>ML776736.1:1627857-1677769 GCA_009831015.1 Picea engelmannii
TATTGAAGTGTTCTTTTGCCCTACAGAAGATCAAGTTGCAGACATTTTCACAAAGTCTCTTACAGAAGTGAAGTTTTCCAAACTTCGATCTATGTTAGGAGTTTAGGAAGTTGTCATTATGGGGGGATAGGCTCTAATGCCTCGTTCCTTCTCCTATTGTGTCACTATTGTAAATCCTTCAATCCTATCCCAAGTTGTTCTTAAGGGAGGATGTTAGGATATTTAGACACTTAGGAGTTAGTTAAGATCTACTTGGTCTAATATGTTGTTAGGTAAAAGTGTGTTTCTTTAGTATGCATTAGTATGCATTTGTAGTTAGGAAATCCGACGGTCATGATATGTTCCAGACATAGAGTGATTTGATGGTTCATATTCTCCTCGATCTTAATGGCCATTGATCCGTGGCTTTACACCTGATTGGTCCATGATATATATTTAAAGAGCATGGAGGGTCATTTGTCGATGATCGATTGTGAAAAACTCTCTTGTAAAATCTCTCTGTAATATTTTTATTTGCATTAATAAACTGCTCCAAGTGGTCGCGTTGGCTAGGGCCGTGGATGTTTCCCTGTAGGCGTTTTACCATGTGAAAACATCAGTGTGTTGATCTTTGATCTAGTTATGTGAGTGGTTACTGAAGGTGTTCATCCTCTGTTGGAATACATGTGTTGTCGAACAACAGAGCAAGAAACATATCCAAAAAGTTATGCAGAAATAATCAAAGGGGATAGGAAGATATACAAGGAAGATTGCAGGGACACTCCTCCACCAAAAAGATTCAGATTTCATAATCAACAACAGACAGATAGGACTCAAGAAGAAGAAGGATTCATAAGAGCACCTCCTTTCAGAAGATCTTCAACTCCCAGGTATCAAACTAGAGTTTTTGTTTTATGTTATGCATGTAATAATTTTGGACATAAAGTTGTGAATTGCAGAGCTAACAACAGGAACAATAAGAACTTTGAGAGTCATACACAAAGGGGTTATTCAAAAAGACCTAGTGAAACACAGAGAAAAAGTTACAACAGATTTGAATCTTTGAGGACTGAAGTGGAATGTTACAAATGTAACAATTTTGGACACATGGCCAAAGATTGCAGAATGACAGTCCTTCCTAAAGAACCTCAACATAATAACAACAGTCACAGACAGGAACCTCAGAAAACGACATGGATAAGAAAGCAAGATCAATATAGCAATGAAGAATGCACAATTTCTCTAACAGCTAAGCAGAAGAAACACGGTTGGTATGTTGACAGTGGATGTTCAAAACACATGACAGGTGATAGAGACAAGTTTCTTACATTACGAAAGGAAAGAGATGGATCGGTCTCCTTCGGAAATGATGATTCATCCAAAATCATTGGAAAAGGCATAATCTACATTGGGAACAAGAATGAAAAGACAGAAAATGTTCTACTAGTAGAAGATATGAAACATAATCTTCTAAGTGTGAGTCAAATGTGTAACCAAGGTCATAAAGTTACTTTCGATTCACAAAAGTGTGAGATAAGAAAAGAAGGTTCAGGGAAATTGGTCGCTGCAGCTGCAATAACTTCAAGCAACATATATGTGTTAAGTGAAATTGGAAATGAAAAGTTTTGTCTAGGAAATGAAGATGAAAGTTGGCTATGGCACAGAAGAATGGGGCACATACATTTTGATAACCTTGTCAAAGTCAGCAAAAGAGAAGCAGTCAGAGAAATGCCCCAGATCACGAAACCAACCAACACTTTATGCAAGCATTGTCAACAAGGAAAGCAAACAAAGGCCAGGTTTAAATCAAAGGAATATTCAACGACAAGACCACTGGAAATTGTGCATACTGATCTAGTTGGACCAACTAAAACAAAGGGCTTAAAAGGTGAGAAATACTTCAATTTATTAGTTGATGATTATACAAGAATGACTGCAGATTGTTTTCTCGAGAATAAGTTAGAAACTTTTGAAAACTTCAAGATATACAAAGAAATGGTTGAAAATGAAATGGATTCAAAAATCAAATGCTTGAGATCTGATAATGGAAGAGAGTTCACATCAAAGGAATTTATGGACTACTGCAACAATCATGGAATAAAAAGGCAATTCTTCATTGCCAGGACACCTCAACAGAACGGAGTTGTTGAAAGAAAGAACAGGACAGTACATGAAATGGCTTGAACAATGTTAATGGATTCGAAATTGACAGATATTTTTTGGACACAAGCAATGCATACAACAGTTCACATTCAAAACAAAGTACTGCTCATAAACAACACTGACAAAACTCCTTACGAACTATGGAAAGGAAAACCAACAATTGTAAAGCACTGCAGAGTGTTTGGAAGCAAATGTTATATCAAAAGAGAAGATGGAAGAATGGGAAAGTTTGAATCTCATGTGGACAAAGGAGTACTTGTTGGTTACTCAAGTACAAGGAAAGCATACAAGTTTTACAATCTAAGATTGAACAAAGTTGTGGAAAGCATCAACGTAACAATTGATGAAACATGCAGAGCAGAATCAAAGGAAGAAAATGAATCAATGAAAAGTAGAAGAGGAAGATGAAGAGAATCCAATAGAAGCAGAAGATCAAGTTCAACAAGTGTCTCCAAAGACACCCAGTAAACGAGTACAAAATAATCATCCTTCAGATTAGATTATCGAAAACAAAGATGCAAGAGTTGAAACTATAAGAAGAATCCGTTCACCAGAACAAACACACCTAGCACTCTTATCTACAATTGAACCAAATTGTTTTGAAGAATCCAGCAAGGATAAATCTTGGAATAAGGCCATGGATGACGAATTGGATCAAATAGAGAAAAATGACACTTGGGAACTATTTCCAAGACCAAAGAATAAGAATGTGATCGGCGCAAAGTGGGTCTTCAGGAATAAATTGAATGAAGACGGACAGGTTACACGGAACAAAGCTAGATAGATATGTAAAGGATATGCACAGGTTGAAGGAATCGACTTTGAAGAGACATTTGCCCCAGTTGCCAGAATGGAAGCAATCCGTTTGATTTTAGCTTATGCATGCTCCAAAAATATTAAAATGTATCAAATGGACGTATAATCAGTTTTTCTGAATGGGGAACTTGAAGAAGAAGTCTACATTGAAAAACCAGAAGGATTTTAGTTGTCAGAAAACATAGATTATGTGTGTAAATTAAATAAGGCCTTGTATGGTCTAAAACAGGCTCCTAGAGCATGGTACTCTAGACTGGATAAGTATCTGCAGCAGACATGGTTCAGAAAAGGAAGTGCAGACAACAACCTCTACATCAAGGTAAGTCAAGGTAATATTTTATTAATTGAAGTTTATGTTGATGATTTTAATTTTGGTAGTGATGATGACAGGTTAAGCCTGAAATTTGAAAAAGATATGCAAAATGAATTTGAAATGTCGTTATTTGGAGAACTATCCTTCTTTCTGGGACTTCAGATACGTCAAAGCAACCAAGGAATTTTTATTTCTCAAACCAAGTATATCAGAGAAATGTTAAAACAGTTCGATATGGAAGATTGCAAACCAGTTATCACTCCCATGCAAACCAGTTGCAAGTTGAGCAAAGATGATGATTCGAAGTCTACATATCAGAGGCAATACAGGTCAATGATTGGCAGCCTACTATATGTGACAACATCCAGACCAGATGTAATGCAGGCAGTTGGACAGGTGGCACTAGTTCAAGCAGCACCAAAGGAATCACATGTATTAGCAGTGAAGAGGATTTTCATATATCTCAAAGGAACGGAAGAGTTTGGATTATGGTATCCAAAAGGAAAGTATCTATCACTTATTGCCTACACAGATGCAGATTGGGCATGTTGTATTGATGACCGATGAAGCACCAATGGAGCAGCATTCTACTTGGGTGAGTGTTTAGTATCATGGCTAAGCAAGAAACAATCATCAATATCTTTATCTACAGTCGAGGTAGAGTATATTGCAGCAGCAGCATATTGTACACAGGTTCTTTGGATGAAACAAACTCTGACAGATATACAGGTTGAGTATGATTAGCCCATTCTAATATATCGTGATAATACAAGCACCATCAGTATCTCAAAGAACCCGGTGATGCACTCCAAGATGAAGCACATTTCAATCAAGTATCACTTTCTACGGGAGTAGATTGCAAAAAAGAACATCAAAGTTAAGTATGTGGGCACAAAAGAACAAGTGGTAGACATATTTACAAAACCACTTCCACGGGAAGCGTTTGAGTATCTTCGCCAGAGACTCAGAGTTATTTCTACTGCAAAATGAATGTTTTTGAATGTTTATATTATATGTCTTAGATGTACATGAGAAAGCACCATAAAGAGGACAATTTAGTCAGGAAGAGCAGCCCCGGATGGAAAGATACGTTTGCCATTGATGACAAAGGGAGAGAGATTTATCAGATGAAGAGGAAAGAGGCATGATTCCAGGGGGAGCAATGGTCACATAGATGCAGAGGACGGAGGCATGGTTCCAGGGGGAGCATGAGTGATATACTTCAGTATTTCATGAAATGATTTCATTATTGCATCATAGTGTTGCCATCAATGCCAAAGGGGGTATTGTTGATTAAGGTTGGTTGTCATTGATGTCAACCCTTGAAGAAAGCCCAGTGGCACAAAGGTTTGGGTAATGGACCCAAGTTTGTTTGATGTAAAGATGACTCATTATTTCTTTGTCATGGTTGATAATAAGTACAAATGGATGAACTCCAAAGTGGTCCCCTTATGGTGAAAGCCCTCACGGGAAGACGTTTTGTGGATTGAGTTATCCTGTAAAGTATGGTAAGAGAACCCATGCTTATTTGTGGAATAATGAGATGAAGGTCAGTGAATTTGTCAGTGAAAATATCGTAGATGGATAGTGATTGTCATGCCATTTCCGGTGGTATGCGGAACATCACATAAGTCCTCATGGTTAGAGAGTTATGGCCATGAGAAGTTGGAGAACCCAGGTTTGGGTAATGGACCCAATATTGTTTGATGGATAGCGATATGATTTTTGATATATTTTTAGGTAATACTATTCTATATGGATAGTACAAGTCATGCCATTTCTTGTGGTATGTGGAACGTCACATAACTCCTCACGGTTTGAGAATTATGGCCTTACGAAGTTGGAGGACCCTCATATGTCATCTAGAATCCCCAAAAGGTCAAAGTGGTTTAAGAGATTTTAGAAGGTAAATAATAAAGTGAAGTGATGAGTGTACTATAATTAAAAATGAATACAAAAGAAATTATTTAAATAATAAATTTAATGGAGAAATTAGAAGTGGGTTAACCCTAAAATAAGGAAAGTGGGCAAAGTGACCTCGAAGATGTTTTTAAGGAAGCTACTTGGAGAGTATAAATAAGAGGCAAGGCTCTCTCATTTCAGACACACTTGAGTATATTGAATACCTATAGGTGTCTGAGGTAACCAAAGGATATCTAAGCCGAATTTATGAGAGAAGGTGAAGAAAAGAAGGCTGGAATTCAAGGAAGGATAATTTCTTTTGATGATGTTTTCTAAGGTATGTTATTTACAGGTCATCTCACCATTTTCACAATAATTTTTTTCCTAGAATGATTCAAACCATGAAATTTCTATTCCATTGAGTAAAAATATCCAAGTATCTGTGGTAAAAAATTCATCTTGTGGATCATTGTATTTTTGGAGTTACACTCCGTGGAAAATAGGGTTTGTGGCTAGTCTTGAAACCAGTCAAAAACAAGTGTTTCGATAAAAACGTCATAACTTCTTCATAACAGATCCAAATTCAATAAGACTAGATTTGTTGGTTAGAGTACAGTTTGTAGTATGCTTTGTAAGAGTTTTAGATCGATTCAACAAATATTATGTGCAGGGCACGCTCTATAAGGTCGCTCTCTAGAATAAGGCAGAATTCAACAAAGTATGTCATTTTTGCTATAACTACTTTTCTAAGAGGTTCCAAGTAGTGACACCTGGAGAAATTGCATAAAACACACTGAAGGACATTGTGTATTGGTTTCATATCTTTATTCATTATAGGTACAAAGTTATTATTATTTCAAGTTAGGGTTGTTGACTAATCCAAAACTAGTCATGTGAGACTAAAGAAAAGTTTGATGTAAATGCTAGTCTCTTGTTGTTTAAAGTAAATGAAGGTTTGCAGGTATGTGATCATATACACCAGGTCTATTACAGAGTTATAAATCATATTTGGATGATGAAATTGATGAGGGCTTTTGGTTGAGGTACAAGTTGGGTACATGGTTGAGACAAGTAGTTGAGGAGTTGGCACATAAATGAGGTGTATAGTTGATGATGTTGGTACACATTGATGAGTCACAGTTGATGAGTAGTTGACACATGATTGGTACATACTTGGTAGATGGTTGGTTGCACTTGTTTATGGTACAGGTTGATTACAGATTGTTTGGTAAAGGTTGGTGCATAGTTGATGCACTTGTTTATGGTACAAGTTGGTGCATGGTTGATGCATTTCTTTATGGTACAGGTTGGTGCATGGTTGATGCACTTTTTTATGGTACATCTTGATTACAGGTTGAGGTACATGTTGATGCATGGTTGATGCATGGTTCAGGTTTATTGGTACATGTTTACAGCGGTATATATCACAGTGATAGTGTGATAGTAGTTCCATCATTCTACTTCTACTTCAGGGTGGTTGGACGGGGCAAGGACAGGTGGTTGTAGTCACCTTCCGGTTGTAGCCGGAGAACATAGGGGGTTGTAGCCTCCTTCTGGTTGTAGCCAGAGAATTGGGGAGTTGGAGCTTCCCTCAGGTTGTAGCCTGAGAAACCAGGGGGTTGGAGCCTCCTTCTAGTTGCAGCTGGAAAACAAAGGAAGTTGGTGCTTCCAATGAATGTAATTCTTCAAGACATATAAGAAAAAATCATTATGTGGTTTTCTCCCGATTTGGGTTTCCACATAAAACACTGGTGTACTGTGTATGTGTGTGATTGTTCATTTCTTATTGCTTATTATTGGATAATAATTCTACATTGATATAACACTTGGATTATTTGAAGAAAAATGATTATAATTACGCTATTATTGATTCACCCCCCCTCTCACTAATCCAACAGGTTCATCCTAAAATTGATAGTTCTCACAAGCTTCCCGTGAAGAAGAAGAGAAAAAGAATTGTAGGGGAGGCAGAAGAGCCTGAAATTGAGAGTGAGAACATGGAACTTGACATTGATCTGAATAGCATATTCTGCAACCTTGATCAACCGAAAGACGCGACTCAGCATAGACATAGTTGATACCGAAAGTTTTTACGAAGATGAATCCTTTGTATTCCAGAGTGTTGTTTTTTAAAGCGAATCTAAAAAATTAATTATTGAAAAGAGAGATGTAAAAAATAAGAAAGGAAAATATCATTCAGAAGTTGACCTTGCCAACATGCGGCCGTCTCAAATCTCTGGACTTCACAGAGCAACCGGATATGCTCTTGATGATTCCATTGGATTCATTGAGGCTGAGAATGCCAGACTAAAGGACTGGATCAAGGAATTAGAGGAATCTTTGATTCCTATGCCATTGCTTGCCAGTCCTTTGGAAATAGCCAATCCTGCCACCCCTGCAGCAAAGTTAAAAGGATCCTCCATCTTTCTCGCATCGTGTAGAGGATATGTGGAGAAAAATATCGAGAAAAGAATGGAATTGATTGTTGAGGCCTGGAAAACATCACAAACTATGGATTCCCTGGGAAGGAGGGCACATAACTTGCTCAAACTTCTAGAGATGGATTTTAAAAATGAAGAAACTTTCTATTTGGACACGGTCATCCCTTTTTCCTTTCATGTCAACAACATGGAAGACAAGATAAGAAGACAACATGATCTCCCCTCCAAAAGCCGGATCACTCAATTAGAAGCATGCTGGAAAGAGAAGGTGAAGAACATGTATCTCATTGTCCAATCATGTGAGCAAGCAATATCAAAGAAAGAAACATTATTCACAAAGCTGACCAAAATAGACTTAGCCGAAAGGACCAATGAGTTCCAGGACCCCAGCTTAATCGTCAACTCGTTGGCGTTAACCAAGCAAGCTTTCGATAAACAAGTTGATAATTTTAAGGCGTTGTCTTTAGAAAAATTTTACAGGATTCTTGAATATGGTCAAGATCATGTGGACAACTGGTTAGTCGGCTATTCAGTACAGAATCGACACATTGATCAGGTTCTACATAATATTTCTATTCATCTAAGCAAATTAGAAAAGGAACTTTTCAGCATAAAAATCTGGAATGACATCAACGTCGCCCCCTTGAGAAGCTACATTGAAGAATTTGTCAAAACAAACTTGAAGCGGGTCACCGATGAAAGGCGACAGGAAAAGGCATCAGCAAGTAAATAGCAAAAATACCTATATGTACCATCGTTGTAAGTCTATACTTGTTGTTCCTGAGTTTGTGTTTTAAGGCTATAAAACACACCGTCAAGGCATCCGAATAAAGATTTTTA
Organism: Picea engelmannii; assembly: GCA_009831015.1. Taxonomy (NCBI): domain Eukaryota; kingdom Viridiplantae; phylum Streptophyta; class Pinopsida; order Pinales; family Pinaceae; genus Picea; species Picea engelmannii. The sequence continues at coordinate 1,636,312 of ML776736.1, forward strand.
TGATAATACTTTTAAAACAAAGAAACAAAGAAAGACTAGATCAGATTCAGTTTCTCAACTGCCTCTGTCTTACTTCTCGTTGTTCCTGGATGCTTATGTCACGTTCAATTGCAGCCCACGATCTTTCTAACTCAGTCTTATTCGTTGCAGTTTGTAAGATGGTGTTAAATAGGTTTAAGGCAATGCTAGTTTGATCTTGTAGACCAGGTTCTACGTTAGGTTGTCTGCCGTTAGGAACTGTCATGGGTGATAGGGTTTTAAATGTTTATAAAAGGGGTTTTTTATAAATTGGTTACTTCAGACTTTCAGAAAAGATATTAATGAAACAACTTTAAAATCTAAACAGTAATGTAAAGACACAATCAAGGCCGTTTCCTGGTTTTGTGACAATTTTGAAATTGTAGACGATGAAACACAACAGAGAGAAATATAAGGCTTTTATCTGGAAAGAATCTTATATTTCAATTAACAATAATGAAAGAGAAACAAGATTTCTAGCAAAAAGAAATATTAAGGAACAGAAAGATTACAGGTCTTAAAATCACAAAAGTAATCTCAGAGGAAAAACTGTAATACATTCAACATCCAAACCAATCTGAAATAATAAACAACAATGTCTATAATATCAAATTGATTTATTTGCTAGAAACACACATTAAGAGGAAGATTAAACAAATGATGATAGACAGGGGAAGAAACATAGTCACGAAATTGCAGGATTCAGAATCTTGTTGCGAATTATATTCCGATAAACTTCAAAGCTGATAGTACAAAGATTTGCTTTTTTCCAAAATTTCTGAAGCCCTGTTTCAGCCTCTTGAAATTATATTTATACATTTCTGTCAAAACTTTCCGTTGGTATCTAACCAACTTCCTAATCTTTCGGTTGCATAAACTAATGTCAACCGTTTACAATTTATTTCAAAATTCTAAAAATAGAAATATTTACAAAGTTTTAACTTAGAGTTGAAGAACTTTCTTTATCTGCTTCGACTTCTTGAACATGTTTTTCTAAAAAGTTCACCAAGGCTTTGGGAGCCTCTGGTACTTCGTTTGCTTCAAAAGAAAAGAAACTTTTTTGTATGCCTGGCAACTGTGTTGCAATTGTTTTTTTTGTGGACTTAACTTTTTCTAATTTTGAACTGGAAGCTATCATCCACTTCTCTATTTCTGCCATATTGACCATTTTGATATTTGATATTTCCGCTTTCTTTCCTTCAAGTTCTTCCTTTGTTTTCAGTTGATACCTGTTAATGTTGATTTCTTCTAATAACTCTGAAAAGTCATCTGTCCCACTGTGTACTGAATCTTTTTCAATGGAATCAAAGATCTTTTGACAATCTTCATTGACCCCTTTTGTAATTCTTTTATATCCTTCCAATTTTGTTTCCCAAACCTTTAACATTACATTTCCCTTCAACTGCTCTGAAATAGATAACTTCTGTGATTTTCCAGCTTCTTCCTTTTGTAAAGAAGTTATTATCTTTTGGAAAGAATTTCTTGCCACTTTTGCTTCTCTTTCTTTTTGCACTATCTTTTCCATAGACTTCTTAGATTCTTGAAAATAATTCTGGATGATTTCCAGATTACAAAATACCTTTTGTTGTTCTTCCTCAATATTTGTATATATTTCTGATGCTTTAGTCTTGAAATAATCTATTTCAATCACTTGATTTGTAATCGAAATGATTTTATCTTGCAGAGATTTATTTTCATTACTCAGTTTCTGCATTTGTTCCTGAGTAACCTGTATCATGTTTTTTGCTTCATCCAAATTTTCATTTAACTTTTGGATTTCTTGGATGTCTTTGAGTCTCGCTTGCTCAAGACCTTTTTGTAWTCCCCAGYCGATAATTTTTTCATTTTYCTTTAACCTGTCCTGCARCTGTGTAATTTCTCGATCYTTTTGYTCTATCATAGTGATTAGATTTCCTACAGAGTAYATGTTGGCTGATGYTATAGCTCCCATAGTCCCTGCTAACTCTGTAGCAAATTCACCTTCATTTAGCTTMTKWCCATCAATRATAATTTTATGTTTTTTKAYYSTTCTTTCTCCTAYARGATGYAWTTCCTRTTTCAASAYARCYCTTCKTTTYTTACTGAAAAAATARTYHGAWGAAGGKATTTCATCTCTGSTGATTSGYTCTAARTCACTTACRTATAGAACTCCYTCRTGAGGGRTTCCRAAAGTWGMYTGHAGTGGRGTYAATGCTGTAATRGGACTHCCVAGTTCCTGTGARGCTRTYCCCCCAACATTYTMTGGAAHATCATCAAGGTYTATTGGRTTTGTYTCTRYTCCTTTTCCMTTTYCTGTCTKTKTTTCTTTGRTMTGWGAAYCCTCTSTATYCTGAGGAGGWATYTCAGRMTYTTTCAATTTATCTTTRTCACTTGYATYATAYTGAATAATGGTTTCAAAMCCTGGAGGARTTGTTTCTTGYTCWTGTGCTCATGTTGGCATTTCGCCTTKTAARATCTTTGGCAGACATTGYCKTYTATTTCTTTGAAAAGATGCAAACCCCACCTGTGCATCAGGTGACAAGGTTTGCACTCTRCTCTGAACTTCTTCATAAGATTTAGCATTTCTAAAAACATCATCATAAACTGAGACCTCATGCTCATATGCTTTCAAACCACATTGTGTGACATGCCGATTGATTATTTGGTATGGATCATGTTTCCTGTGTTCTATATCCACTAATTTCACTTCGCTCAATGATTCGGCTTCTACCTTAGAATGACCTATGTTTAATAAAACAAATTTCCCTAGATAAACTGGAAAAGATGGTCATGCCTTCTTCTATTGAGCTTTCAATTCTAACCCAATACCACCATTTATCAACTGATAAGCCACTTCTTTGCATATTAACCTGTCTGGTAAAATTTTGGGTAGTGCATGAGGCGGAATAGAACATCCATAAACTCTCACATAGGAAAAAATTTCTTCAATGAACCAGTCAGCAACTGATTTGAGGTTTTCTATTATGGTATTGGAAATGCGAGGAGGTTCGCATCCGAAGAAAATTTTGTGTAGAGGAATAATTACATAATGGCAAATCTCATAAAAATTATATTTTGCATTTTCTTCCCATAGAGCTGAGTGGTACTTATGGACAGGTTCTGGGCAAGAGGCATTCCAATTCCAATTCATAAGTGGGAAAGGAGTCTTAAAGCAAATGGCATCCATTATATAGGCTGACATATAAAAAGCAACTGGTTGTCCTTTTGACCTAGCTGCTTTGTAATTTATAACCTCTGAAGTGATGTTATCTGATAAAATTTTGTGCCAATTGAAACTGCGTCCCTCTGAAACCTCTTCTAAGAAAGGTGTCCAGTCTGCACTAAAATGAAAGGGATCCTTTCTCCCAAAAAGTCTACACAACATCATGGCTAAATACACCATATATTCATTTAAAGAAGCAGTGGCATAAATTCCCTGTTCATTAGCCCTAAACTTGTTTTCATCTCTGGCCCATCCTCTTATCATATCAGGGTATGTTTGGCCACCTTCAACACACTCTTTTTGTTGAAATGCAGCTATAAACTCAGAATTAAAAGTGTGCCTATAATTGGGCGAAAGCTTATACATTACTTGGATATGTTCTGGTCTGAATGAGCCGATGACAGCTCCTTGTTCGTTCAGAATACTTCTGGTCGGAACGTCTACTTTATCCAGTGCCCAGGTAATCATATCAGTATATGAAACAAGTCTCGGGCGTGCAGCAACCTTATGAAGCCCAGTCTCGGCGATATCTCGGAGATGGTTGTCTGCACCATTGTCCGCATATTTGAGTTCATCTTCCATTTTTTTCTGCAATTGCAGCCCATGATTTGACAGAGTGTACTACCCTAGCTGCAGTAGTATCTGAAATAATATCGCCTTCCAGTTGCTCTTCAATTTTCTTTGAACCCTTTTTGGGCGCCATAGCTCTGTGTTTACTTGATTACCTGTAACAGAGCGGAATTCAGCTTTGAGATGATAATGTAAACATTTTGAATTTTACTTCGAATATATCATAAAATTTTGAGATTCGTACCTCTGTTATGAAATTAATGCAAAAGATATCCCCGAATATGTGTATTTAATGTTTGTACCTGAGTTTTCCCGATATTTTCAAATATAATAGAAATTTACCGAATTGAATAATACCGCATTAAAGGTCATTTATCAAAAATCTTACTTTAAACCTTGTTTATTCGAATGATTAATTAGTGTTAATCTTGATTTAAAATCTAAGAACACTTGTATCGGAGTTTCGGAACTTTTGATGTCATGGAAATAAGTCATCGAAGAACCCCGATCGCCAAAATCGCGATGTATTAGTTAAGTTAAGACATTTTTATTATATTAATTAATCCAGATTAAACCTTCGTAAGATTTCATTAATTGAGTTTTCATTTATCGGGAAATCGGGGATCGGGTAATCGGGGAATTCAATGACATGAAAATTGTTGTTCTCAAAACCGCGAATCCCGATATCCCGATATGATAATTTACGTTAATCATGTTTAATCGTTAATTAAATTAACTCTAAACTTCATTTAAGGATTAACTATATCGTGAAATCGGGATACCTTGACGAGTTTCTTTGTTCTCGCAAAATCGCGAATCCCGATTATGCGATGAGATTAACTTAAAGTTTAAACCTCTTTAATTTTTTATTTAAGTAAATGATGCTTTAATGAATGATTAGTGTATCGGGAAATCGGGAATCGGGATTTTGCTATTTAATTTGTGTTGAATATCTCTTCATTCAAAACTTTGAATCCCGATATCCCGATGTGATTATTAAAATTCTTTAAGTTTTAAATCAAAGTCCATTTTAAAATATTATTTCGAATAATATTGAGAAACTTATATTCGTTTAAAGTTTTATCATTTTTTGTCTAAAAATGAAACATAAAGGCATCGTGAATTCGTCGGAGATGAAATTTTTTTGCTTTAGGCAATTTATAAAATGCAAAGACTTCAAAGATAAAGAATTTTTTCATCCTCAAAATCAAAAATTGAAGGTTTGTTCCAACAATACTGATGACATCCTCCTTTGTTTATCAATCGAGTTATTCCACCTTTTATGAATAGGAATCTCTAGCCAAAGACTGATACCTTCCCATTTCTTCTTTTCGGGTATTACACTCTACCATTGCCCACTTCTTATTTCCACAGTCTTATTTCTTGATATTTCTCTTATGGTCCGCAGGATCCCCAATTCCAGTCTATATGACAAACACATTTAAATTTCCAGGAATATGTAACAAACTATTATTTTTTGATATATTCCAAATAAAACTATTTTTTGTCTCCTTTTTATTTGTGTGCTCCTAAATTTTTATCTTCAACTATGCTAAATGTCAAGACATTGTGTTTATTTTATTTGAATTGTCTTTTTCTCATACATGTCTTTTTCTGTTGTGTTTGCGGAAGCCCCAATGCCAGTCTATATGACAAACTTTTATTTTTTGATATATTCCAAATAACACTATTTCTTATCTCCTTTTATATGTATATGTTCCTTTTAGTTTTTTTTCTACGTACACATATACATACAGCTCTATGGAGATTTTAGTTAACTCTAACAATTTCAAAATATACATTGAACAGATAAAACATGCAAAGTAGGACTACTGGAAAGAATGAAAATTTCGAACATAGCAAAATGGATTATATAGTTTCACAAAATAAATCGAACTCTAGAGGGCACGTATTATTTCTTGCATGGTTACCACCTGTCCTTCATGCTGCTTGCTACATCTGCACTGCAATTTCCATCTGCCCCCGCTATTTTTTCCCCATCCATCTGCAATCCCCAATTCAACCCGGCAGGGACTACGCTGCCATGCAACACTTGTTTTCAAAAAAATTCTATACATTTAAAATTGATACTTTATTAGCGTGGATGTAAAGTGAAGGTTTATAAAAATATTTGATTGTCACCAAATTTGTACTTTGATATGGAAGGGTGAATGTCAAATTTAAGTATCAGTAAAGCCACAAATTACAAATTACAACCTCGATAAAGACCATATATTGAAGTTAAAATATTGCTTTATTATACATAAAATTGGACTTAACTTAGCATTCACTATTGGACCTTTATTTAGATACTAGTGTAGACATTGTCCTGGGCAATATTATGGATTCTATATTATATTACATGTAACGTGGGATGTATGTATGGACTTTATTGTGGATGTTCTTTTAAATGTTACTTTTGGATCTTTATTAGTCCATGCTTGTGGCGAGGGACTATAGCAATCACCTGGCGGTCAATCATCATTGACCGCCTATTAATGGGTGTGATATGCTACATTAGTTGGTGCATTTTAGAGCATTTTGGAATGTTTTTAAAAAAACATTTATTTCTTTTTTTTCCAAAAATAATATATTTTATAAATTTTGTGATTTATTCTATCTAATTTTTTATTCATTAAAATTAGTTTGACTTGACATAAATCCCCTAGTGTAAGAGGATATATTTTAGCTATTTGCCAGAAATAAAAATTAATTAAAAATTATTCGTAAATTACATTACTAGCTACTTTGAAGAGTCTGCCAACGGACACTACAAACTACAATCACTCCGATGACGCATTTTATAGGCCGACAACTCTCAAGGAATCGGTATGCACCCTCTGCAATTTCTCCATAGGAGGATGGCACACGGCTCTTGAAACATTTCTCCATACAAGGATGGCATGCGGCTCTTGAAAACCATTAACCTATCTGGAAACCAGAAAGTTGGTGTTCGAACCCCATAGTCAAGAGGATTATGAGGAACCACAAAAGTCGGGCAACCCAAGTTCCTTCGCTGAGAGTTGGGCTCTCGAAAACCATTAAGCTATCTCGAAACCGGCAAGTTGGTGCTTGTGAAGGCGGGACTACTTGGAGCGCTGGAGAATTCTAAAGTCTGTTATAGCAACGCTGGAGAGAGTACATGGCATTCTAGAGTCCGCCATAGCAAAAATAATGGCGCTACTTCTCTGCATCAATTATTTTCTCCATTGGGAGATCATGTAATAATCACATGATTGTAAGTCAATGACATTGTACTAATCATACGCTACATGCAGTATCCATACATCGAATTGCATATCAACCGCTTTAGTATGTTTTATATTGTTTACAACTTATAACATGTTAAGAACCTACTTTATGCTTAAGGCTCATTACCGCTTTCTTGCTTAGGCATATATGACTTTCTAGAAATCACACTTTGGAATACAAACCTAATGCAAATTCCTTTTGCAAAGGAAAATGTTCAATAAAAACTGATATTATGTTTCTAATCGGCCCTGGTCATCTACTTCCTTGACATCAAGTAATAGGCCTTTTGGAGATACCCAAAGCTCGCAACTAAACACTTTAACTTAATTATAAATTGCCACTTCATTATGAATTGCCATGAAATTCCATTGAGCGTTTCAGTCCCTTCCAACCCATCATTATGAAGTTCGTGGTTTGAGTCCCTTTCAATCCATCATTATAAAGAGTCATAAAATTTTCATAATTGTTTTGGCCCCTTCCAGTCTATTAATAGACACCCCCAAGAGTAATAATCTAAAAGGAAATCGCACATAGAGCATTATCCCAAAATCCATTTATCATGTTAACAACACTAAGCACCAATAGTGATGCATTTGCATGTTCTCTATGTTTTGAGTGAATATCAACGCAACCTCACTTGCGTTCAACCTGAGTTATACATCCACTGCTAGTGCTCGCCAGCCATGCTAGTGACCTAGCCACCCAACGTTAATCCAGATTTCCAAATTGCTTCCAAACTGATCCCTTTCATACCTGACCTGTCGATCGTTGGAGAGGACGTCGATGGACGACCACAAAAAAAAGGAGGAGGGCTGTGCTTTCTTACATTCATTCATCACCCACATGCGCTCACAGGGAAACCCTAACATGGTTAAAACTTCAATTTTTTTGTAGATTGCACAAGAAAACATGATTTAGACTTCAAATTGTCTATAGATTACATAAGAAAACATGAATTAGACAATTTATAAAAGGTGCTTACTGGTCTCATCGCTATTTATTTTTTAAACTTTCGCCTAACATGTTTGAAAAGCACGCAAACAAACATTATTTAAATGTCTTGCAAAGGATTTTCATCTCTCTGTAACCACATTAAGAGGAGTAATATCCAATGATATCTACCATGTATAATTTAGATTTCTCTTATTGAATAAATTTATTAAATTTTCAAAATGATACTACATCTTGTTTCTGTCCGGTTTGATTGCTGACATTGAAACAATGATGGTCATTTAGTCCTCTTTGTTCAATGCATTGTTTTCATAAAAAGAGGACAGAATAATATTATGTCTTTACAAAATCATCATACATATTATCAATTGTGTTCTCATTGTACTTGGGTATGGTTCAAATAGTTTTTTTCTACATTGATGAACACGTTACATAAAGTTGAGTGCAAGTAGGATAATAAAAATAGTGATAGCGGGTTACGACCGACAGGAAAAGTCACAACTAAGCAAATGGGAAGAGGTAAGGTAAATGATGAAAGGCATCTGGAGCTTCCTTTTCTCTGAGCTTATCATGTTAAACTGACAAGAAAAACAGATTCAAGAAGGCATCTAACAAAATGAATTTTAGGAATCTAACAAAATGAATTTTAGGAGTGCAAAACTCGTAATTTATGTTTGGCCCTCCATATGTATCTAATCTAACCAATCCAATACCTCCCAGCTTGAGAAATGTCAAAAAATATCCTTTATCGATTTGGGTAACAATTATCTCCAATCCATCCCTCCTAAATTCGGCAACATGCAATTGTTAAAGCACAAGATCATGTATATCAATTCGTTGACAGGAGAATTTCCTAGGTTTCTTACCGGATGTAGAAACCTGGAGGCATTGGACCTCAGCCAAAATTATAGAGAAGGAAATGTTTTATGGAGCTGGCCGGAATAAAAAATATGTTCTCTCTAAATATGATAGTGAATTGTCTGTCCAACAAGATACCTCCACAATTGGGTAATATGATGGAGTTGTAGGCTCTTTTTCTTGGGGCAATTCCTATGGAATTAGGCAGGTTGACCCAGCTTCGCATCCTGGAGTTGTATCAGAATCAGTTGGAAGGGATCATTCTGGTGAGTTTGGAAACTCTTAGTATGTTGGAGAGACTCGATCTTCACTTCAACCAGCTAGAAGGAAACATTTATGGCCAACTGGAACATTGCAGAAGCCTAACTTTCATGGACTTGTCACTGAATAATCTTCAGTTACCACTCAGTCTGGATTCTCTGGATTGAAGAACTTGCATAATGTCGGATGTCCTCCTTATTGCATGTAGCTTCTGCCACGATATCCAGGTTTAGGATTTTCAAGAACTAGGGATGTCAGATCAATATTATTTTAAGGTTGCTCTTGCCTTGGACTACTAAACCTCTTATATTGGCAGTCGAGAATCTCTTCAATGATTCATTTCTTGTTGATAGATATTGTTTAAATGATTGACGTGTTGATTTTGAGGATGTTTAATTAATTATTGAATCAAGTTATTAACTCCACCAAATTATGTTGTGAGTGCACGTCAGATATTTGACATGGAAGTATCTGGTTCCGAGTCATTTTTGACAAGTATCTAGAATCCCATCCCCTCCTCCTTTGGCTGCGAAAGACGTCACTTGACCAGAGAAGGGCTTCTCCCTTTTGGAAGGGCCTGGTCTCCGCTTCTCCTGTGATCTTACACTGGCTTCGTTGGCTTCCCGGATCGGGTCTTGAGATCCAAATTGGGAGAGATAAAATCCTCGGTCTGGACAACCAATCGATCCTTTCTTCTCCACTCAGAACACAGCTTACTTCCTTTAATTTGAGAACCCTATCTCAGGCGAAATCTGATGCACCATCGACTCCTTTCCCAGACCTATGGTTACACAGCGGTGAGCTTCAGTTGGGGGGGCCGCTGGCGATGGAATGGGACACCTACACCAATGCTTTGAGGTCGGCTGGAATCGCCTTAAACAGTGGAAAAGACACTCTTCTATGGGCAGGCAGAGATGCATCGGGTTCCATTATTGTAAGGAATGTTTTTGCGGCTCTTCTTCATACACAGGAATCGATAGCGGCCCCCCCGTGGCTCCTCTCCGTTTGGCAGTGGTCGCTTCCACTAAAGATTTAGCTTTTCTTCTGGCTTTGTTTGCAAGATAAATTACTCACCTGGGAGGTACTGCGCAAGAGGGGCTGGCACGGGCCCGGTCTATGCTCCCTTTGCAAAGACGCATCCGAAGACACATCTCACCTCTTCATTCAATGCGTTTTCACAGCAAACATTTGGAGTCATTTAAATCAGCATTACTCTCTCTCGGCGAACTGGAAGGGTGACACCTTCATTAAATGCTTCGTTTCTTGGATCTCAGATGCCTCGGATCCACATCCCCTGGCGGCCCATGTCTGTTGGCAGACATGGAAAGAGCGCAACATGGCGATTTTTGAGGGACGACCCCCCTCCCTCCAAGCGGTTCTTCACCGTATTTTTTCCACCTTCCAATTACAGCAGATTTCCACAAAAACTATTCAATACAAAGCACTTGACTATAGGATGGCTGAAGGATCCACGTTATCTTTTTTTGACGGGGCGACTCTCTCAAACGGTCTCTGCTGTGGGGTAGGAGGCACTTTCAAATCACATCCCTCAAGGATCACAAAATGGTTTCTAAACTGCGGAGTGGGTACAAACACCAAAGCCGAGCTTATGGGCTTGTGGGCTTCCCTCACCCTCGCCTCTTGCTGGTCTATAAACCATCTTCTTGTTTTAGGAGACTCGAGCATAATTATTGACTGGATAAATCTCAAATGCAATCTTCGTTCAATCCACATTGAAGGTTGGAAACAAAAAACTAGGGAGCTCTCCAACTCCTTCACCGACATCAAATTCCAACATATTTCCAGATCCCATAACACAGAGGCGGACGCTCTATCCAAGCGGGCTCTTGGCGATGTGATTGGTAGGCTCTCGGTTTTCCATTGTGATAAAGGGGAAGAAAGCCCTATCACCTCCTTCAACATTTTTTGAATGATATCGGTTTCCCTTTGTCCTTCATTTGACAGCTTTGTAATTCTTTTTGGCCTGTCCGCTCTCTTAATAGTGTCCACTTGCTAGAGTGGCTTTCCTCCTTCACCTCCACGAAATTCTATGGTAATTGAGTGAACAGATTCTTTCTTTGGCCATGATGTGCGCCCCCCGGCTCGCTGCTGTCTATGTAAACAAGTTTATACTCTATATAAATTTGAGAAAAAAAAATTCTTGGAAAAAGTGCACGTCAGATATTCAATTCAAATATCATTTACTCTGACAAAGCTCGATAAAATAAAAAGGCTTCAAGATACTTCATTGCTTCCTAATGTGAAAATTTAGGTTTATATTTAGGTTTATAGAAATTGATAAGAAAAAAACAACAACTCCCTGAACCGAATGAAGAAAAAAGATTGCAATGCAGATCGAACGTAGCTTCAACCACGACCATGGGTGGATCAATTACAAAAAACACCACGCACGTAGCTTCAACCACGACCACGGGTGGATTGATTACAGAAAACACCACGCACGAGTAGATCGATTACAGAACCAACTCTCGGATACCGAAGCGTGTGAGAGAGTATATCTTATTTCTACACAAACAAAATTGTGTTATTGTAGTGATACCACAATCTAAATAACTAGTCACGAGTAAGTGATAGAAGATCAAGGCCAAATAAAATAGAGATTTATCCATATTCTGGCTTGTATTGATACAACCATTGAAATAGCTAGTAGCGTGTAAGTTATAGTGACACAGATTGATGTATAATCCAAAATTTATATAGAGACTAACTGGCATTTGCAAACCTTACAAACCTTTGAATTAGTTGAATCGTATGTATACATTTCTCTTTCAAATGCATCAATTGCGTGCTAAATTCTAATTAAAATCCAACTAAATAGACATCGATGCTAAATACTCTTTACATGCTTAACACAAAGCTTTTAAAATCGTGATATGTGTGTAAATTATTCTCATAGGCTTCCATTTCCATGGGCACTCATAGGTTTCCATACAGATTACTTCTATAGTAATCAATCTATTCTTATAAGCTTTCATTTCCCTGGGCCTAAACTGAGAGAGTCAATTTCAATCGTGGTCCGATACCATGTAATGTAATAAAATGAGATAGTATATCTTATTTCTACACAAACAAAATTGTGTTGAGATTTTTATTAAATAATGCAATAATACACATTTAAATACTTTAAGCTAGTTTCAAGACAAACTTACTATCTTGGTAAGGCTATCAATTATTTGAAAAAATATCTCAACCTAATTGCAAGCACGCATGTTTGTTATTAGCTGCTCTAATGCATACCAACATTGTTTCTAGTGGATGAAACAATGGATAAAGCTTCCGTGGATTGATTTACTGGAAGTTATTACAGATTGTTATATTGACTAGCACTCACCATATACAAACTATGCAGGCAGGGACTAGCTGCCCTGCAACTATTTCCCTTGTTTAGATACTAGTGTGGATACTAGTGTAGACATTGTCATGGGCAATATTCTGGATTCTATATTATATTACATGTAACGTGGGATGTATGTTTGGACATTATTGTGGATGTTCTTTTAAATGTTACTTGGAAGACATTGTCTTCACTAGGATATTTTGGAGGGTGTCTTGGATGTTCCTTTGGATGTTACTTTGGACTTTATCTAGACATTCTTTAGACACTTTCTTGGATGTTGTCTTTAATGGAAAATGTCTTCTTGGATATTTCATAGGAGTTACCTTGAATGATTTTATGAACATTGACTTGGATGTATAGTTATGATTGTGGCCAAAATATGTTAAATTGGTTGTAATACAAATGATACTTTGGTCATTAACATTGGCATAAGCTTGGTCACCATAAAAATGCCATTAACATCTGATAGGTATATAAATTTATAAAAGTTTGGCAAAAAAAATATGAATTTTGAAATTACACATGATTGGTTTTAATTTTGGTCACTATCCATTGATTTTGTAGCGATCATGGAGAGACGCTTGTGCATATATATATATATATATATAGAGAGAGAGAGAGAGAGAGAGAGAGAGAGAGAGAATCAAAATCAAAATTCTTGAACCTTCCAGAAGACAATGTGGCCACGAGGACGAGATTTCCTTGAATTGATTGAGTTTGTTAGTTATTTGTTGTGATATTTCCTTATTTTTAGGTATTATGAGCTATCTTAAGAATTAGATCAGATCCTTTCAGTGATCCGATCATTATTACGTTAATTGTTATAAATTGTATCCTTCGAGCGTTTGTATGAGGAGACCATTCTTAATGTAAAACATGCCAAGAGGGTGGCCTGGCTCACAGAGGCCATGGTTGTATGTATTTCAAGCTTGAATCTTAATACAAATTTGAGTGTTTTATGTACTTATGCCTCGATGCGTGTTGATGTTGTATGGTGAATTCATGTGGTTAATCATGTTATTGTCTGAGTATAAACCTTGTTGGATCCATGAACCGAATGTATGTGTGTGTGAGAGAGACACCAAAAACATGTGTTGCATGTCTGGTGCAGGTTGGAATGGTGAAGAGACACACAGTACAACGAGGGGAAAGATCAACCGTCGATCACAGGATGGATCAACGATGTTCTGTTGAATTGATATCACAAGACCGAGACAGAGATCTAACCATCCATCAGTCTAGATCTTGCAAGAGATCTACCATCCATCAAAGTAAGCCATCTGAGTTTCATTCCACAATCAACTCCAAACTCAGAACTTCGACAACAGATCTTGATCGTTCATCGGAATAGGTTGTCAAGCGAGATCTTCCATCTATCGAAGCCGGTTATCAAAGTTTTGGTTAGCAAACAATTTTGAACATAACACTACGAGGAAGAATCAAGACCATTCATTGGGGAGAGGAATTAACAGTGGATATTCGATCCTGAACAGACTCCGACAGCCTAAAGTTCGGATTGGCTCTTGGTCATAGTACATGGTCTTTTGGATAAAGGGATTAGTTCGAGGACTAGCCTTGGTACTGAGAAGAAAAGAATGGTGCCAATGTTAAAGGGGTCGATGGTTGAAGGCTTAGCATTAAATGCATTTTTGAGGATGTCGAAACTTTGTTAAAGGAGCCTGTGACGGAGGTAAGAACGACACAAAATGAGGTGTTGGAAAGGAGGTGAGGACCTGCGCGAGAAGAATGAAGTTCCTATGAACTTCATGGTGGTTGATAGAAAAATATAATATGTGTGTGAATCATGGTATAATGGTGAAGTTGATTGCTGAGGTTTATTGTTGCCTTTGACATGTTGATTCCATGAGTGGGTTAGATAACCCACAGGTCGAAGGATTGAATTATCATAGAAAAGATGATTCGACGGACCCCAGGTGTCTATTCCATCAATTAGTATCAGAGCAGGGAAATATGTCTCTGCGTGAAGTGGGTAGGTGTAGAAGCCTAGAGCAGAGGAGTGGTCAAAAGGTTCAAGAGGAGAGAGAACATGTAATACCAAAAGGCCAAAGCTCAAGAGGAAGCTTGGTGAGGTATTGGGTAGCAGGTACAAAGATTTGCTACAGAGGCTTAGTTGCAACGCACTGTTGAGTATGGAGAAGCTCAGCGTATGATGCATGAGGAAGAAGGAAGACCAGAAAGTGAAGATGACACAACAATGAAGATCACGTGATCAGGAGATCATGAAAATTTTCAACCCTAAGAGTCTGATGCAGGAGTGAAACTCCCCCCAAGTCAAAATCAAAATTCTTGAACCTTCCAGAAGACAACGTGGCCGCGAGGACAAGATTTCCTCGAATTGATTGAGTTTGTTAGTTATTTGTTGTGATATTTCCTTATTTTGTGGGATTGTGAGCAATCTTAGGAATTAGATCGGATCCTTTCAGTGATCTGATCCTTATTAGGTTTATTGTTATAAATTGTAGCCTTCGAGCGTTTGTATGAGGAGGCCATTCTTAATGTAAAACAACCTAAGAGAGCGGCTTTGCTCACATAAGCCATGGTTGCATGTATTCCAAGCTCGAATCTTAATATAAATTTGAGTGTTTTATGTACCTATGCCTCGATGCGTGCTACCCCTGTATGGTGAATTTGTGTGGTTAATCCTGTTATTGTCTGAGTATAAACCTTGTCGGATCCATGAACCAAATGTATGTGTGTGTAAGAGGCCAGAAACATGTGTTGCAGGTCTGGTTCATGTTAGAATGGTGAAGAGACGCACAGTATAGCGAGGGGAAAGATCGGTCGTCGATCACAGGATGGATCGATGATGTTTTGTTGAACTGATATCGCAAGACTGAGACAAAGATCTAACGGTCCATCAGAATAGATATTGTGAGAGATCTATCATCCATCGAAGTTTCATTCCATGATCAACTCCCAACTTAGAACTCCAACTACGGATCTTGATCGTTCATCAGAATAGGTCGTCAAGCAAGATTTGTCGTCTATCGGAGTTCCGGTTAGCAAACAATTCCGAACATAACACCAGAAGAAAGAATTGAGATCGTTCATTGGGAAGAGGAATTAACGGTGGAGATTGGATCCTTAGCAGACTCCAACAACCTAAAGTTTGGATTGGCTCTTGGTCATAGTACACGGTCTTGTGGATAAAGGGCTTGGTTCGAGGACTAGCCTTGGTATCAAGAAGAAAGGAATGGAACCGATGTTAAAGGGGTCGATGGTTGAAGGCTTAGTGTTAAATGCATTTCCAAGGATGCCAAAAATCCTTTAAAGGAACCTGCGACGAAGGTCAAAACGACACGAAATGAGGTGCTGGAAAGGAGGTGAGAACCTGCGTGAGAAGAATGAAGTTCCTATGAACTTCGTGGTGGTTGATAGAGAAATAGACTTTGTGTGTGAATCAAGGTATTGTGGTGAAGTTGATTGTTGAGGTTTATTGTTGCCTTTGACTATTGATTCCGTGAGTGAGTCAAATAACCCACAGGTCCGAGGATCGAAATTGTTATGTTCATTGATCTTCGAGACCCCAATTTTCTTCCTTCATCACACACACACAACATGTATATATATACATGCCATATATAGATATATATACGATATATGTAATAATAATAATAATAATAATTTATTTTTAAGGTCACGACCAAGCCAAACACCAAATTGGTGTATGAGATCCCTTTGTTTGTGGGACAAGGGACCCCCTCTACGCAATGATTTGACTACTGGAGTGTAGAAAGGTGTGTGTGTGTGTGTGTAATGATTCAAATGTAATTATACAAAGAGAAAATGAAAGAAACATTAATATACCAATTCACACAATAACACTACTTTAAAAAATGAAGATCTAAGATATATATAAATCTAATTGTATTAACTATCTAAACAATAGAAAAAAACAAACTAAGTGCACCTTCTTTTAATCGATGACACAATTTTTGAACTCTTGAAATGGTGAGACATTTGGAGAAGTGCTATCTGAATTAGAATAAAATGAGTGTGACTCTATAAAGATGAGTGTTGTTGAAGGAAATTTATAGTAAATCTAAGTCACACCAATGAAACCCTCTATTTATTGGGTTTATTCATGACATAAATCATAAATCCAGTGAATCCAAAAACATTCTTTCAAAATTTGGTTTCTAAGTATGGTAGGCTATAATGGGAAAACTTCAAAGACTTTGAAACCAAAATTATACATCATTATCTAAGATTATCTAAGATTATGCAGAAGTAGAGTATGGTGTACAATAATAGAAAAACTCCAATCTTATGTCATTATCCACATCATTATCTAAAACTATGGAGGAGCAAAACATGGTTCACAATAATGGAAAAACTCATATCCAAGTCCATGTAGAAGTAAAGCATGGTGGACAACCATGAAAATACTCCAAACACATGAAACCTACAAATCTTATGTCACTATTCAAAACTATGCAGGAGAAAAGTAGGGTGGACATTAATGAAAAAACTCAGAGTGGACATTAATGAAAAAACTCCAAACACATGAAACCTAAAATCCTATCTCACCATCCAAGACTAAGCAAAAGCAGGGTGAACATCAATAAAAAAAACTCAGAGTGGACATTAATAAAAAAAACTCCAAGCACATGAAACCTAAAATCCTATCTCACCATCCAAGACTAAGCATGAGCAAAGCATGATCCTCTATTTACTTAAATGGCTGAGAATATGTAATTTTTAAAACATCTATGTTCTTATATAGCTGTATAATCAAACTTAACTTTACTAAACACACAAAAATCTTAAAATATTTTCTAAAACAAAATGGGAATATAAGAAATCCTTAAAATGCGTTAACAATTATTAAAAAAAATCTAGAAGGATCTGCAAGACCTTGCACAGATTAGGACTCAAATCAAACACAAATCCTTCAAAATACTAATGCATAAACAAGTGCCACTGCAATGGTGATGTCCCTACCGATAAGTTTTTTTGGCATGTGTTTGCATGATGTAGCATACAATCTGAAAAATGGACATCAGGTTAAATCTAGGCAACATGCAATTAGGTGACTGCTGGTAAACCAAGATGCCTCTGGTTCTTAATGGATGGATGGTAAGGATTTAGAAGGCTTGCATGGAGAGCGCTCTTGATGGAAGTAATGTTGAAGCATGTAGAATAAAGTGAATGGAGGGAATTCAATCTAAGAACAGGGTTCCCTATGTGCTTTAGAAATTCAGATAATACAAATAGATGCATGTATTAGAAATTTAGTAACCTGACTTAACATCAATAGGCAACACTAAATTCAACTTGAAATGTAGAGAATCCAAATGAGTACAAAATATAACTGCACTAAACACAAAGTTGGAAAATAGTCTATTCAGTCGGTCAAATACTGAGCAAAGACTAAAAGAGTGAGTTCCAACGATGTGGTGATTATATGGAAAAATCCTTCAATGAGCTCATATTCAACATTCCTTCACTTCACCCTGAGCATAGACTAAAAGAGTGAGTTCCAGTGATATGATGATTATATGAAAAATCCTTCAACGAGCTCATATTCAACATTCCTTAACTTTGCTTTTTTATGTACATGGTGATGCTTTTGGCAGTCCCTAAAGTCTTAAAATCACGTGTATTTGAGGTTGTTATTTGTTGAGGTTACAATATCCTAACCAGAAAGGCTACTAGAAATATCATATGCAACCCTTCTAAATGATTGCCACAGATAGGATTTCCTTTTGTAAGCAACACACTATTATTACTATTTCAACAATTTGGCGACATATTAGAGAAACTGGGACACTTGATGACTTGTCCTATTTCATGTGCCATCAAATGAATCCAACATGGAGCTATATAAAAAACACAACTTGCCTATTTAGGTCCTTGGTCCACTTCATTAATCTAGCCAGATAAGTTAGCTTGATAAGCTTCTACAACTATGGCACTATGTTCAGCGAAGGATGTAATTGAAATTTTATGAAGTAGATCATTTTCATATGAATCATTAGAGCAGTGGTGTTTTTTTCTTGGAGGGACACAGTTGCATTTTTATCAAACTTTTTTTCTTTAAGATCTGAGTTTAGTGATTGTTGAAAGCCTGTAGTTTCCTCAGCCAAAGGAGAATATGATATCTGGAACATCTGGACGATGTCCATTGTCATGCTTTTCACTGTATTGAGGAAACGCTTATCCAGCTCTTCAACAATATTTTCCTTAGAAGAAAGTAGTATTTGCCCCAACTTTTTAGCACCATATGTAAATGCACTGAGCATATGGCATAAATTCCTTGCATAACACACGGACAACAATTACATGACTTCTTGATATCCCAAAATAAATCAAGCAATACCTTTCCACTCTTAGATGCATGAGAAAATGTAATTACTTTCCTTTAAATAAACAATTAGAATTTAAGCCTAGTCCTAATCAACTATGCATATTAGATTCTAATGAAGAAATAAACTAATAATTGTGAGAAAAGTTTATGTCATCTATCAATTAATTCAAACAAGAGTTGCATCATTAATAACCTAAGTTAAATAGTGTTGAAAATGCAAAAATGAGATTGCAAATAAAAGGTTAAATGCGGAATAAATATTGAGTGTAGAAGTAAGTTGAATTTTGAAATAATTAAAATTGAGCAATTAACCATCAACATCGGTAGAATGCAAGTATGGTGCGAAAGCACAAGATAGATATATTTGTCTCCACTATTACTTAATTAAGTCGTTAAATTCCTGGTGTAGGTGAAAAGTAGGAGTCATAGGAAAGGCTCTTCTAGGTCTAACACTCTACTTACCAGTTGTGGATCCAAATTAATATAAAGACCCAGATGGAGATGTGGTAGTTGACCAAGTCTCACCAATAGATCTAGTCAAAGAAGTAAGAGTCATACCTAGTTTACCCCACATTTTATTGAGAGCAGTACCCACCACCAGAGACATAGGATGTGGATGTGTGGGACGTACTCAAACCAAAAACCAACTCCCCTTAAGAATAAGCATGTTACCCTGGTTCGAATTCAATATTCATTAAGAAATGTTGCTCTGTTTCCACCACTTTTTACCCACGTATCTTGCATATTCTCTCCATTTCTACCTCCTCTTTTCCACATATCTAGCATGTTCTCTCTGACTCCTCTTCTTCTTTTCCATATATTATCTCCTACCATATACCTGTTGGTTGTCCCCATCCTCTTGTTTGATGGTGTGTTATGTCTCCACCCATTACTCTCTTAGTTGTGCTCATCTTCCTCTCTCACATCTTAGTTTGTGTAGCTTTTCCTTAGCTCTGCTATTAGTTGTTTTTCCTGTCATGGGATGTTGAGCTTAAAATAGTCTTGAGCTCTAAATTTCCCCCATGCGTGTTGAACCGGTCCAACAGTTTGTTGTTTTCTTCTTGGTATGCATCCTCTATTTTCCTACCCTGCAACATTGCTGAAGGTTTATTCTTAACTCTTTCTTTTGCACTGGGCATTCTTCCTCTGTTATTTTCGTCTTGTTAAACACTTTTTGGCTAATTTTAGTTAGGATTTGATTTATGTTCATCGCATTCACTCTTTGTCTATATAGTAGCAGCCTTCTTAGTGCTGCCAATTCTATGAAATAGTTTTGTTTCAGTCAACAAGATCTCACATGGAGTGTCGTTTTTTATTCTATCAAGTGTTTTTGTACACTTATATTCTTGGTTGTGCTAGGTCCCCATACTCGAAAATTGTCGAGTATGGGGATGGTTGTTATTGAAAGAGAGGATAGCATGCTACAATTCCATACCTATGTTGTCATGTACTGTTATGAAGTGAGAATAACTCTATATCCAACTCTATTGGAGCCTTTCTCGTGAACATGTCCTTAGCCCTTTGTTGAATTTAAACCCCAAATATTGTAACATTGGGATGTTTTTAATAGTTCAATTTCAAAGCTTACTTGGATTTGCTTTGGTTTTCTATAGTGAGATTAACAATATTTAGTGTTCTTGCCTTCACTTTCTCATTCAAACTGTGAATTACTGGGACCCCCACTTGTACTTTCTCCTTGAGTGTCTTTCTCAACATTGTATCAAATCATGTCTTGAAATCTTTTGAAGCAAAACCATAGCTCCTTATCTCTGTTATCACACGTCTTTTCTTTTATGTGCCTCAATGTGAGGGAATGGTCTATAGTGGAATGATATGGCCTAATAATTTAGCGAATATTGAGTTTATCATGATGGTTCTATAGTTTATCAGATTGTTCCTTTCATCTCCTTGAAGATGGGGAAAATGAGGTTGGTTGTCCAGTGGTTTGGGGAAATCCTTAATAAGCCATTTCTTGGGTGTTCTATTATTTTCCTAGTCTTGTCACTAAGCAAGCACCTCTTTATAGATGGTGTTGGGGTTTTTTGTTGCCATCCTTGGTAGTTCTCCTTGAGCAGCTTGTATCAACTGAGATAATTTGTCTATGCAGCTTTTACCTGTATTTTTTCTTTTGTATTTACTGATTTGTCCATGTATGGCTTCCATCAGCTCCTTGTAATTCTCCTCAACCTTTCACGGAATTTTTCTGCATTTTCTGGTCATAATAACTCTTTTTGTGGTTGTTATTGTTTCTCCTGTTAATGATTTTTAAATGTATATTAATTTTATGATCGGTGAATATAGAACTTAACATAAATCTTAAAATAATATTAATCCCTAACTAGGTTTCCTTAAGTTTTGGTCGAGGAGAATTTTGAATATATATTAATCTTATGATAAAATTTTGAATATATATTAATTTTATGATATAATTGGTGAATATATAATTTAAAATAAATCTTACAATAATACCAAGCCCAAGCTAAGTTCCCTATTCAAAACCGTAAGAAACTAGGTTACATGTTTTCTCTCGTTCCAAGAAGAAAATGAATGATAAAATATATAATGAAGCATTCATTTACAATAATGTTAAAATCTCTAACTGGGTTTTCAATTCAAAACAAAATAAAGTTCACTAATTCAGTTAACTGTTTTCTCCCTTTTGCTGAAGAAAATGAATGGCATAATGTGTACCTATGCATTCACTTACAATAATGTTAAGCCTTAACTAGGTTTTTTTATTCAAAACAATAACTCGATTAATTGTTTTCTCTGTTTTGCAAAGCAAAAATGATATATGTTTTCAAAGAAAAATGATTGTTAGAAGGTGTACCTATCTATTGCAGGCTAAGACAAAGGGAGGTTGTACGGACGACAACCACCGCAAACACACAAGGCATACATCCAGTTTCAACAGTAAGACATAGGCCGCATCACATAGGCCATCTCCAGATAAGGTAAATAATGAATGATCGCTCATATTAGTCTCTTCTCCATCTCCGTAAACTACAAATCAACCCAACACCGCCTCGGAAAGATTATGAGACAAGATATGCAATCAGCTCTTAAAAAATCTCTCTTGGGAAAATGTTGCTATTAACGTTGCTACACTCAGAAAATACATTGTGTACTTGCCTGCCTAGAAATGAACGCTAAGGACATGGCATGGGAATGACCTTCTCCTTGATTTTACTTCACTCGATGAATGAAAATCGAAAATCCTAGACTAGAGGGAGGTAAGCATAGGAACTACACTTCAAGGCTCTTTTCCTCTCATCTATTTTCTCCATAAAGCACAAATATGATGAGCTCAACTAGTTGTTCTAATCGATTGTCCTCTACATGAATAAGCTAATCTTATATTCCTCTTTTCATTCACACCACAAGCAACAACACCTAATTTACAAAAGAAAACCAACCATGCATATTAAATGAATCCATGCTATTACCTGATAATAACATTTAACATACAAAAATAAAGAAGGTAGGGTCTCCTACAGAGAGCTTAGAAGAGCTGAGAAATGAATGTAATTTACTGAAAGGAAAAAATAAACAGAAAATTATGATACCTACTTGGAATACATGAAGAAGCCGCGTCCAACTAGTGGTGAAATTATTCAATTCCCAACTCTCAACTCAGTTTCTTCTTTCATACTCCATAAAGCATATTTAAATCCAAATCAACCTATAACCTCTATCATTTTCACATGAACAACACCCCAAACACATAACATTTAACACACACACAACCACGAAAATTCACAGGGACAACATATCGGACATGACATTGGAAGCACTTCCATACACCCATGTAAACACACAACACAATGAGATAGAGGAGAAGCCCACGTAACCCGTAGCAGTATAAATAGTAAATGATGAGAGTGGTTGTGTGATATGATTCCCTTACATATGTAGATAGTATTGATAGAACTGCTTGGAACTATTCAGCTGCCAAAGTGCCATAGGTATTTTTGGTATAGGAACAAATAAAGATGTCAAGGGACGATTGTTTGGGTGGATCCACTTTCTCAGTCGTTTATTCTCATTATCAAATGAATCATTCCACTGCCAAAATTAACTAAGACATGGTAGCTAATATTACGAGGAACACATAACTTGAGATATATAATAGATTTAATATATTTATGTTAACAAGGTGATCTAGGACAAAGTAGCCAACCCATTGTTAATTATTACTATTGCAAGTGGAAACATGCAGTCTTGGAATATGTATCAGGTGGCACATGGACTGTCATCGTGGTGAAAACCAAAATTTTACTGCAATTGATTTTTACCATTGCCACCAAGTGGAATAACATGCATGTATGTTTGACCCTCCCTACCTATATGGCTAGAATAGAACCTAGTGAAGATGCTTAATAGTCGACCTACTTGCAACTCCACTATTTTTGGATCAAACTATTATTTGTTGAGAGTGGAATTGAGGTTACTGGAATGGTTTTGAGGTCACTGAGTGCACCGTGGAATTGTGGTGAGATTCTATTATGTTTCCTAATTGATTGGACTCTCCAGTATTCGGGTACATGTATCCTGCATGGGTTTTAATAGTCGAACAGTAAGTGGAGGGATGTATGTCATACAATGTCATGTTCTTACTTTCATGGGGGAAATGCCAGATTTCTACCTTGGTGTACTTATCCCCATTTTTTGCCATTGATTGTAATGTGAAAAATTGTGTTTGAATTTAATGGAATTTTGATGCAATGTGATGTTTCTTCATAGTAGGGTTTGGTTAATTTGTTTTTGGGTGGATCCATCAGTAGGAATATAATAATATGAATTCCTCAATCTACAACAGTGAGATCTTACACTTTGTAGCGATTGATTACGTAGACAAGTTTATGATGTTAACGACATCTAAATCCATTCCAATTATGGAATGCCTTTATACATTTCTTAATATTGAAGGTATTGTTTCAAATTTATGGAGATTTAACTGGGGTTCACCTCACCCAATATACAACTCATACACGGCTTAATCTCCATAAATTTCAAACATTGAAAACCTACATAATCAAGCCGTAAAAATATTAAAGATTATATTACTTACTCCATTATAGGCTTCTAACATAGTTTCGAATGGAGTATACTTTGTGTTGTTTTTCTTTGAATTACTCACAAAAAGAGCTCTTAATGGCGATATTTTAATGGGTCTTTCAGTAAAGCTTGACTTCCGGCTCGGTTATCTATGTTTCAATTGAAGAACTGGAGGTAAGGCATGTGGTTGTCTTGGAAATATAAATTGGATGGAAGTTCTTTATTATTTTCGGCATGCACTGTAATAAATTGAGGTGAAGTATGAACCTACATTTAAAGGATTTAAAGAGTATTTGTTTTGAGTTTGTTGAAGGAAACATGGCTTTCTCTTCTTTGGATCTAGATGTTTTGAAGTCTGTTTCTGCTTTGCCTCAGCCGTTTCAAGCAGTTTTCAGTTTTAGATACAAAGATCGCCACAAGATTCCTGATTCTTTTCTCCAATAGTTACATTACTATTAAATTTCAAATTTCTTACAAAAGACTCTTATTAAGTGCATGAAGCCTGGCATTTCCACTTGGCATGGAATATCAACATCTACAACACCTGGATCACTCGACTAGTGGCTTGTACTAGTGGCTAAAGGAAAATTATCTAAGTATATCTTTGGGTTTAGTGCCTTCATCCCTCACCCATAAATTGTTTCTAAGCTCTTCTTCCATGTACCTTACTGTAATGCTTGAGGTTGGACCCTGTTGGGAGGGATCTTAGAAATTGATAACATATAACTAAAGGAAATTAACGCCATGCAGAAGCGAAGCACTTGGTGGGCGTAATGTAGTGGAGCAATGGAGCAACCACCTCCAACGACATAATTAATACGGGACGATCTAGAAGGATTGCAAAGAGACCAACAAAATTCAATCATATACAAACTCAAATTGCCAATTTCAATTCAAATATTTACTTGATACAACAACTGAGCATTCTTTGAAGCTTTCAGTATCTTGAAAAAAGACGAATTGGGAAAGCGAAAACGGTAATAAGTTTATTTCACTACATATTTAACAAAGAAATCTTCAATGGCTTTTGATCAACAGAGCTTCGAGTTGTTAAAAATTGCCAATTGTAATAAATTGTCCATTGAAATCAAGTTTCTTAATCTACACCTTTAACGTAAGCTCTAAATACTAATAGAGGAAATTAATTTTTATAGCAGATGTGTCATTTTCTTCTTTCCAATGCGATGCTTCAACTTTTTAACTGCTAATTTTTTAGAGCATGTGTGTTATTTTCTGGTTTTCCTAACTAGTTAGTCAGAGCTAAAGAGTCCACATCCATTAATACTGCGGTCTGGGCTTTGGGTTAATATCCGACAAACCAACGAATGATGGTAGTCATCTTACGATCCAAGCATGAATTCAAAGATATGGGGTTGGATATATCTCTAGTTACCAAGTAGGTGTTGTATGCTCACAGCTTGGATGAATTTATTTGTCGTTGGCTAGAGGGAAGGAAGGTCTCAAGAGCAGGAGCTTGTATGAGTGCAGCTTGGACCTAGTTGTTTATGGTTGGTTGGAATCAGTTGGTTTGTTTTTGTTTAAGACTTTTTATATAACAGATTCATTTCTTGCATCTAAGAGTTAGGAGAGCAGGCAATAGGTAGTTCTATTCCTTCTCCCTCCATATATGTTCTATTAGCATTGGTAAGTATACAAGGCATTCTTCTAGCATCTTCTACCATTGACTGAATGCATGAGTATGATGTTACAAATGAGCTATTAAAGTATCGAAATTGTTGTGTACCTTTTTTAAACGAATATTTTTTCTGGTACTCTAAATAGTATAACATAGAGATTATCACTTTGTATTGCATAGTCCGAAGCAGGAGAAGGAGGCCACTCGATCTGATATCTGAGTGTCTGGAGTAGGAGGAGGCGACCTTGAGTGTTGAAGGAACCTTCTTTGGTTAAGCCCATAAACACCTAAGAGGTTATTTCGATCTTGCTTTCCCCGTCATTTATATTTTCTCATTGATTCATCTATTGATTGAGAGTAAGTTGTCCATTTCTAGTTTCTCATTGATTCATTGAGAGTTAGTTGGCCATGTCTTTCTCGAGAAATAAGATAAGCAGGCTCGACACACACTAGTATTATTCTTTAATTAACTAGGAAAGCTAACCTATAATTGCAGGACCACCATGGCAAGACCAAACAAGTGCAGGACCGCCATGGAAAGACCAAACGAGTGCAGGGAGAGGATCGTGTTGTAGCTCTATATAGTTGAGTGTCGTATTGTAGCTCTATAGAGTTCAAGTTTGGTACATTGTAAATATGCCAGTGACTAACAGGTAGTTTGAGAATAGTTGTGGGAAAAGGGCAATGAGGCGGTGAGGCTAGGGTTGAGCCAAGCAGAAGGAAAGTGACATATGAACAATCAATTGATTTATTCTATAGAACAGTCAGTTGATTTATTCACTGACACTGTAGAAGTGTTAATAAAGCACATAAATGGACAATCTAGATCAATTCACTACAGGAGTGTTAATAGAATAGTCGAAAGTGTTAATAGAATAGTCGGTTGATTTATTCACTGACACTGTAGAAGTGTCAATAGAGCACATAAGTGTTAATATATCAAGACAATCCAGATCTATTCACTCAATAGACTTAATGAGATTCAATAAACTTAGGTTATACCAGATTGAAAAAAAATTATTGTGTTAGAGGCTATTTAAAGACCTCGAAAACAATGTCAATGAAAATATGAAGATATCCTATTCTCAAAACTTAGGATTAACAAAAAGCTCGACAATAAGAGATACTACTTATTGGGCAATAACTTTTTAAATAAAAACAATTAAAATATTACAAAATAATAACTATTTTAATTTTCCTATATATAACTTTGAGAAGCACAAAAATAATTTTAGTCAAAGGAAAAGTAATTGAAGGTCAACAATGAATCGATCGCTAGAGTCTTGGCCTTCGACATGGACTAATACGTCTAACTATACCTTCCTTGGCTACTTCAACCATCAAAATAATTGGAGATGTTAAATTAATGCAACTCTACCATCAAATTTGTGGGAAGAGGAACTGTTTCCCAGCAAAAAGGGCGACTTGCTTAGCTTTGGCGGAGGTCTAGTGGTGAGGTTGGGTTTCATCATGTCTGTGGCAGCTAATAGGATGGGACACTGAAGTCATTAAGAATACAAACAATGTTTACACAGTGATCTCTTGGGTGGGATGGTCATTTACGATTATGTCTTATCGGTCAGGTGCTATTACTGATCACGGGAGTTGCACCTTCCACCAACGACGATTTTTTATGTTTGCTTTGGTTTGTGGAGCCCCTATTGGAGATTAGGTGTCCTCCTTCTATGGCCGTTGGAGCTTCCATGACATAAGTTGTTGTTAGCGCACTTATGAGTGCGGATGACGAGGAGGCCTGGAGGATGGCAGGCATTTTTAACTTACTTGCTGAGAAACCCATCAACTTAACTACCTCAATGACTTTATTAAATGCTCTAATGTTCGTGTCTACCCCTGATTTGACTAGAACGAGAGTGCTCTTAGATACTACTTCTTTGAAGCTTGTTACTAACTCCACTGTTGTTTTCTCTAGGCTGAGTGTTGATGATACACATGGTAGAAAGGTTTTTAACAGTGGTTGCCAACAGACAAAGTTTTTTAAACATCCCTCTGCTGCGAAGTCTGCTGCAAAATTTTGGATTCCCAACCGCTCACATCGCAAGATGGTTTTGGGGGGTGACTTGGGCTTAGAGGAGGCAGTTAGCCTATCACTAAATGCTTTGGTGGGTTGCTTGTCTTACCGCTCTCAGTACACTACACCTATACTGGAGTGGGTTCAACGGTTCTAGGTCCCGTTACTGGGATACTAACCGGAGGTTTTGTTCCTCCCGAGAGGTTGGTTTGGCTTTAAGTTTTCGTTGCTAGAGGACTCTTCAAAAATCCTAGATACTCACTGGATTTTCAATGAAGGGAGCTTGATGCTCAAGCGCTGGAGGTTTAGTTTTTATTCTGTCAACTACTATTTCCAGCATAGGCATCTCTAGGTACTGCTCCCTGGCTTACCCCTAAATCTTTGGAACGAGAAGGCTTTGTCTGCTATTGGAAATGCACTTGGCCGGTTTATAAAGGTTGATGAACATGTGCTAAAGGATCCTGAAAGAAGGTTGGGGAAGATCCTGGTTGCGGTGGACATACACTCGGGTCTCTTAGAGTCTTTAGACATTCAGTGGCGTGGTCACACTATCTGCCAAAAGCTAGATTAATTGGGATTACCTTTTAGATGTACTTTGTGTCGTAAAACTGGCCACCTGGGAAACAACTGTCTGGTTTTTTGGAGGAGGAGGAATCCAAAAACTCACGTCTCAGGAAGGATTACTGTTGTGATTCGTTGGGTGTTGACTCCTATGTTCATGCGGTTGACAACAATGATGGTGCAGAACCTTCAAGACTTGTGGCATAGGACTCGGTTACTGGTAAGTTAAAAGTTCTTTGTCCTTCCTTTTATTTTTAGCTTACGGTTTGGGAAAGGGACTCCTTGGACTCTTTCACTCCCTTGGCAGCGGGTTTAGCACCTCCACAACCATTCCCAAAGTATAGAGAGGGTTCCTGTGAGACTATTCCTCTACCTGTGGTGAGGGATAAGTCTATTACTAGTCCTGAGTGGGTGAACTCTCCCTCTTTAGCGGAAAGATACAATGTTGTCACACCTTCGGGCATCTTGTCTCCCTCGGGGGTTTACGGTTTGAGACTGTGACAAACCATCTGGGGAGCAGGGAAGGGTCTAGTGAGGAAGAGCGAGATTATTCCCTTCTTCCAGGATACAGAAAATCAGAGCCTGGTGAGTGCTCCTTGGGGGAGACACTGGAGTCTTTACTGCCGCTACACCGCGAGGTTGATAGCCCACGCTCGCTTCCCATCTTTCAAGGGCAGAATGTTTTTAACTCTGGCGGTCAGGGACACTCTGGGCAGTTACATAAGCCTGGGGGGATTGGGGATCAGATTTCACCTAGTCAAAAGGCCTGGGTTATGAGATCTCACCCATCAAAACGTGGAGTGCACATAAGAAAGCATTTGGTTCTCTTCCTGATACAGTCTCACTTCCATCTTCTGTGAATGACATTAGGGCGCTTAGAGGCATGAAATCCCTTCCTTGGGCTAAATCATGATCCTCCTTACCTTAAATCTCAGAGGGGTGGGGGGGCACCCTGAAAGCCACCTCCATGCGCAAACTGCTGCGTACGACTCATCTTGACATTATTTTCTTACAGGAAACTCTCGTTGATGAACATAAAGCACGGTTGTTTATGTTATCTTTTTGTCCTGGATGGCTACCATGTGCGGTTAGTTCTGTTGGAACTTCCGAAGGTTTATTGGTTACGTGGGATCCAAATAAACTGTCTATGAACCCTTTTATCTGCTGTGGAGGTATTCTGATGTCGGGTTTTTTATTGGAGAATAAAAGTCATATTAATTTGCTCAATGTTTATGGGCCCTGTAGCGAAAGGAAAGCTTTATGGGAGCAGGTGGCAACTCGTGGGTTGTTGGATTCTAATAATTCAATTATTGAAGGCCATTTAAATCTCACTACTAGAGCGGATGAGATTTGGGGAGTCTCGACACATTTGGACAAACTGGCGGGTTTCTTCAAAGACTTGTTTCAGTCTCATCATTTAGTGGATATGCTTCTAGATGTCCCGGTCCCAACTTGGAGAAATGGCAGAGCAGGGGCTGACTACATTGCCAAAAGATTGGATCGTATTTTAGCAGCGAAGATTTTTTTATGTCAAGTGGGCCGCTTCAAATCTTGGGTGGAGTACCCATACTTTTCGGATCATGCTCCAGTGGTTGCTCAATTTGAATTTCAACATTTCCCCACGACATACCCTTTTAAATTTAATTCATCATGGTTGCAAGAGGTAGAGTTTATGAATTTGGTCACAGAGGTCTGGTTGGATCAAGGTTTTTTAATGGAATCTAATATACAACTTAGGTTTGTGTGGAAGCTAAAAGAGTTAAAAAAATGGACTAAATCATGGGTCCGTCTTCAGAGAAGTGAAAAATTTCTTAGATTAGAGAAGCTAGAGGAGGAGTTGAGCGAAGCCCTCCTTTCGTCCCCATGGGATGTGAGGGACCCGACTTCAAACTGTCTTATTAAAAATTTGGAAGCGAAACGAAACTCTTTACTCCTTCTTGATGAAGCACTATGGAGACAAAGGAGCAGAGCAACTTGGCTGAAAAGCGACGATTAGAATACACGTTTTTTTCATAATTATGCAACTGCTCGTAGAAACAAGAAACATATTTGGGAGATTTTGGACGAGGAAGGACATCCTCACAAGGGGCAAGCAGATCTAAAAAGTGAAGCTATCAAAAATTTCAAAAGTTTATTTGAAATTGACGATCCTCCTTCCCTGGTGGACCAAGCTTACACAACTAGTCTCTTTCCACGTTTTGTAGATGAGGAGGATATTATCCTCCATGATCGGCCATGCACTAAGTCTGAGATATGGGAAGTACTAAAATTGTTTGCCAAAGACAAGATTCCTGGCCCTGATGGCTGGACGGTGGAATTCTTTACACAGTTATTTGATTTACTTGGTGATGATCTGCTAGAACTTGTGGAGGACTCTAGGATCAAAGGAAAAGTCCAAAGCTCCTTAAACTCTACTTTTCTGGCACTGATTCCAAAGGAAAATAAGCCTACGACCTTTGGTGATTATAGACCCATTGCGTTATGCAATTTATGTTATAAGTTGATCATGAAGGTGATATCAAATAGATTAAAGCTCTCGAGGTCATTATCAAGCGAGCAACTCGGCTTCTTAAAAGGTAGGCAGATCTTGGACTCTATTGGGACGACACAAGAATGTATTCACAATATAAAACTGAAAAAGCTTCAGGTACTTATATTAAAGCTGGATTTAAAGAAAGTGTATGATTGTGTAAGTTGGGATTTTCTAAGATTGATATTAATTCAAACGGGGTTCATCTTGCCTTCTATAAACTGGATCATGAGTTGTGTTGTCAGTTCTT
This sequence comes from Picea engelmannii, assembly GCA_009831015.1. Taxonomy (NCBI): domain Eukaryota; kingdom Viridiplantae; phylum Streptophyta; class Pinopsida; order Pinales; family Pinaceae; genus Picea; species Picea engelmannii. The sequence goes on from ML776736.1 coordinate 1,667,177, forward strand.
CTTTTGCTATTCTAATAAATGGCTAGGCTTCTTCTTTCTTTAGGAGTGAGCGTGGTCTTAGGCAAGGTTGCCCTTTGTCGCCTTTATTATTCATTCTTGTTATGGAAAGTTAAAGTCTGCTGCCGAAGTAGCTTGTCGGGGGTGAAGGTTTCGAGGATAGTTAAAATTCTCCACCTGTTTTTTGTGGACAACATATGAATTATGTCAAAGGCCTCCTTGGAGGAGTGGATGGAGATAAACTCACTTCTGAAGCTGTTTTGTGGTGCCTCGGGCTTGAAAGTCAATCTGAGTAAATCTACCTTTCATCACTCGGGTATCCAAGGGGAATTATTGGGAAAGTTTAAAGACGTTTTATCCTTTAATTTTGTTGATCTGGCGGAGGGCTTTAGATACTTGGGATATTTCTTAAAAATAGAAAAATTAAAATTTAATGATTGGAGATGGCTTCTTTTAAAGATAGAATACATAACTGGGCATTGGTGCAATAGGTGGTTATCCCTTGGTGGCCATTGTATTTTGATAAAATCAATGTTGGAATCTCAGTCAGTATATTGGATGACTCTTGCGGTGGTACCCAACTCAGTTCTTAATAAAATCCGTAAGATGATTTATGATTTCCTTTGGTCAGGAGGTGGTGTGACACAACACTTCCATCTTTGCAGTTGGGAGGCGATCACAAAATCGAAATATTTCGGTGGATGGGGGCTTAGAAACATTTTCCACTTTAATCGTGCGCTGGCTACAAACTCTTTGTGGCATTTTTCGACAAAGGAAGGGATATGACACAGGGTGATTAAAGATAAATATCTTCCATATTCTTCTATCTCAACTTGGCTCAGATCGACTTCGACAACACAACCTCTGGCTTCGCAGACTTGGAAAAACTTAATAAAGTCCCTTCCCCTTATCACACATTGGTCAAGTTGGTATCCTGGTAATGGTCAATCTGCTCTAATAGGCCGATACATAATTATGGGTAGTGGGAACCTTTCTTTGCTCTCACCGAAACTCTTATTAGTTTTGAAAGATAAGAATATCATATACCTTTATCAAGCCGGGGCACATAATTTGTAGGGTTGTTATATTGCACAGTGGAAAAGTAGCATGGATCTGGGCCTTTCAGGGGCTCTAGCAAATGAATGGAGCTCATTCTGTAAGATTTTAACTGGTTTGGGTGTTCACCTTCAACATAGAGAAGACCTTCTAATCTGGACTGGTGGCGATAACTCATGTTTTCTTTCTGTTAACAATGTTTATTTTGCCTTACAATTTTTTTTTGGCAACACCAGGTAGTTGGTTGGAGGAGGCAGTTATGGTCGTGGGATATTGCATTAAAGATTAAACTGTTCACATGGCTTGCAGTGGAGGACAAAATCCTCACTTGGGATAATATTATCAAAAAAGTTTGGGAAGGACCAAGCTTGTGTCCACTATGCTCTTAGGGTCCGGAATCTGTCTTGCATCTTTTTGTCAATTGCTCCTTTACTCTTCAGGTGTGGCAGAAGTTTTACTATGGCCTCCATATCAACACAACTTGGGAAGGTGACACTTTAGCAGCCTGTTTTGCTAGCTGGATAAAAAAAGAGTAGATCTATAGAACACTGCCCTCCTTGGTCTGCTGGTGTATTTGGTTGGAAAGAAACAAAAAAGTCTTTGAAAATCGTAATCCTTCTTTTCATATGGTGGTTCAAAATTTTTTGGGCTTGCTAAAAATCGTAGAAGATAGGGGGTCTAAGAGTGGAAAGGGTCCTAGGATCTTAAAGACTCATGTTTTTACTTTGCAAAATGTAGGGTGGTTTGATGGTGCAGCCCAAGAAAATGGGAATCTGAGTGGGGCAAGGGGTGTTATAAAAATCAATGAGGATACTAGCTACAAGTGGATTTTAAATTGCGGTCTTGGGACAAATACAAGGGCTGAACTATTAGGTGCTTGGGTGACTTTAACTTTGGCAATCTGCCTGGGACTAGACCAACTTCAAGTCTTTGGTGATTCAAAAGTAGTAATTGAGTGGCTAAATTGCAGGGGAAACTTGAATGCAACTGCTCTCTTGGGATGGAAGGATAAGATCATGGACTTAATCAAATCCTTCAGTAACATCAGATTTGAACACTTACTAAGAGAACAAAATATGGAAGTGGATGCACTTTCCAAAAAAGCTCTGCAAGCTCTAGAAGGTTTAATTACTTTCAACAAATGGATTGAAGGACATGAGGGCTCTTCATAAAATTTGTAGCTCTATTAATGATCCCACCTTTTTCAATTTTGGAGACAGTTTTTTTTGGTTCATAGAAACTTTGTAACTTCTTTAGAAATTTTTGTGGTAGACTTTGTTCTGAATCTTGTAAAGAATTTATCTTGTACTGTTTGTGGAAGCACTTTAGTATGGTCTGGTTCACTTGCTCATTGTAGAGATGGATGCTTATCTCACTTTTGAGAAGGACCACCTTATTTTTTTTGGTGGGGTATGGAGATTATTACTTTAGCGTGGCTGATTATCTTGTCGATGTTACATGTATATGAAAACACTATATATTTTTAATATATTGGGAAATTTTCTGCTGGAAAAAAAGAGGAAGGTTGTGACAAAAATAAAATGACTTTAAGAGCATGCATTAGAGATGGAGAAGTGATATGAAAGGAATGAATGAGAAAGTTGTGTAGTAAACTTTCATTTTATTAAAATTTGAAAATACAAAAAACGTTAAATTTTTTATTAATTGAAATATTACTTAATTTTTTGATGATTTAAATTGATTTTGAATTTGGAGACATTTTAAAGATAATGTTGTACTATGTATAGAATTTGGAATTTTGTATAAATATGATCATGCTAAAAAATTATGTCAGATTTCTATTAAATTTGTGATTGAAAAAATGGTCATTTTGTTACAAGATTAGCTTACTTTACAAATGATCCTTAGAGCTCATGGTGAAGGTGGTGAACAACTCTAACTACTCATATTCTTCAAATTCAAGGTCACTTGTGAGAAATTGAAAATATATATATTCAATCGTATTCCTCATAAATACATTTTGTATGATGTTGCATATGATTTACATTGCAAGTTTAAGAACAATATAGACTAAATTATATATTTAAAGTAATTTTTCTACAAGTGACAATGAACATTATTTTTTCCAAGGAAATGTTTACGGGGAAACCCAATGAACACTGCCCCACATTTATGGAAGGCATCCTAGTAAACCCGTTAGTATAGAATAGCGCGTCTCGTTTAGACAAATTCGAACCAAACACCCACAAACATGAACTACCCAAATGCCCAACAACATTTGTAACAATTGATTAAAGAAACCCCTTGAAATTAAGGGACATTGAGCATAACCACCAAATCCATACTTTATAACCAACAACAAATCATAACAAATAAGCAAAAACAAGTATTTTTGATGGCACAATTTAGGATACCAATGTTTCTTTAAGATAAAATGGAAGCAAAGTGAAACCCTCTATTTAAAGTAATTTTCTTCAAGCAACACTGAACATTATTTTGCCCTGGGTTCATAGCTTGGGTTGTTGGGTAGCATGTTTTTAATCCTCCCCACTCGTGTTCAATTCCCTCAAAGTGGACATGTTGGCTCGTTGTGATAAGGCTAGAAGGGTAGACGACCCTTGGGATAGAGGTCCACTCTAGTGGGCTTCGAGATGCCTTGACCCTTGCTAAGTCACAAATTATTGGTATATCTAGCTTGTGGGTTGTTGGATATACTTTTGGGTTATAGTGGTAGCTAGTGGGCTTGATCTTGGGCCTAGCCTAGAGAAAACCTACTAGTTACCGATTCCCATGGTTAAAAAAAACAACGAACATTGTTTTTTTCAAGGAAAAATTAATGGGGGAATCCAATGAATACTTCCCCACATTTATGGATGACATCCTAGTAAACTTGCCAACATAGCATAGCATGTCTCGTTTAGACAAATTCAAACCAAGCACTTACTAACCTGAACTACCCAAATGCCCAACAACATTGGTAACAACCGATAAAACAAACCCCTTGAAATTAAGGGACATTGAACATAACCACCAAATCCATACTTTCTAACCAACAACAAATCATAACAAATAAGCAAAAACAAGTATTTTTGATGACAAAGTTTAGGATACCGAAGTTTCTTCAAGACAAAATGGAAGCAAAATGAAACCCTCTTCCACGATTTACACTGGAATGGTTTTTTTCAATGGAAGAAAAATGCTTTGGTATTCAAGACTCTTGACCTAGTCTCCATTGATACTATCTCCAAACCTTGACGTATAGCTACATCATTGTATATAGACAAAATCTCACCACCTATAATAACTAGTGAGTGATTTGTAAGGGAATAGACCTTCACTCTTCTTGAATACCTTTGAATTTTAGGTCGTTCACTTATTTTCTTACATTTATGAAAGATGAGCTTTTAACCAAATAGAAGCAAAAACTCCTAAAGTGCAAAGACATCATTATCTATATTTTAATTTCCTTCCACCTACCATAAACAAAACCATCCAATCTATACTTTATAACCAATAACAAATCAGAAAAATAAAATATAAAATAACCAATAACAAATCAGAAAAAAAAAATATAAAATAAATATTTTAATCTATACTTTATAACCAATAACAATTCAGAATTTTTTTATAAAATAACCATTAACAAATCAGAAAAATAAAATATAAAATAAGTACTTTTGATGGGAAAATTTAGAGATTACCTAAATTTCAAAAATAGAAATAACGTGAAACCCATACATTGCATTATAATTTTGAACATTACAAAAAGATTTGAGCTAAAGTGAGGAGAGTTCCTCCATAAATATAAGTTTAAATATGAACGCAAGACAAGGGTTTTGTAAACCTAGGAAAAATATTATTATTTAGTGTACATTTGAAAATTGAAGCTCAAAGCAGCAGTGCAGCCTGCTAGGGCATGTGGTGACTGAACTCACTGAAGCAGCATTACTACTGTGTATATTCTTACCAAACTGAACTGCTCGGTGTGTATTATTTTCTTTCTCCACTCTATACATATACATACCCAAGCCTAAGAGGCTTTTAAGATTTTTGATAACCACATAGATATAACAGCGGGTTTTATGATCTTCAGGCCATGCCTCGCACTACTGTGATAGAGTGCCAGGGTTGCCCTCCACTGAGAGCACTGACATTCGATGCTTTGGGGTTGATTAAAGGTAAGGAAATTGTAAACCTCTTTTCTCTTATCATTTTTTCCCCTCCCTCTGTAAAGCTGACGCAGTTTATTTATATGTTTGATGTCATCTATGGTGATTCAGTTATTCAAGTTCAAGGAGAAAAAGGGTTGCCAGAAGTCGTTGACAGATGGGGGCAACCGGATCCTGACCGGGCTATCTTAGTCACTTCCCTTTCCAGTGACCACGAAAATCCTGTAAGAATCTCGAATGGTGTAGAAGATTTAGGGTTTATGGTTGTTTTCACTTTTTATATTTGATAAAAAAGGAGAATTTTATATTACAGGCACCCGAAAATGGTGGAAATTATTAACGCATAATGATTTATAAATGATTATTGAGGTTGGTGTACTTAAATTCTTATCTCGTCGATATAGATGGCCCCTCTCAGATTTGACAAGCTACAATTTCATTTAGAATTTTTTAGAATGAGTAGGATTAAATATTTTTAGCCTGTACGATTTACGAAGGGAGCTGAAAGTTACACCATTTTCTGTGGTTTCCGGAAGGCTGACTTCTAACTTTGCTATCATTTCTCATATTTTATAACTTTTATATACAAGCCAAACATGTAGTTGCTGAAGTTAATACAAAATAAGCTTGTAAAAGGTCTTTATGGGCTGAATGGGCGTTAACTATATAACATACCGTGTACTAAAGCAAAGATATTTGTCTAATTCATATATCTTTACCTGAACCTTAACTCTTGACCAGTTATTGCAAAAATTTTAGTGTTAACCTGGCAAAGGGAGATTGTCATTTGCCTGGTGTGCTAGCTTGAGTGGTTTAGTGCTTTGAGCTTCATTCGAATGAAGCTCTTGAGATCGATCCCCTGGGCTGGCTGCATCTGTTGCAACTTGCGTGTCTCTTCAATGTCCTTTCTTGGTCAGGCACTGTAATCGGTGCCGATGGGTTTGCACTGGGTACCATATGCGAAATGCAGAGAAGTGCCCAAAAGTTTGTCATTTATCATAGACAAATATTTAATTGCCTATATTTGACATAGAAAAGTGAAGTAGGTATTATTGCAATGGAGTTTTAAGCCCATGAACTAGTTAATGTTGCCTTGAATTGTATTACTGAGCAGCAGTGATCAATGTTATCAAAACTGAACTGGTCAACCCAAAAAACCAAAACCCGAAACAAAACTGTTTGACCAAGAAATATATAAATTATTCAATTTTTTGTTAAAAATATATATTTCTTACATCAATATAATTTCAAAGCATTAGACACCAAATTTGCAAAGTTTTCTCATGTATGTAGCAATTGTAAGGGTGAATAGAGCAAAATGGTACAGAGTGCAATATATATCTGAACCAAAATACATTAACATTAAGGCTCTAAATGGCCTACAGAGTCCAAAAATAATCATACTAAAGTCTACATTAAAATCAAAATACATAATCATCTGAATCTAGATCCTTTACATTTTCTACATGGGTATGCTCGGTAGCTTGACTCGATGCCCTTGAAGGCCCAACACCAATGTCCATATCCTGTGGTGGTGGAAGCAGCTGCAAGTCATCCAGGATAAGTCCATACACGATAGAAGGGGTCATCATTAAATATATCAAAATTAGGTTTTAGGGTAGTTGTAGGGTTTTTGTTTTTTTGTTATCTTTTAATTTTATTTTTCATTCTTTTGGGGGAAGAAGACCCAGTGGTACAAAATTGGTCAAACTGGCCAGTTTTGTCTTGAACTTGTCCGTTTGGATTGATTCTGACGGGTGTTGTCTTGAACCAACCGGTTTGGACCGGTTCTGACCAGTTTTGACAGGACCAGTTGAGAATTACATTGGTCAATTTTGGCCTGGGAGGCTGGTTTCAACAGGAAACCTCCCAAAACTGGTCCGACCGGCCAGTTTTGACCAGTTTTGACAGGACCAGTTGAGAATTACATCGGTCAATTTTGGCCTGGGAGGCTGGTTTCAACAGGAAACCTCCCAAAACTGGTCCGACCGGCCAGTTCTGATAACATTGGCAGTAATTTCCAAGCACTACTCTATGCAATAAATCATAAATGTAGAAATGCGTTCATAGCAAGAACAGGTTCAATCACTATGTATTGCATTCTTAGGACCAAAATGTAAGTTTTTATTTTTATTTTTTATATATTTTTTAATTTTTCTCATGTGGTTCACGGCACCGGATATCGGTGCTTGCTACGTCCATGGAAACCCCCCCCAAAATCTGCGAGAGAACATAGAGAGGCCGAGTATTTTCGGAATATTAGGGGCTCAACAACAAGAGCATCTTATAGACCCATTTAAGGGCACAACATGTCACTCACAAGGAAATGAACCTGGGTGGGGAGGGTAGCAATCATTCCTCCCAACCACCCAAGCTACATCCAATGGACATCAAAATGTAAGTTATACACGCCCTCCAATGTAATTTAGAGCCCCTGTCATAACAATCAGACTTTGCCAAATTGTCAATTAGGTCAATGTGAAGGGATGGATTATGTGGTCATGTCAACGAAGCTCCCAAGCTTTAAATTTACTAGAGTGTTTTTGAAGGGTACATAACGCTTATCCAGGAAACTATTGGTTGCATCCCATTTTAGTACCAGTCACGTGTTTGTTTCACAGTACACACAATTCACGTTTTATCTGTTAATGAATTATTGAACACAACTTGACAGTCCTGCTCTTCTATCTAATTATTTGTAGCCTCAGGATTTATTTATTTGTTTAAATCTTCTTGTAACTGAACAAAACTGGTTTTTTTGGATGGAAAAAAGTATTTTAATTATTCATTATTCTATCCAAAGACAGATTCGAGTACATTCAAAGTGTCAGAAATTAGAATACCGTCTGCCACTTTCAGAACTGTCCATTAAAAGATTCAAAATTTGGTTTTCATAGCCATTACAAACTTTTATGGAAATAAAAGACAAGAAATTAGTGCACTGAGGTATCATATTGACAGGAAAAAAGGAATAGTTTCCATGGTCACTGGTGTTACTTGCCAGGTGCAGCTTTATCAAACTGAGCTGGAGCAAATTCTTCCTCAGTGTAAACTGGTGGTGGTTCAACATGTTTTGTACCAGAGTTTCCAGATTGTGAATGACCTGTCTTTTGAATGCTCCATCTGCTTGCCATGAATAGTTAGTAAGCATCTTTTTAAATCTAAACTCTCTCCCTTGTGTTGACATCAACACATTTACCACGGGGAGGAGTGTACATATTGAGTGGTAGCGGATTTGGATGAGACCCCTTCGGTTTCAGTTTTCAGTGGGAGGATTATATACTTTGACTCCATGGCCCATTGGACAGGGTTTGGTGCTACAGGTCAGCTTAAAGGTTTTTCTGGATCAGCTTACAGGGCCTTTTCTTCTTCAACACAGTTACAGGGGTATTTTTGGTACACATTCCTCAGTTTTCAGAGCATCATCAGTACATCTTACAGAGTCATCACATATCGGTATTGTTACAGACACAAAGATTCTTATGGTTCTCGAGATCCCATGGGGGGGATCCTGTCCCCTTGAGTTGCCATTGTTAACCCCTAGATTTTCACCCTTGAAAATCTTGAGGGTTAAGAACCAACATGCATTCCTTTGGCTGGCATTCTGAGATTCTCTCAGAGTTTAACACTTGTGTTGAGAAAGAGGTTGGTTCCCATTAGAGGCAGGTATATGATTGGTGCATGGTTGTTTGGTTCAGAGTTAAAGTTGACTTGGTTTCCAGGGATTTTTGAGAGAGATGTATACATACAGTAGGTGTTGCTATTTTTTAGGAGACACAGTTTGAGTGGGTCTCTTGACAATTTGGAGCAGTTCTAAGCATACAATATGAGTCCTTGCATGATTCTAGGCCCGATGACACTTTTTCCGGGTGACGTGCAAGAACTTTCTATTTTCAGCAGGTTTTGATCTAGGCCCCAGAATCAGATTTTGAGCATGCGATATTGATCCTTGAGACATCTAGAGTCTTTTGGATCTTTTTCGGGATGATGTGGCATAGTATACTATTTTTAGCAGGTTGAGCACCAGGGCTCCCACGTCTGTTTTGATAACATATTTGGATCTCTTGCGGAAAAACAAGTTCAATGAGTATGAAGTCAAGGGCATTTAGATGAATTTCTATTTTTAGCAGTGTCTATTTTTAGACAGTGACATGTGGCGGTGTTCTCCGAGTCTTCGTGGATGATGTGGACAGTTTCCTAAAATTTAGGAGCTGGATTCTATTTTTAGAAAGTTCTATATTTAGCAGGTACGGTCATCATCCATGCAGTGCCAAGTGGCACCCTCACAGGTCGACATGTGGCATATCTACAGAGTGATGTGGCATCCACTTAGGCAGGGGGCGCATAATTCCAAGACTTGAGCATAAATAAATAATTAATTGATAAAAGTGAGTTGCATAACTGGGCCTAAATTTAACTGTATATTCCTCCGTATAATCACCCCTCCACTTGCTATGCATCAACTCCTTAAAATTCGCCTCCAATTGAGTTTAAACCGTATTTTCCTAAAAATTAGGAAATTCCCTAAAAAAATAGGGCGAATTTTCTCTTAGCCATAACTCACTCATGCTTTTGTCAAATTTAGCAAAAGGACATGCATTAGAAAGCTAAATTTGGCCTCATGCATTTCTTTCACTCCATAAAGCCAATTCACATTCATTATCATTCATTACTCCTCCCTTTCTTCCGCAAGTGTGGCTTTCTAAGTTTTAGGGCGCATTCTTCTCTCTTGTGTGCATGTAACCTTCATGCAAACTCTCACATACACTCACTCATCTCACACTCCTCACATATCTCTCTTCCTCATGCTTTTAGCCTCCATTTTTAACCACCCATGTGTCCTCTCCCTCTCCCTTGGGATATGCCACCCTCATTGTTGAAATAATGTAACTGCGAAGAGCATTCTTATTATTATTGTTATTTTATTATTAGGATTAATCCCCATTGTGGATTAATCATGTCGGTAATTGTATTAGGACCAAATCCCCTTTTGCGGATTGGTCATCGGACAATTATAATGGACAGAATAAGAAGTCGGCCCCAACAGTTATTATTGAGACCCAGAATTAATTTAAAGGTGGGTTTACCCACCCCGAGTGAGAGGTCGGCCCTGCCAGTGAAACCCTTTCACACGTGCCAGTCTTGTATATATAGGAGGCTAGTGCCTCACTTTAACACACAACTCACTTGCTCATTCTCTTATGAGGCAAGCTGCAATTACCAGTTGGAGAGAGGGAGAAGAGTGGCGCATCTTATGGAGAGGACTATCTGTATTGGTTTGAGTTATCTCTTGACATTGTATTGACAATTTATGATAAGGAAGTTTTTGCTGGGTTTTCTTCCCCTAGAGGGTTTCCCAGGATAAATGCCGTGTCTCTTGTGAATGTGTATTTCTCAGTGATCTTGTTCT
>ML776736.1:1699574-1774749 GCA_009831015.1 Picea engelmannii
GGCTTCAAATACTTGGTCCCAGACCAAGAAACCCAATGCCCCAGGCATGGGTACCCTGGACCCAGTCCAGGGGCCCTAGATATAACTAGGGTCTTGGCCATCCTCCAGGAGAATGGCTCTCGCTGCTGCATATAAATTTAACATGGATAAATTAGATTAATTTAACCATTGAACATTTAAACCAACCTCAACATGTGTGCACAAAGGTTAATGCTCAAATATAATCATAGTCCCCCTCTTAATTAGTCACCAATAGATTAAATCACTATGAACATGTGTGCCAATGAGGGGTGCACTCTAATAAAGTGTTGTACCATGTAAATAAAAGATGTTCTCCCTAGCGAAACTCCACCATGATAACAACAAAACATCAATGTTCCACCAAGACTCCGAGACGGGGGGACGCAGGTGCGGGGAGACGCACAAGGGGGACGTGTGGAAGTACCCCCAAATTTTAGGGATTTTTGGGAAATGGGGGATGGGGGGACGTCACATATATATATAAAAAAATATAAAAAATAAAATATAAAAAATAAAAATAATAATGATAATATGATAAATCTCAACAATAACATAAATTAATTTTATATATATTTGTTTTTTAATTTTTTTTTTTTAAATTTAATTTTTTCTTTTTTAAGTCTTACTGGGCAAAATTTTTTTGGGGGGGACTTTCAGAAGTCCCCCTTTTGGGGGGGGGGACGTCCAGAAGTCCCCCTTTTCAAGGGGGGACGTCCAGGAGTCCCCCTTTTGGGGAGTCTCGTCCCCCACCTTGGGGAGTCGCGTCCCCCCAAGTCCCTCCGCGTCTCCCCAAAAAGGGGACGTGGGGAAACGTCCCCCTGGAGTTCCCTGTCCCAGGGACATGAGGGACACGTCCCCCACGACCCCCACCCTGGGGGACGCGTCCCCGTGGAACACTGCAAAACATAAAGTCCAACCTAAGGTGCACCACCACCAAGGGATTATTACATAAAAAATCACCATCTAACCTTAGGAAAAGGTTAGATCACCATCAAACCATATGTAGTACCCCCCCTCTAACTCAAACTTAGGAGATAACACATCAATGAGGGTACTAACATCATGAAACACATCCCCCCTAGCTGATGTGTAGCAAATATTACATCATAAAGTTAAATCACCTAGGAAAATTCCACAAAGGCAACATGAATCATCCCCCCATAGCAACATCATAAGAGAAGGGGACATAAAGAAATGCTAACCCCATCCAATCATCAAGTGTGTCCCCAATCACACATCCAACACATGAGGACCATGTAGAACGCCCCATCCTAGTGACACCAACATCATACATCAAGACACCAAGTCACTAGGAAACATCAACAACATCATGAAACATCTACCTCCTAACGTCATCCAACCCCTTGGGGGGGCTAAAACCATCATCCATATACAAGATAAGCATATATACCAAACCACCATGATGAGATAGTATGCTCCACATCCATCAAAAGTGCAACCAAGGTTGATAAACAAGGCAAGCACATGTGAGAAGACCACCAAGCAGCAAGCACAATCATCCAATCAAGGAGAAGTGAGACTACCCCAAACCAAAGATCTCCATCAAATGATCCAAGGCCATGAAGAAAAGGGGCTTTATGAAGATGAATCCCTCCAAGTCGGTCCAAAAGCTCCAAGGAACCAGCAGCAAATCTCCATCAATGTGATGAAAATCACAATGTGGAACCTCATACAATATGATGTGTAACAGGGAGGATAACAATGTTCCCTGATTTTTGTGTGTATGGTCATTGATATTTCAATGAAGGTGAGTTATTGTTGAGTTTTGCACCAACTTCTGTTTAGTTGCTGTGTTGACTCTCCAGTTTGGACTTGCCAATTCTGAGTCGAATACCGGTACAGATTTTTGCAAGGATAGAACAGGTCATTCTTGGGTTTGCATTGTTACTGAGAGTTCTAGTTGAACTTTAGATTTCTTCAATTTGTTTTCATACTAATAAAGAATTATTTGAGGCAAATGTCTCCAAAACCAAAACAATCTTAACTGCTGCTTGTATTAATCTAAAAAGAAAAATCTTTATAAGCATAAACTAAAAATTAGCTGATCAAATCTATTTCATTTCAACCTGCAATCAGATTGATTGTGCATCTTCTTCCACCACCTTACAAGCACAGTGCTCGCACAATGACCATGTTTTCACTGTAAACTGCCTTCTGGATCACAAGGATTCATCCCAGGCAATGATTATGGAGCACATTTCATCTTCAAGATTGTATGGTTTACATTTCAAATAAAAGGCAAGCTCGTGGCATTAATTAAAGATAATAAAGTTTCTTGTCTCTCATTACTGTTTTAAAACAGAATGGAAAACACACAGAATCAACATGGATTTTATTTAATAACATGAAATATGACAATGCAATAGACAGGACATTTTCTATATAATCTTGAGTTCTAGAGATATGGCTGTTATGATCTGCCTTTCAACAAAATCTGAACTAACTAGTTGTCTATTATTGTTCAGTACAACCGTAATTGTCAACCAAATTGCAAGAGCTCATGATCGCCCTAACATAATCCATTGCCGGGGCTGAATCCTTGCAATCCACAAGGCAGTTTACAGCTCGCCCTGACATAATTGAGGAACAAACAGCGAGCTCCAACGTTAGACTTTATTACATGTACTTTTGTCTTAAGTAATCATATCATCTTAATGACATGGCATGTAACCAATATGTGTAAAAGTAAAGGTCAGGTTTAGGTTATTAAACCAACATAACAATCTAAGGCACTATTAATAATGTTGTATCTGACTCTTGAGAGTTGATGATTTCCAGAGGGTGGTATGAGTAGTTGTGTTCATGGGTAGGCAGCCTCAGTCTAGCCCTGTAATGTATGCTTATTGCAACAATAATATATAGTTTAAACGTGTTGTGGAGACAGCAGCAGCACCTGAACGTGTTGTGGCCCCCTCCTGGGTTTTCCTTCTGTGTGACATTCTCTTCTTGGCCCTAGGGTTGTGTACTCCCATCAGTGAGTTGATTCTTGTACTGGCATTGCAGTTTTATATGTTTCGGTGTTAGACCTTAAATCTTAGATTAGATCTGCTTTTGTCTTGTTTCATAGGAGTGGCCCTTGCACTCCCACTTGGCATTGACACATATGTACTTAGCAGTTCCTTTGACCTTTTTATGGTCATTTGTTGGACATTAATAAACTTATCTTATCCTGTCTTATCTTATCTCCACTCTGCTATTTATGTTGAATGTGTGTATTCTTATAGTACCTACAAACACACTATTGTAAAAAAATTCATAGCGGCCCTAACATTACTAATGTGACCTTAACAAAACTTTTTACATTCAATGTTACTGCAACCTTGACATATTATAAGCACAATGCTATATGCCTTGACACACTCAGAAATTGCAGGTTTATTAAGAGAGGTTGGTTTGATTTGGTTTTTGTTGGGGTTTATAACTGCGACACAAGCCAAACATTTTAATGAGAACATGATTCTATTGCAATATTTCAATAAGCCAATAAATGTCATGAACACCAAGATTTGTACAAGGGGTGCAAAGCACCTAGGTTATGATAAGAGGAGCATGGAAAGCTGTTATGTTGCTATTTACAAATGAGCTTCAATGAATGTGTATTTATACACCACTCATAAAATGTGGGTCCAAGTGTAATGCACAAATTGACTTAGGCTGACACATAACTCATAATATAGGGATCCACATGAGCCATAATGGAGCCACACCAAGGGCTCCAATAAACTTTACATTACCAACAGTCACATTAGCTTTTGACATCAAATAATGATATGCGCCACCTCCTCTTTAGCTTCTATGTTGCCTATATTTATTTCCAATTTCTCTACTAGTGACTAGTACCTCCCTATCAGGACCTATGTTTTATGTGTGAGCAATGTAACTAGTGACTTCAGGAAGAAAATTCATGATGGCTAAATGGAGCAAATCTGGAACATTCATTTACATGTGATACCTATCTTGATATCATTGATAATGAGAATTTAGAAATGATATTGATTTCTTCCTTTATGTTTCTTACTTGTTAGACATTGGTGTGCAGAGGCTTGGAGTTGCAAGAAAGAACAGAGTTGTAAGTTCCATGACACAGCTGATCAATCCCACAATTCTGTGATGTCACTGTTCTTTGGTTAGCTTATTATACTGAGACACAGGCATTGGGTCTAAATTAATATTGTTGTAGTTTCTATAGCCGCTGGTAAACACATGCTTCCTAAAAAGCTTAATTACTAACCTTCGCCATTGAATGCAGGTAGACATACTTGATCCAAGAAATGGAGCAGTTTGTGGTACCTGTGAAGTTGGTTCCACAGATCCTTCACAATCAGTTAATGGCCGCAGGCCTGATAATGATCCTATCATTGGGTTGCACATGTTTAGAAAAGACAGGTCCAAATTAATTTCCTTTAATCTGGCATTCTCAAGACTTAAAATATTTTTCTTGTTTAGTGCTGTAAGGATACTCTTCTGATACAAAAAAAAGTTGTATTTTGTAATTGCTGCTATGATTCAGGGAATGTGCCCCAACCTTTGGATATTGTCTTGTGGAATTTTATATTAAATGTTGACAATAGTCAAAGAAAACTCTTGCACATGGACTTGTTTTACATACTTTACATCAGTGTGAAACTGCTGTGAAATGTCCGATCAAATGTTAGTGATTCTTTAAGTTCTGAAATTTAATTCATGAATTATTACTTCTATATGCTATAGTAGTTGGAAGTCCTGAAAATTGAGAGTCCATCAATTTGAATTGAATCTGGTACATAGCTGTCTAGTTATAAACTTATGCCTCAAGAACATGTGTTTTTTTCTTGGGAATGCACTTGTTTGATTTTTTCCCTTGACATTATAGATTCATCATTTGTAATGTAAACATTTATTGCAAACTTTGTATCCAAATTCCAGATGTCTTTTTTATCTTTACTTTGGTCTGCTTGATATTTGCTGTAGAGGCTTATTGAGGTCACAATTTGACATTATCAAGCTCTAAGTTTCTCAATGATCCAGGTGGACACTGGTAGCCACCCATCCGTTCCACTAATTCAGAATGGATCCGCATCTCTGCAGTTTTTCTATTGTTTTTTGGGGTCCAAACTTCCGGGTTCTTTTTGAGGCCCTAAATGATGTTTTTTTGACGTGGCAGTGCCAGTAGGTCGTCAAAGGCATGTACTAGGTCGTTCGGAATGTGCTCCTTGGCTAGACCTTTCCGACAGGGTACTGGGTGCCCCAAACGGAGATTGTATGCAAAAGTTGCACCTCCGGGAAGTTGATGTATCAACTAACCACATCGGGGCCCACAAACCTTTTGGCGTTTCATCTTTTGGGGTTAGGGTTTTCTTATTGACGCTTTATGTTAAAAGGCCTTTTTGACCTCTTTGTAATCAGCTTCTTGTGAATGAGCGTAGCTGTCACATCTCTATCTTTAGAGATAGGCTACCACCATTCTAGCTAGTTTGTGTGCCTTGCATTTTATGGTCTTTTGTATTTTAAAATTTAGACAGTCATTAATAGAATCCGAGTTTAGCTGTATTACTGTGTTTCTTGCAATATGTCTGTGTGTTTCTTTGCTATATCTTTTCCTTCATGTCATTCCTCTGTTGTGCGAGTGCTTCCTCAAGCAACAGTTCGATAGGATCTCCTGCTTTATCGTCTATCTTTTCCTCTGCCATAGGAGGCCACTTGGGTTGATGAGAGCGGTTGTCCTCAAGAGAAACTAGCTCGAGACCCAACTCTCTATACCTTGACCTTGTCGGAGACATGCACTAAGAATGACAAGGAGCAAACTGCTCTGATACCACTGTTTCAGATTATATTGAGAATGACATGAAGGCAAAGATATAGCAAGGAAACACACAAAGATATTGCGAGAAACATAGTAATATGGTTAAACTCAGATTCTATTAACGACTGTCTGAAATACAAGACTGTAAAATGCATGGAACACAAGCTAGCTAGAATGGTGGTAGCTTATCTTTGAAGATAGAGATGTGAGGGCTATGCTCATTCGCAAGAAGCTGATTACAAAGAGAAGGCCGAAAAGTCCTTTTAACATAAAACATCAATGAGAAAACTCTAAACATCCAAAATCCTAACCCCAGAAGATGAAATGCCAAAAGGTTTGTGGGCGCCGATGTGGTTAGTTCATACATCAATTTCCCGGGGGCACAACTTTTGCATATGATCTCCGTTTGGGGCGCTCAGTACCCTGTTGGAAAGGTCTAGCCGAGGAGTACACATTCCGAACGGCCTAATAATGCCTTTGGCGATCGATTGGGCACTGCCACGTCAAAAAAACGTCGTTTAGAGCCTCAAAACGGCTCTGGAAGTTTGGGACCCAAAAAGCCATAGAAAAACTGCCAAGATGTGGATCCATTCTGAATTAGTGGAACAGGTGGGTGGCCACCAGTATCCACCCGGATCACTCAATGTATAGACTCTAGAGTTTCAACCTATTTGTGCAGTGTAGTCTCATTATGATTCTTTGTATTCAATCCTAACATGCAGGGCAAACAAATTCCTTGAATGCACTGAGAAAGGGAATGCTATTATTAGATCCTTCAAAACTGATGTAGATATGACTTCCATGGCGCTTGATTCTCCAGCTGGCTGGAAAATATGTGGTTCTGGAAGTGTATTATGTTGCCAAGTTGATGGCACTGAGAAATATGCTACCTTTGGAGGGTAAGTTCTGTATTGTTTGTTCACTGTTACAAGTTGATTATTTGCTTGAAGAAAAACATTATCAAGCAAATGCATAATAAATCAAGTATTCCCATGTTTATTTTTGGAGAAGGTTCTCTGTCCCCTTTTGTTCTCTATGTGATATGTTTTTCGTTTCCATTACCTGTGAATTCAGAAAAGGTGTTGAACTCAACCTATGGGATCTAGAAAAAGGTAGCAAATCGTGGACTGCAAAAGCGGTATGCTATTTTTGCTTTGGAACATTTGTAGATGCCATATCTTTACAAAAAACTTCATTAGAGCTGCATGCCATCTCTTGGATTTAAATATGTCTAAAGCTGATTATTAAAATCTGGCTGGTGACAATTTTTTTGGCCTTTTGCAAAGCCCCCACGCGACAGTATAGGTTTATTCGCTCCAACTTGGGTCACTGCCGTGACTTTTCTAAGTAAAGAAGATCATCGGAAGGTTGTGATTGGCACTAGCCAACATCAGGTATGGCATCTTCTTCCCTTTTGAGAGCGATACGATTTATATGCTATGCCATTTATAATGATAATAGGGCTGACAGCAGTCAGGAAATAATCAATTGAACATGAATGCATGCTTGCTGTACATATCAACTTTTGATCTTTCTATATGCAATTATTCGTTAAGTTAAACTTTCAGGGAGCACAGATGTCAACATTTTCGTGATGGTTGAGACTGTAGGATTGTAAAGTGCAAGTTTTCATATGCTGAAAGGCATCATTAGTTTGCTTTTTGTGACACTTCCCCCAGCCCATACAGTCAGCAGCTGCTGGCTATCTCATGGCTCTTGACTTGGATGGCATTGGTGGTGTAAATGTGAGGAGTTGTGCAAGATTGTTTCTAGAATATATGGCGGTGATATGTAATTACTGGTTGATTATTGTTTTTTTTCTAGAATCTATGGTGGTGATATATAATTACTAGTTGAATATTGTTTTAAAATTTTTTTCAATGCTTTTTTCAAATGTTTTAAATGGCTTTTCATGCTCATACAGTTTGTGTTCAAATTTGGCAATTTGAAGCGATTGTGGTAAAGATTAACAATGGGATGGAGTCATGTAGGTTGCATTACAAAGAAAATATGTGTTAGTCCATATTGCCTCTCGTCTTTATATAGACATTGCAATAATTTCCCTTTGACAACGTGTATTGTGTCAACAGGTGCGCCTCTATGACATTGCTGCACAGAGAAGACCTATTCTTTCTTTTGATTTTCAGGAATATCCAATCAAAGTTATTAAAGAAGATCTGGATGGCTATACAGTCTTTGTAGGAACTGGATCTGGTGATTTGGCTTCCTTTGACATGAGGACAGGTAAATCTGATTCTATCTGAATCCAGCTGAAATTCCAGCTACCATACATTTTCATTTGGAAATACAAACACATGCCCGGTATGAAAATTTTATCTTGATAAAAACTGTAGCAACAGTATACAAATGTTGGGAATGACTCTTAAACATAGAAAAATTACAGTTGTCTCCATCCATCAATAATTTTTTTTATTGAATTAATCTTCAATTTGATTCAAACTTCACTGCAAGTTACAGAAATCTGTGAGAAAAACATGACAAACTTGTACGAAATTAATACCCATTTCAGTAATGCCACATCAGCATCTGAAATGTCTTTACAATGTACATCGAAGATAAAATTTAGAAAATAATGTATAGAACATGCATGAATTGTATTTAGTTGAATACAATTCTAACATACTAACTAGTTAGAAGCACTTGAACAAAAGCTAGTCATGTTTAGATTATATAAGTTTAGATATAAGATTAGATCTGATTATAGAAAGTTTTATATCATATATGTGATATTGTAATGAAACAAAACAATTTAGTTTTGAAAAGCTTCATGGCTTGTGCTTTTTATTTCATCTATTGTTGCGTTGAAATTCAATATGGTATGAGAGCAGTTGTGAGCTTGTGAGTCTGTGATGCAATCCTATCCGTATTCAAGGAAGAGAAACAACATCCCTTGAGGATTATACCACCAGCATAGATCCATCTTAATCCCGGATCTAGTAAGCACTGAGAGGGATCAGAAGAAATAGAGAAATAATTCTCTCGCTGCTTAAAAGATGTGAGATTAAGATGGATATATGCTGGTTTATTGTGTTATAGGTTTTCATAATTATTACGGTTCTTTTTTTGTTTTTATTATAAAGGTCGGTTATTTTTTTTTTTCCATTTTTACAGACTTAAATTTTTTTCCTATTTAACTTATCAGTGTTACAGACGTGACACATCTACCTGGGCTGTAGATGCACCTTGCTACTCTCGGTGCAACAAGATGGAGAAGTATTGCAAGATAGGTTGAGAGGAGAGTTAGACCATAAAGTTGAATTCTGGCTTTGAATAGATTTTACATTCAAGGGGGAGCTTCAGAACGAGGTGCATGTCGGTTGGACAGCAATGTCAATGGCCAAAGGACAGCCATGTTTCACAGTGAGGAGGTCAAAGCCTATCACTATAGATCTAATCTCTTATGTGTGAGAAGATTAATGAAGACACTTGGAAGAGAGGGTTGGTTCTGTTCAATGTGCTACTACCAGACTTAATGAAGCTTGATGACAAAAGCAATTTTGGGAGACTCAATGTTAGAAACATCCTTGTGGTAAGATAGCTTTGGAGCATTGTGGATGGAAGGAGTTGCGGCCAAATAATGTAGATGAATGAGAAACTTATGGTGACAGAGATATGGAATCTCTTACAATCATTGCATGGAAGTCACACGTGATATATGACATCATAAAACATGTGCAAATTGCATAGACCTCTTAAGATGCTTGGGATACATTGATTCCCTACTTAAGAAACAAATTGTATATTTGAGGATGGCAGAAGGTGATTAGATCATAAATTATCTCACCATACTCAGTAATATAAGAGATCGACATATTATTTTGGATGAAGACATGGAGAACAAGGATGTAGCCTATAACCCTTTACAATTTGCTTCCGTCTTTTTGAAGTATTTGTTATAAGTTTTAGCTTATTAGTGAGAGTTATAACCTTGACATTTGATGAGCTAGGACTGCTCTCATAGGAGCAAAATAATAATCTCTATAATGAAGAGGGTAGTTATTAACACGCTTTTTCAGTGAAGCACAAGGGCAAAGAAGGCAAACATTTGGCTAGCGAAGAGACATGAGAGGCCAAACACACGGCAACTTCAAGCAAAATATTTAAAGAAGGTTAACTTCATCCCAAGTAACAAAAGGAACGTTTTTTTGAGGAAAATCTGGTTCTGGTGAGAAGAATTGTAGTAAAAGAAGTATGATTTTTCTTATTCAAGGACTATAGTTATATTGATAGTGAAGAAGAAAAGAGGGATCATAAACTATTTATTGCTTTGCTAGTTGTCAAAAATACGTCTAACAAGGAAATGTGTATAGATTTGGATACCATGAGGCATATGATGCACAAAATGTAGTGGTTTGCCTCAATGGATGGTAATGAAAGCTAAGCAAAGACAATTGCTTTAGGAGATGACAAGGTAGATATGGTTATAGTCCAAGGGACAATTCCAATGAAGATGCCTAATGGAGATGTCAAAGATCTCTATGATGTGTTATATACAACAGATTTAAAGAAGAAACTTTAATTAATGAGTCAAAGTGCAAAATCTAACCACCACATTAATGACAGACCATTAGGGCCTTAATGGCCACTAAGTCGAGATTAGCCAACATATATCCAATAGTATACGCCACATGAGGAGGGAAAGGAGGGGATATGAACTAAGGGTTGACTTGACACATTCTACTCCAAACACTTATGCAGCTGAGGGGTGGTCTTATTGTCATACATGCATACTCGAAGACATTAGATGCATAGCCTTAGGATTCCTCTTGGCTAGGTCAGGGTTTGGTCTCACCAACTTTAGACTGAGACAACTCATCACATTCCGCAGCCAGAGAGGATTTGTCAATTGTGTTGCCTATTATAGATTGAGTTGGAGGAGCACCTTATCTTCAAGTGTCCCATTGCCTTTACTGGAATTCGGGTGTTTCTTTCTCTACCTTCATCCTCTATCTAGACCAGAGATGCCTAACTCTTTTTATAAGGGAGGTGTTAGGACACATGAGACAGTCTTACGGCGACCTCCCAGAATGTACCCCATCAGGTGAATCACTTACATTTTTCCTTCTATTCCTGTATTGGTGGCAGCAATGTGTCCCTGTACCACATGAGAATGTACCCCTGTACTGGTGTCTGCAAGTGGCAGGTAGAGACCCAGGACACATGTAATAGTTGGACCATGCTGGTACTTGAAGATTTATATAATTTTGAAGCTCCTCTACCGAGGTCTTGTAACAGAATAAAATTATCTGTTGGGGGGATTAACGATTTTCTTGGAAGCAATGAGAGTTTCCTTATCTTTAGGATATTTTCCAAAGTGAGGTGCTGCTTACCGAAAGAAACTGTGCACTGAGCAGAATGGAGTTTTTTCGATAACTATTTGCTGCAGTCTGCATCACAGTTTTGGTGAAAGCTGCCCCAAACATCATAGGATTGTTTTCTTTACCAAACTGTCAGAAATATACAGGAACTTAAAATGATTTTTATTGGGTCATTTTTTATGCAAAATCTTGTTATCACTTGGAATCATCCGCAGTAAAGTTTACCACCAACTCTGCTGGAAGTCTTCTGGATGACCAGCTAGGGAAATTGCCAATGTCATCTCGCATAGTCCCTCTCACTTGTGGACTAGTGCTTGCTAGTTCAAGTGGGGTATCCTTGATGTAAATTCTGCTGATCTGAGATGGTATAACTTTGAAAATGCAAATTTGTCCTTCAAATCAGCAGGATTAAACTTCAAATATGTTGCTGTAGCTGTTCAAGAATTAAAGTTTTTAATAAGATCTTCTAATTAAATCCATATACGATTGGTCTGGTGTATTACCCATTTGGCAATAGAGTTGATATGTTCAAGGCAAAAGGTTCGGGAGAAGAAGGCAGAGAAGAACAGAGGAATTTAACAGGGCAATAAATGAAAATTCTTGTTAAATAATTGATTTCAGATATGAACCATAACATTAATCCAGGCAATCAAATGAGGGAATCTTCATAAACAAACATAAAACCACAAGGAACATGCAGTAAAATCATCCAACAATTTTATTTGTCAGAGTTGTTTGATACAACATACTCTGAGAAATCTTAACTTTCAATTGTAACCTCCAGGGATTATCAAATCACAACTGTAGTTCCTGTTTGCCTTGAACCTTGACATAGATGAATAAGATCTGCAACGGGAGGTAAGCAAACTATCCATACAAGGCTTCTTGATTACAGCCATACAGATCAGAATTCTGGGACCAACTGGAAAGAGAATAAGATGGAGATAAGAGCACAGATCAACTGCGATCCAATGGGAAGAATCAATACCAAAAGGATATGTCTTGAATTGCTGAACTTGTCTTTATAACTTCCCTTCTTCTTTTTACTTAATCTCATGCCAAACTTGGACAAGTCACAAAACCAGTGCCTAATCAGCAGTACATTCCCTCCAAAATCCGTTTCCAATCAGCTGTTCTTAGAGTAGAAAAGTCAGCACTTATTAAAGAAATCAGTTCCCTATTTGAGTTGTCTTCATACATAATTTGGCACAAAAGCAGTGCTAATTTCAGCACAAAAAGGCAGTGCCCTCTTCTCTTATTTTTCATGCATAACTTGGCACAAAAGCAGTGACGTTCCCAAAGTCAGAAATTTGGTTTTCCCCTGAACTGGAGTGCCCTCTTTCTCTCGAGTACGTACCAAACTGGGAAAATAGCAGTGCCTTTTTCATTATCTTCAACACTATGTTTTACTCACCAAAAACCATAGAAGTTTTCTGAAACCAGCAAAATTTCCTTCCCTGAATAAAAGCACCTTTTTCTGGTTATGATTGCTAACTTTATTAAAAGGAAACAGCTCCTTTCTCCTCTAAATGATCAAGCAATCTTCATGCAAATTGTAGTGCCCTATACCAATCAGAACAACATCTTTAACTCTGTCAAAATCATAACATAATTCTTCTTGAAATAATGGTCCTCATGCACCGAAGCAGTGCCCTCCCTTGTCTAAACATACAAGTAACCAATCATCTCCCAAAAAACAGCGCCTAATTTCCACAATAACAGCAACTTTATGTCAAATAATAGCAACACGCTTATCCTTCCAGAAAAGCAGCACCACAAAGGGAATAACATGCTGAGTATATGTTTGATTGATATGACATCTCCCTGCTTTCTTCAAAGCATTTAACTGATCTGTATGCAAGTGCTGAGGATATTCTGCCGAAACAGAAAAAGATTTGCTATGTATACCATGCCTTGTCTCCCAAGAAATGTCAAATCTACTCTCCATGTATGCACTCACTTAGCCATTCAGTGGAGAGTGTAATCCTGGTGCCGCATAAGTGCTGAAGTTTCACTAATCTTCAGCAGTTGCCGGTACACTGAATTCTGTTCCTTCTGAAGTCTCATGGTTCATGTTCGAATTAGCTGACGATAAAATTTGGAAAAAAATTGAACCAGCAAAACATTTGATAAAATTCACCATTAAGTTCGAGAATATATTCATCTATTTATCTATATATAGAGCGTAAATTATATATGATTTTAATATATATATATATATATATATATATATATAAGTTACTAATATATTATAACATAAAGTTTATAACATACTATGTCACAGGGTTTGCCGAATTCAAGGTTTGAAATTCGATGAACCTCAAAAAAAATTTCAGGTTTGTTAAAGTTTGCTGAACCAAAAGACGAACATTAATTCGAACTTGAACAAACTCAAACCCCGTACAAATTTGAACCTGAAAGCCGACTTTTAATGCAAATTTGTTCGAGGTTTGTTTTTTAGGTTTTTTAATCGTTTATGAATTAAAAGAAAACAACGGGTAATACTTCTAAGTTCTAACACTGGCGCATTCCTTTTTCACTCCGCCTCACAGTAAATACTAAACCCTCGATTTTATGCATTCATTTTTCACTGAGTGGACTGCCACATGGTTCACACCGTCGAATAGTAAACCCTCAATTCATCATTCGATAGTTCAAACTTCAAGCTTCAGCTCGAACTCGGCTTAGGGTTTTAACTTTTAGGCTTTAGCCTTTAAGCTTCAGCGCAGGAGTTGGCTTTACATAGGTGTAAGTCGTAACTTGTTGAAGGTTGCGATTGGGTGACAAGAGTGAGGCGTCACAACGTTTAGAGTTTGGATGCGTCTCGACTCTTTGCTTTTGATTCTTGGTACCAACATCCAAGTGCTGGACTAAAGCCTATAAGCATAGACGCGCCCTACATAACAAGCTATATATATATAAACTTTAATATATATATATATATATATATATATTTGAAAAATGTATATCGCCGAACCTAATTGCGAACCTCATCCAAACCTTATCGGAAAATTTGAATTTGAATCCAACCTAATTGTTGCCGGATATATATTTGAAAAATGCATATAGTCGAACCTAATTGTGAACCTCATCCAAACCTTTTCGGAAAATTTGAATTTGAATCCAACCTAATTGTTGTCGGACTAGAACTCAAACTTGAACCATGTGACATAGATAACATATACATAAAATACCATATAACATAAAGTTGAAAACAAGTTTATAACATAAAGTTGAAAACAAGTTTATAACATAAAGTTAAAAAAATTCTTTATATAAAGTTATAAACTACTTTAAAGGTTACAAGCTATCAAATCTACAGAGACCGTCACTGTCGGATGAAATACATAGAGCAGGGTGGGGCACAAAACTATTCATGTGTCGAGCATTCTGACCAACACATGCAGACATTTTGACATAAATGCATTTATGTTATACCCATCTTGATCTAGGGCATTTGTATTCATGATTTTATCAATCGAGGGTATACTTAGAAACATTTGTCCAGTTTGAGCATACATTCAATGCACATTTCTATAAAAAAACATTGAATGTATGCTCAAACTGGATAAATGTTTCTAAGTATACCCTCGATTGATAAAATCATGAATACAAATGCCCTAGATCAAGATGGATATAACATAAATCCATTTATGTCAAAATGCCTGCATGTGTTGGCTAGAATGCTCGGTACATGAATAGTTTTGTGCCTAACCTGCATAGCAATCTATGAGTGGACCTAATGGTTAAGAACATGTGTTTCCTCTTAAGAGGTCACAGGTTCAAATCCATAGGGGGGTAGGGTATGTATACCTTCGTAGACTTTACCAGTCAAATCGCTGGGCGGAGGGGGGTCCCTTGTCCCACAAACAAGGGGGTCTCATACACCAATTTGGTGTGCTGGCTTGGCCGTGACCTTAAAAATAGATTATTATTATTATTATTATTATTATTATTATTATATTTGAAAAATATATATAGCTGAACCTAATTGCGAACCTTTTCCAAACCTTATCGAAAAATTCGAATTTGAATTGAACATAATCATTGCCGAACTAGATCTTGAACTTGAACTGTGTGACATAGATAACATATGCATAAAATACCATATAACATAAAGTTCAAAAAAAGTTTATAACATGAAGTTTTAAAAAATTCTCTATTTAAAGTTATAAACTACTTTAAAGGTTATAAGCTATCAAATTTACAGAGACCATCATTGCCGGATGGGGCACAAAACTATTCATGTGTCGAGCATTTTGGCCAACACATGCATGCATTTTGACATAAATGCATTTATGTTATATCCATCTTGATTTAGGGCATTTGTATTCATGATTTTATCAATCAAGGGTATACCTAGATACATTTATCCATTCCAAGCATACATTCAATGCACATTTATCAGGGCCTTTGTTCAATAATTGGTTGGGCCTTAGCTGGAGGTTGTATTGCACGAAGATGATATCATTTAACTGTTTTTGGTCCAAATAGTTTCTCTTCTTCGTGTGAATCCACTCAAAGAT
The DNA here is from genome assembly GCA_009831015.1 of Picea engelmannii. Classification (NCBI taxonomy): domain Eukaryota; kingdom Viridiplantae; phylum Streptophyta; class Pinopsida; order Pinales; family Pinaceae; genus Picea; species Picea engelmannii. The sequence continues at coordinate 1,715,264 of ML776736.1, forward strand.
AGACTAATTGCACTCACCTAGAGGCACTGCAAGTTCGACTTAGGACTCAAATTGCAAACTTTTGCAATTGAGGACATTAGCTACCAAATGACTCCCACCAATCTATTGCAAAGACAAAGTTAAACAAATTGAATCGTGACTTTGGCTAAAATATAAAGTATTTAAAGTTTAAACAACCGAACTTAAAAAAACTTTGGAATTGCTTACCTTGTTGGTCTACATCTCTTGCAATCTTTGCTAGGTTTTTTCCAAAGGTACCCGTGGCTCTAGTGAAAGCATTGATCTGTCCATGTACTTCCAATTACTTTGTCTCATCAGTGACCATGCACTCCAATCACTCGTACAATCCATCTTTGACCTCCCTAGTTTGATCTTCTCCTAACTAAGCTTTGTAATGATACCCTGGGTTCAGGAAATACCCAGCTGCATGTATAGGGCGATGGAGTTAATTGTTCCATTTGTTATCAATGATCTCCCATATAGGCCTATACTTAGCTACCCTATCCTTGTGGGTTGTCCCTTATCTGCTCCTTTTCTTGATCCATAGCCTCGTAGATGTAACCCATGGCTAATTTTCCCCCATCCAACAATCACAACACGTTAACTAGGGGCTCGTCGATTTTCACAATCTTTGTTGTTTTTTTCCAAAAAGTGTTCTCAAGAACTTTCTTTTTGGTGCCATTTCCATCTTGATTGCGAGCCGACTGAGATCCATTCCAATCATCCCTAAAGTTCCGTGCTTGGGAAATGAGAGATTGCAATGTGGGGAAGTGAGTTGCGATTCTCATGATTGCAGGCCTAACATGGTTCTTGCCCTCGGTGTTTTTCCTCACTAGGTTCAATACCCATGAGTGGTTGTAGATGTATTTTGTGATGCACTTGGCATGCTCAACAATGTTCTTGATCCAATCCTGTTTTCCTATGTCCTCAAGCATGAGGTCTATGCAATGTGCAATATGAGGTCTAAAATATGGTCTTCTATTTGGACTCTAACATCTTACTAGCAAGAACATAGTTAGAGGCATTATCTGTGATGATTTGAACAACATTTTTCTCCCCCACTGACATAACAATCTCATCCAAATGCTGAAAAAACAAGATTTTATCTTTCAACTTGTGAGAGGCATCAACTGATTTCAAAAGCGTGGTTCCTTAAGGGAAAGAGACAAGGAAATTTATGATTGTACGGTTCTTTCCATTAGTCCATCCATCTGACATGATGGTACAACCTGTTTTGGCCCATGAATCTTTAAATTCTTTCGAATATTCCTTTATGGATGAAACCTCTTTTTGCGAAAGAGATCCCCTGAAGTCATGCATACTAGGGCCTTTGAAGCCCTTTCCCGCAACAATAACATAATTCCAGATAGGTTGGTAATAAGGTGAGCAGGCAACATTGAAGAGGATATTTGCATCATGCCACCATCTAGCTATGTATTCTAAAGCAACATCCTTGCATTGCTTCTTCCAATGGTTATCTAAGGTGGGTTGAGTTTAACTTGGTTGAGGGGCACTAGCAGTGTTGGGGGAAGGTGTAAATTAACTTTGAATGTTTTTCTTCTTTTTAGGTTGTTTGTCAGGAGGGTGTGGAACATAACGAGAGGGGTCCATAACATTCGTAGAAGGGATAGAGGAAGAGCCTTCAAATTCATAACTAGCGTTTGCTCTCATTGCAACAAGTTGTCTCTTCCTCCCTTTTTCATCATTTATCTCCTTTTGCCTAGCCTTCTCTTTTTCAAATTTCTCAAACTGATTTTGCAATTCCACTCTAATCTGTTCAATCACCTCATTTGGTGCATCACATTGGAAAATTTGGCCTCTTACACCAACCAAGTGTTGTTTCAACCTATGAATTCCCCCCCCCCCCCCCNGAATTCCCCCCCCCCCCTCCTTTATGTGTTTCTTGCAATATTTGCAATACATTTGTTGATCAACAATATCAAAATGGATCCATGCAGGGTCTTTGACTCTTTGGCCATGGTATTTAAAATTTAAATGGAAAGAAATTTGCAAATACAAATATGCAATATTGCAAACCTTATCTTAATATACAAAGGTCATACTTCAAATGTCAAACTAGTAGAAGGTTGAAGGTACTAAACATTAAAGACAGATTTTAGATTTGCAATTTAATGAGAGAAAAAAACAGGGACAGATTTATCATTTCACTGTTAAGCTACTTGGGAGTGAGAAGAATGGGCAGTGGGCACAAGAATATGTCCACAACTCAAAGTTTGAAGATGGGTTGTAGCCTCCTCACTTAGATGCCAAATCCATCACAAACATCCCAAGGTAATTGCCAAACCAACTCCAAACTCACTCTAAATCATTGCTCTTCAATGTTGCTCCAAAACTCCAAATGCTCACAAGTGCTTAACGAGAGAGGTGTGTGGCAAATAGAGGGGGGAGAGGGTCTCTTCGTAGTTTTTTGGTAGGGTTTGGGTTGCTAAGAATTAGGTTTTATGTTTTTTTGGTAAATTTGACTTTTTCATGCAAAGTATGTCGTGGTGGGGTTCAGGAATGACTCGGCCAAGTAGGTACGGGCTTGACTGAGTAGGGTCGGTTTGGTACTGAACCGACCAAGTAGGTATGGATTTGATTGAGTAGCGCCGGTTTGGTACTACACTGGCTGAGTCAATGCCTTGACTCGATCGGTTCGGTACCAAACCAACCCTACTCGGCTGGTTCGGTACTAAACCCCACCATGGCGGATTGTGCATGAAAAAGTCAAATTAAAAAAAAACCTAAAACCTAATTCCAAGCAACCTAAACCCTACCAAAAAAATACAACCGGTTCCGTACCAAATTGGCCCTCCAAATCGAGTAGCTGGTCGAGTCGAAGCAGTTAGAGGTCCACTCGACTGAGTTAGTATGGTTTGAGTTTTAAAACACCAGTAGACACACCAAGAATATTTATCAATGGTTTGCCTTTAACATTTCCAACCATCAAATACAATGGATACCCCACATGCAGTACAATCATTTGTAAATTGTCCCAAAGCACTATGGATTTTGGCTTTTTACTTGTTAAGTCCCATGGTTCTAGCTTTGTCATACCGGGGGTTTCTTGTATCATCTAGGGGCATCATTGATGGCTTGTACCATTTCATTCCAATAGGGTGAGCGAAGAACATTGAATGGTATGCCACATGCATAAAGAAACTTGAAATTGTTTGCATCCATGTCATCCTTACAACCTTGATCAAGGAATTCTACTATTATTCTATGCCCTGAATGCACAGGTGAGAATCCACTAACATGGGGGAACTGGGATTGGCCACTTAACATTCTGTGAGCCTAAAGTCTCAAATTCAACCTTTGTTTTTTGGATTTGTTTTGTGCAACCTCCTCTTCCTCCTTGTATTTGTTTCTATATTTCACTGGCACTTGGTCACAAGTTTTGACTCCTATAGTCTTACCTTCATCCCATGGCATAATCCCACAAAGATGCTTTGTCACACAGGTATATGAACCTATGTAAGTTTTATGACAATGTTGAATGGGGCATATAAATTTTGTGGTTCCACCGCATTTCCCTTCCCCAAGCTTTGTCACATACTTCCACAATGGTGTTGAAGTCTCTTTGTGTTTCTGTCCATCATCATTGTCAGTTTCATGATCATCATCCCCTTCCATTTCTTTCTCCCCTCCGCTGTATGTGCCACTTCCTACTTCTAGTTCTTCCTCATCATCACTAGTATTTCGGCTTCCCAACACCACCATCATAGTAAAATATGAAACCAACAGGATAAACCACATACCCATCTTGCTTCTTGAATCTTGAGAATAACTTTTACATACAATAGAATGATGAATAAGGGGAAATGGGAAAGAGTAGGAGAAGAGAACATTCAAGTATTAAGCATAGTAAATATACTGTTTTACAACACATTGAATTGTTTTATAAACAGACAAGAGTGGGCTTTAGAGCTTACCTCATCAGCTCTCCAATGGTGGTTGAATGTAACCATGGCAGCCTTCAATCTCCCTTCCAAGCTCTCTCACAAAAGGTAGCCTTTAATGTTTCTTCTAAGCTCTCACAAATTTGATCCTCAACAACTAGTAAGTAGCCCACTCAAAACCATAGCAAAGATGATTGAAATGAGAAATAGAATGAGAGCAAATGGAGTGAGTGAGTGTTTTAATCCACCAAGGAACTGTAGCCATGCCTAAATCAACCTTTTGGAACCTTGTCTTGGTTCCCACAAGGAAGGAAAAAAACCCAACTAGCCCTCATGCACATGATTGCTCAAGGAGTGTTTTTATAGCTCTCGGGAGTGCATTCAAGGAGCATTTCTAAAGCTCCTAGGAGTGTCTCGGGAGTGCTCAGAGAGCAATGCTCCTTGAACACTCCCCATTTGGGCAGGGAGGGCTTTTTATGAAGGGAGCATGCTCCAAAGATCACTCCTCGAAGGGAGTATTTAGGAAGTTGTCTCTTGAGGGTGCTTCCTGAGTGCTCCCTCTTTGAGCACATTTTGGGAGCAAAGCGGTTGGGGGGGGGGGGGGNGTAGGTTGCAAGTATTTCTGTTTTCTTCTTCTATTTCCAATTTTTTCAGAGTTTTACAGGTTGCCAATGTTTTTAGTTTTTTTAGAGTTTTTCAGGTTCAAGTTTATTCCTGCCAATTATTTGCCTGATATTTTCAATGAGTTTCTTTCCACACCCTTTGTGATATTGAAATATATCTACAATGTTGGTATATTTAAATCACAAAAAGACATGGAATTCTTCTCAGCCATAGATCTTCGTTCCTTTAGGCCCCGCCTCGCCTTGTGACCACTAGGAGGATCACCTCATACTTTCAAGTTGCCCTGCCATAATGGATTCTTCCAATATTCCGATTAGAGGTGTTGAGCTCTCTTTCATGAGAGAGATACTCAACCACAAATATTTGTTCCTTCAGGCTCCACCTCACTTTGTGACTACTCGGAGGATCAGCTCATACTTTCAGGTTGCTTCGTCATATCTAAGCAACAAGAGACTGCTAGCTAATCGTCAGAGTACTTCCTGTAGCGTAGGTTGCAAGTATTTCTGTTTTCTTCTTCTATTTCCAATTTTTTCAGAGTTTTACAGGTTGCCAATGTTTTTAATTTTTTTAGAGTTTTTCAGGTTCAAGTTTATTCCTGCCAATTATTTGCCTGATATTTTCAATGAGTTTCTTTCCACACCCTTGGTGATATTGAAATATATCTACAATGTTGGTATATTTAAATCACAAAAAGACATGGAATTCTTCTCAGCCATAGATCTTCGTTCCTTTAGGCCCCGCCTCGCCTTGTGACCACTAGGAGGATCACCTCATACTTTCAAGTTGCCCTGCCATAATGGATTCTTCCAATATTCCGATTAGAGGTGTCGAGCTCTCTTTCATGAGAGAGATACTCAACCACAAATATTTGTTCCTTCAGGCTCCACCTCACTTTGTGACTACTAGGAGGATCAGCTCATACTTTCAGGTTGCTTCGTCATATCTAAGCAACAAGAGACTGCTAGCTAATCGTCAGAGTACTTCAAACCGTAGAGTTGTGAGACCTCGAGTCTCCTCTCAACCTCCTCCCTCGGGTGGTCGACTGACATCTTTGAGGCCAATGAGATGTTGTCGGACTAGGCCACAGATAACGCTTCATGAGAATGATAGATGAACCAATTCTACATGGGTACAGAGCAGGGTACCCCTTGCTCACCACACCACCCACTGGGCTTAGCTGAGCAACCGAAGTTCTATCTAGAGCTTCTATCCTTCAACCTTGGATGGTAGGAGAGTAGGGCTCCCTTGCTCCTATGCCTCCCCATGATTGTGTAACTGGATCTCTTCACAGCACCAGAGGACTCCTATAGTGAGCTTGTACCCGATCCCCCTCCTTGCCCTCGGTCATCAGGACCAGGAGGCCTTGACATCATCTCCATCTCCATCTCTCTCTCTCTCTCTCTCTGTTGTCCAGCACTGAGATCTCCAGTATCGGACCCTCCATCTATATCTTTGCACTTATACATTGCTGTACCTTTTAGGTTTCTTTGATCAGAATCCAGATTTAGAGATCCACTTAGCTAGATGCTTACGTATGATGTACTATTTTCCTTTTTTTTCCTTTTTGCTCTCATTGTTTATAGGAGTTGCTTTTGCACTCCCACATTGTACTCACACTGGAGATATCTTTTTAGTCGCATTGACCTAATCTTGTTGTCACTTTTTGGACATTGATAAAATTTTCTTATCTTATCTTATCTAAAAGCACCGAGATTCCCTTCCCTGAACAACCCTTTTCTGGTTATGACAGCTAGCTTCATCAAAAGGAATTGCTTTTCTCCTCCAAATGCTAGCAATCCTAATGCAAAATGCAGCGCCCTATCCCAATGAGAACATCAGTTTTAACTCCACCAAAATAGTAAATAATCCTCATGAAATAATGGTCCTTGTGTACCAAAGCAGAGTCCTCTGTTATCTAAACATATAAGCAACCAATCTTCTCCAACAAAACTGTGCCTAATTTCCACAATAACATTAACTTTATGTCCAAGAATAGCAACATATTTATCCTTCAAGAAAAGCAGCACCGTAAAGGAAAGAACACGTTGAATACAAGGCTGATTCAAATGATGTCTCCCTGATTTCTTCAAGCATTTAACTGATCCGTATGCAAGTGCTGAAAATATTCTGCTGAAAGTGAAATAAATATGCCATGAATACCATGACTTTTATCCCATTAAAAGTTCAATTTACTCTCCATGTATGCACTCACTTATCCATTCACCGGAGAGTTTGATCCTGGTGCTACATAAGCTTGAAGCTTCATTAATCTTGAGCATTCACTAATTCACTGAATGCTCATTCTTTCCTTGAGTTTGCGAGTGTGCTGGTACAGGTACGAGTGCTAACAATTACAACTTGTGAAACAGACTATATTCTATTGTTTATAGCTTCATGAAATCTTAAATCATGGAAACTATTTAGAGTGGAAAACAATGGCCCTATGAGTGCCATTTAACTCTGTATATTTATCTCCTGGAGCATAGAATACTGAGTGCTATTGAAGTTCAAATTTGTCATGTAAAAAGTGGATTGGGCTTATACCGAACCATTCTACTAAATTGCTATATCTTCATTGTTAGTGATAATTGCATACGAAATAATCTCCAAGGAACAAGTTTGCTAAAAGAATGGGTTTGCGCTCAAAATGTGGGTTTGATGATCTTATATTAGATAAGATATTTACTAACAATTGGAACTCCAGGTAATTGTTTATCTTTTTTATATACTGAGATAAATAGTCGAATGGTGTAGCTAAAATGGCTGAGCCTTGGTAGACACAAGTTCAAAATAGTTGGAGAGATTTTGTTTTCATGCCTGTTAGATTCAATGGTTTATGGGTGTCTACTATGTGTGAGAATTCAGGCCTCAATACTTTGCTTGATGAGCATATAACTAGGTTCGTTTTAGTGTTGTAATCTCTAATACTCACCAAACAAAGACTTCAATTCATGGACAAGTTCAAGCCAAATCCAACTGGGTTAGCTCCGGCGTCCAATCTATTCTTATATAAATAATCCCAAGTTTGTAATGACTGTTACTCGGTATTGAAAGTAATGTAGGTAGAAGCATTGTGTTGTTCCAAATAATTTAACAAATCCTATACTGTATCAGTGTTACAGATTTTGACATTTCATGTATCATTTCCGGCAGCAGTGGATACACTGTCCACTATTCTTGCAGAATCCTTGACAACATTATGTCCACTTCAGCAAAGAGAGATTGCATGCACAAATGCTTTTTTGGATTTGATGAGATCATAATTACCTCCATTACACAAGTGAAAACATACAGAAGATTTCCAAGTTGTATACTGTACAAATGTAGCTACAGAGCTATGTTATCATGGGGCCCATTCTAGAATATAAGTTGCAAATGCAATGTAGGAAAGCATTTCATCCAAAATAATAAGTTGTTTATTTTCTTGTTCTGATAACACAATCTTCTTTTAAGTAGCTGTTCATGTGTTCAATGTTTCATTATCGTTGTGTTCCAGAGCAGGTTAAGCATTTATTTCTGATATGTGGCATGTTTAAACCTGCCTTGGCATGCAAATTGCAGGAAAACTACTGGGTTCTTTCAAGGGAAAATGTTCTGGAAGTATTCGTTCTATAGCAAGGCATCCGGAGCTACCTGTGGTTGCCTCTTGTGGTATGTAGAAGCACTGTCCACTGTATGATGTTTTTTTCCCTCTTATGGCTATTTCGCTTTGTTGGACATATTTAGATGAAGTACAAAAAAAATTCTGTTCAAGCAATTTTAATAAGCTTGCACAAATTTCTTAAAGTAGGATTGAAGATGCTTTGAGAGTGGGCAAGATTTAGCTAATTTTATTCACATATATCATGGTTAGTCTCAACAGAAAGCTTAAGAGATTACTCTCTGGAGTTTTGACGACAAATTTGATTGCATAATGGAAAAGAATGGTCTGTGGTAGTTTGCAAGTTCCATGGTGTTGCCAATTGCATGGCAGCTTTTTATTAACCCTGCAAAATTGAAAGTAATGTAAAGTAGAATATATTAAAATAATAGCACTAATGAAACTTAAATAAAGCTATGTGAAGCAATAGCATGCACACCACATAGAAGAATAATGAAATAGAATTACACTGTAAATGGTCAATAATCTAAAGACTAAAATGAACAAAACCTTCTTATCTGTTAACATTGGGCTGACAAAGATAATGAATTTATATGAATGTTCACTTACTCTTGTTTCTTGGTCAAATATATATCAGCTACTGATTTGCACACGTCTGCAAGTTTTAATTCTAAATGAAAAAATGATTTATTTATTAAACATTAATCTGATATTACATACTGGGCTGCAAGCTCATAGATGCAGTCTTCCATATGGCAGAATTTGATTGCAAAAACCAGAAAACCATTCCTAATCCATTACCCATGCTAAATAAATGCAACCCATTATATATATTTCAATTCTGTAAATACTGTTTTGAGGAATATATCGTCGAGGGTCCAGAAAGAAACTTATTGGAAATATTGGGGAAAATATAAAAAAAATATCGGCAAGAATATACTTAGATCTGAAAATCTTGGAAAATATCGGACAAATTGGCAACCTGGAAAACTTGGGGGAAATTGGAAATATTGAGAGAATTTGGAGATATTTGTAACACTGATATATTTACTCCATAATCTCACAACTTGGACTCTGTAAGCCGAAGTAGAACAGTCGACTCAACACTTGAAAAAAGCCTGGAATAAATCAATGAATGATTTTGGTTTTATAACTGTGTAGAAGATTTTGAAACCAAGTTTTGAGTGAACCATTCACTCAGCATCAGGTTCCAAATAATGATTTTGGTTTGAAATTTTTTAATTGCATAGAAATTTTTTGTTAGTTTTACCTGGTTGCTCCGAGCTGGTTCTCTATGCACCATTATAGAACATAACTGCTGGTTACATGGCTGGATAGAACTGGCAGTTGGAGTAAGAGATATACTCATGTTTGGTGAGTGCTTATAAAGACTGCATGGAGAGGAGGGCATGCTTATTACCTTAGGAGTTGTGCCAGGCAAGGCACATTTATCATGGAAGTTGCACTTGCCAAGTAAGTCACACTAGTGTAGGCACATTGATGGTGGGAGTTATGCCCTATTCCTGGCAGCATAGTGTTAAATTATCGAGCTTGATTTCTTATGCGGATTATTTCTTTATTTTCTTCCACACTTTGATTCCAGCTTAATACATTTCAACAATATAGAATCATAACTGAATAGCAATAATCATGTAGATACGTAAGCATGCACATCAACAACACATATACCTTGGGGAAACCCTGTACAGGGAGAAAAACCCCAGCAAACGATATTCCTTTATTGCATTAATAATGTAAGATCACTTACAAATATCCACCATGAATACTCTGCTCTTAAAGAGCTTGCCAAGTTGACTCTGATCTGACTGTGTAACTAAGAGACCTTGCTGATATCTAAACTTCTGTTATAGGCCAGCACTGAAGATGTATCTGAGTTGCCTTCAAAGACTGAGATATGCTGCCTCTTATGGACTGATATATCAGCTCTGATAAGGGCTGTTATTGCTGCCTCTATTGGACTGATATGTGCCTGTTTTTGCACTGGTATTGCTGCCTCTATTGGACTGATATATGCCTTTGTTTAGCACTGGTATTGCTGCCTCTATAGGACTGATATGTGCCTCTGTTTAGCACTTGTATTGCTGCCTCTATAGGACTGATATGTGCCTCTGTTTAGCACTTGTATTACTGCCTCTATTGGACTGATATGTGCCTCTGTTTAGCACTGGTATTGCTGCCTCTATAGGACTGATATGTGCCTCTGTTTAGCACTGGTATTGCTACCTCTATAGGACTGATATGTGCCTCTGTTTAACACTTGTATTGCTGCCTCTATAGCTTCACCCTTACCCTGCATAACAACTGTGTAGAAGAGAGGGGTCGACCTCTGCTTATAAAGGAGTGAAGAGGAGAAGAGGAGAGGGCTCAAATTAGAGGTAATAAAGCATGCTTGACATAATTCAGCTTCACACTTTAGTTCGAAAATAGAACTAGACTTGAGACTTCAGTTACAACTCACCCTTGACTTGGCATGCATGCATACTAACTTAGCATGCACATGTCATGCATGTCATGCATGCAACATGCAACTAGACATGCATGTAACATGCGACAACTTGACAACTCTGACTTTGACCTAGACATGCAACTTTGACTTCTACAACTCGACTCTTCACATGGCGATTCGAATTTCTCTTCATGGTGGATAATGTTACACGTGCCAACACACTAGATCGATACATTTATATCATTTGCAATATTAGGAATATCGTTTGTTTTTAGCTCATAGGAATTTTATATTCAACCTAACTTTTACTAGATGCCTTGACTTTTTCTCATGGTTCACAAGGCTTGACTAGGCTCACAGAGGTTGTACATTCCCCCTGACTTTTGCACTAGTTTGTCTATGCTCACAGAGGTTGTGCGTTCCCCTTGACTTTTGCACTAGACTATCTATGCTCACAGAGGTTGTACGTTCCCCATGACTTTTGCATTAGACTTACATAGCATCTCGTTCCCCATGACTTTTGCATTAGACTTACATAGCATCTCGTTCCCCCTGACTTTTGGTTTGACTCACAGAGGTTGTACGTTCACCCTGGCTTTTGTCAATACCTCACAAGACTGGTTGATCCTCCAAATCTCCCTGGCTAGCTTCAGGGTGGCACCTCTCATTGGAGAATGACTGTCGATGCTGCCAAATTTAACACATAGAGGGCAGTTTATGACCAGTGACAACATTGATTAGGAGTGGATGCACCTCTTGTGGCTGATCTTAGGCTACATTTTGTAACCCCCTCTTCTCTCTCACTCTACAAAAAGAGGAGAGCACATTGCTATAGAATAGAGTTAGTGAGTGAGTGTTGAGTGTTTGCTTTCAGTTGAGTAAGAGTCTTCGGGCAGCTGTGTGCTTCATAGTTAAATGATAAGAATGTGATTGCTGATAAGATTTATGGCATGCTGTCCTGTTCCCAGAAATCATCTTCACTAGATCCAACTGCTAGTTATTTGTTATTTTGAAGCAAGCACGTGATATGCTCTCTTCACTTTTGTTGGACACACGAGATAAGATAAATGTGAGTGCGCATTTATTATTAAAGATATGATATAGATATATACATAGATGTGACCCTTTGGTTCGTCTTCCAAGGGTCTCTTGGACTCCAATGATTCTTCGTACTACTTGAGGGTTCACATTCCGTCTCATCGGTAACCCTAATGGATTACGTTTCCAACATTCCCCCCCTTAATCCGAAGGGGTGTATATGAGTCCAAGATGAGAGCTGATATCTTGAAGTGTGCAGTTGAAATCTCGAAGTGTGCAACTGCTGATGGCTGAGTGTGCTCTCTGAATTTGGTGGTTTTGGGATGACCACAAACCAAATGGCTAGCAGAAGCTGATTTCTTCTACTAATTGGAGGTGGTGGTTTAAGGAGGACCACAAACCAATCTGGTGGTTTTAGAATGACCACAAACTCTGGAAACCTGCTCTAGGCTCAATGGTTCCCAAAACATTTCCTAAGTTAGCTAGACACTAGCATCTGGTGTCTTCTGCTAATTGGAAGTGCTCTCGAATTTTGGTTTAAAAATAACCATAAATTGTTCTATGGCAGAAGTTGAATGTCTTCTACCAAGTGGAGGTTTAAGGGAAACCACAAACCGTGTCTAGCAGAAGCTATAAGTCTTCTACTAAGTGGTGATTTAAGGAGAATCAAAAAACTAATCATGCTCGTTTGTTGTTGCTTGACTGAAAGGGCTTCGAAAATGGAAGCCTGACTGCCAATCGCTGATGTTGTTCCCCGCTGTCAGGTGCATGGTGAGAAGATGAAAATGTGTCCACTGCAAGGTGTGTTAATACTCGAGACTGGATTTGTTGGTATGACTGACATATCTTCTTGACTGTTGATGACTATCACCAAGAAGGAATCCACCCATAGGGATTCTTTATTGTTGCAGATGTCTTGCATTGAAACACTTATCTGAAGGATGATTGTGCTGTCCACAATGCTCCAAGCATGAAGATTGAAGCACTGATCTTCAACATGGCCAACTCGCTGACAATGTTGGGATATCTGAATCTTCTCTTGAACAAGAGCAGGTGAATCTGAACTTTCTTGTAGCAGCCCCGCACTTTGGAACTGGATCGGTTTGGTGTTATCCGGATTATGAAAGGTGACATCCTTTTCATATCCGATACCGACTCTGTGCTTGTTATTTCTGATTTCTTCCCAAGGTCTGATGATCCTCTTGGAAAGAGAAAGATGATCTGCATTTGTTCTTGAATCTAGTGCTGTCTCACTGAGTGGCTGTTGCGCTAGCTGTTGGTCTGAGTACGCATCATCATCTTCTTCGTCTTCGAAAAGAGGGTTCTGAACATGGACTAGTTCATAATGTTGTCGAAGATTCTGTCGTTGAAGTGCATCGTGAAGAAGACGAGTCTGAGTTTGCAGCAGTGCTTCTTTGGCCTGCGAAACTTTCAAGCAGGTCACAACAGGCTGCAAAGTTGTTTTGTTAATGGTCACTGTAGTGTCTTCAGATGAGAGGATTAGAGTGTTCAATAACTCTATCAGTTCCTCAACTCGAGCCATATTTAAGACAAAACTAGACGGTCAGGGTTTCTTGCAACTCCACCCAAACTTTACAGATGAGAGGATTAGAGTGTTCAATAACTCTATCAGTTCCTCAACTCGAGCCATATTTAAGACAAAACTAGACGGTCAGGGTTTCTTGCAACTCCACCCAAACTTTACAAGGAAAACCCAACTATGCAGACAACAAATGAAGGGTGTCGGATTCTACCGAAAATGCACCCATTTTCTAGAAAAATACAAGTAAACCTACAAAGAAAACTTTTTGCAGGTTACCTTGATTGATGGATTGAATGTACTATTTGATGTCAAGTGGAACTGCCGACAAGCTATGCTGACTTGCTTTAGACCCCCTTCTTGGAAGGAAGAATGTTCTTAGAAGAAACAAGCAATGAGAGCGTTGGCAGCTGCATAGTTTCCTTTTCTTTAATTTTGATGACCAATTCAATACAAATTAGTAGTATGAAAAAGGGAGCTTTTACTAGTATTCAACAACAATATTGGATCTTGCAATGACCATATCATTCAACCATGACATACATAAAGGCATACATGCCAGAGCATGTACTCGAAGAAGCTCTCCATTATAGATCTTGGGCTAGGATTTCATTAAAAGTGGACAATGGAACTGAGAGATTTCTCAACATCGTTCTTGGCTCATTCCTTAAGGCTGAGCTGTATACCAATGTTGTATGCCAAGCATTGTGAGTGTTCCTGTCTATGTTCTAGCAATTAAAATCGACCATCATTAAAATTCAAGAACAACGATCTTATCCCTATACTGTGTGACCTTTGGTGCTACGACTACAGACCAGTCTGGCAATAAAGTCAAAGACACCAGCTCGCGAATTCTATATTGAGATAATGGATGGGATGTAGATGATTGGTCACTCGTTGATTTTTTTTTAAGTGATAGAAGATCAACGTTTCTTTAAGACGACAGGAGCTGGAAATGTTTTCAACACGTCTGAAATCAAATCTGGAGATGCGTTTCAATTTGATGCAATACAAAAAAACTTTCGACCTTCCTCCTCCTAGAAAAGAACGTATTGATGTGTAAGGTTGTTGCTTCACCTACACAGGGTCATGAAACGACAATGCTCTCAGCAGTACAAGAAGCACAAAGGGATAATTTAGATGCCGGGCAAGAGGAAATCAAAGTCCTGCGTGGGGGCACTAGTTGTTCTTAATTTCCTCTTGATATGTTGAGTTCGAGTAGTGGGTGTGATCTTGGAAGGCTCCTAGGTTCAGCGTACACGAGCAAGATTGCTAGGGTTCTGCTTTGACAGAACAGTCGACGGTTTGAATGAGTTAGGGTTTCACAGAAGTGGAGGGTGTACCATTCTTTCTGTAACTCGTGCAACAAATCTTGCTTGATAAGGCAACGGGAAACCGATGCAAGTGAGAAGAGAACAAGTGATAGTGAATCTTGCTTGTAAAGTAAGTAAAAACAAATCTTGTTGAGTCTGAGAGTGAAAGAAGAATGCGTCGATATATTCAACAGGCTGCGAAGAATGGAAGAGTGTAGGCGCGCAGGTTAACTCGATGCGTGAGGCCGTGCGGCGTGGGGTTCTTGTGGATGGTTGCAGGTGGTGAATAACTTTTGCTCAACTCGAATTTGAGACGCTGTGACTATGGAAGAATGCCAACGGTCTTTCTCAAAAATTTTTGCTGTCGATCTTGGATTAGGTTTAGGGTTTGTATGCACAGTTGCGGTTATGTGCAGTCAACAAGGGAGCGTGAGTAAGGACTGAATTGCAGGCTGGTCATTGGCAACGTATTCAGAGATGAGGCAAAAATTCAAACCTTAATGCCTCTGCAGGGAATAATCAGAGAGCGAATGGTAGACTAGCACAAAGAATCCACTACAGGTGTAGAATGAAAGGTAGATATCGTTTATGGAATGAAAAACGCAGACATGGAGGTTTCTGGACAGATCTGACATAAACAAATGCGCCCTAGACAAATTGGTAAAACCGTTTGCATAGAGGAATATAAACCAGAAGGCAAACTGACGGGCTACACATGCACACATGGAATCATTTTTGCAGACTGGAATGAGAACGCCCAAGGGAATGAGGTGTTTCTGACATATTGAGATGCGTAAATCAGGCCATAAGGACTGAGGTGGCTTTGATACCACTGTTGGACACACGAGATAAGATAAACGTGAGTGCACATTTATTATAAAGATATGATACAGATATATACATTGATGTGACCCTTTGGTTTGTCTTCCAAGGGTCTCTTGGACTCCAATGACTCTTCATACTACTTGATGGTTCACATTCCATCTCATCGGTAACCCTAATGGATTACGTTTCCAACAACTTTTCAAGAGTCGATCCTTAATTTTGTAGTTGCAAATCTGACAATTTCAATAATAATAAGTGTTTAAATATCTGTTTAGTTCTTCTGTAGGATTTTATTTCTAATGAGTGCAGACCTATTTTTCATGTGTTAAAAATTGACATGGTATCAGAGCTGTGCATCATAGCAGTTCTAGTTAATCTGTGTATGGATGGGATTGTTTTCTGGTGAGAGAGAAATGAGATAAGATAATTTTATTAATGTCCAACAAATGACCACAAAAGTAGGTGAATAGGACTAAAATATACATCTTATGTGAATACAATGTGGGAGTGCTAAAGCAACTCTGGGATAATGTTGAAAGCAAGAAAAAGAAAGCGAAAAGAGTGCAGCATAAATAATTGTTTGGCTAAGCAAATCACTAAGTCTAACCGTAAGATATATAACAATGGTATAAGTGCAATGATATAGGAGAGTCCAAGACTGGAAACCTGGAAATCTTGATGATGAACAAGAGAGAGATGGAGATGGAGATGATGTCAAGGTATCTTGATCCTAATGACCAAGGGTGAGGGGGGAATTGGGGTACTGGCTTGCTGTCAGAGTCGTTGGATGTTGCAAATGGATCTAGTTGCATTATCTTGGGTGTGATGCCACCCAAAGATATGTATGATTCCTTGGTCACTCTGTATTAGAGTGTGAACATATCTTGTAGGTTGCTTTTGAAGAACAATCTCACTGGTATTCACACGAGCAATACTGATAATAAGGTGGGCTATCTGAAGAAGATCACCAACTTGAGAGATTAGTGCTCAACCATAAGAGGCAAGATTGATGAAGATGAGTTACTTCGGATAGTTCTGAATGGATTCTAACGATCTTGGCTTACCTTTGTGCAGGGTATATGTGCTCATGAGAAGTTGCCCACTTTTGAGAAACCGTGGGATGAATTTGTCCAAGTGGAGACATGACTAGAGATTGTGTCTGCCAAAGTGCAGGAGACTCAAAATCTTGGACTTATTAGGAGGATGAAGAAAGGTGGGAGAAAGAAAGGAGAACCCAAGAAGGGTAAGTTGTTTGTCTCATTTTGAGAAGGACTTGAGCCATGCAACACATTTCATATATTGCAAGAAGGGACATTATGCAGGTCAATATCCAAAGAAGAAGGTGAAGCAATAGAAAAAGCAGTTTGTAGGGAGTGCATATGCTGTAGTGAATGAGTTGGCATCCATGTTGGAGACATCCTTCTCCATGGTTTCTTGTTTGTCCACTAATATTGCTTTTCGTGTTGGCTGGTATGTGGACAATGCAACATCTAGGCACATGAATTTCAATCGAAAGATCTTCATAAAGTGTCAAGAGTAAGGAGCCATGAAGTGGAGTTGGGCAATGATGCTCCCTATCTAGTGAGTAGAATGGGAACCATCTCTTCTCAATGCTCTCAGGTGATGTTCTTCATTTCACTGAAGTTCCATTTGTTCTAGGTTTGACAAAAAATCTTCTTTCGATTTTGTTATCACAAATAGGAAAAGCATAGTTGAGTTTGAGGATCAACAATGCATCATTAGAGATTGCTACCAAAGTAGTTCTCAAATTTTGGCTAGAGGTGTGGGAGAAAGAGGTCTTTACTGTTGATTTTTGGGTACCTTGGAAAGTGGTCCCTTTGTGGTTGTGTCTTTCTAACCACAAGAGGGAATTGATTAGGCCCTTGTACTTTACCTTTTGTTCTAATTTCACTTTGACTTAGGAGATTTAAGTGAAAAGTGAAATTTTGTCATTTTAGGCAAAAGTGACAATTAATTCACTTTGTGGGTGAATTAAAGGACATGAGGCAAACTTAGGAAACTTAAGAAAAAGTGGGTTTCTAAGTGAGATATTTGTGAAAAGATCTCACCCATTGATTAGAGATGGCAAGAGACGATCTTGGCGATCAATCTCTAGGTTTGGCCTAAGGATGGCTAAAGAGGGCGCAAGGGAGGAAGAGAGGCATCATTCTTGTTTTGTTTACTTGGAGAGTTTGGAGAGGAGCAAAGATATGAGAATGGAGGCATTAGGTGAGGCTAGCTTGGGTGCTCTCATTCATGGATGGCACAGGGAGGCTTATGGCTTCATTATTTTGTTGTGTGTGTTCATGCTTGGTGGAGGGTGCACTTGAGGAGGAGGGCGTAAGTTTAGCAGACACATGTTGGAGTGAAGCTTTTGCAGATCTAATTGGCAAGGGTTTGAGGCAGCATACAATAGGTAGTTTGTGTGCAAGGGTTTCTCAAACAGCCAAAGGAAAGATCAAGGGTGCATTTGTGGTCTAGCTTGGTCAAGGAAGGAAGGGCACACTTCTTGGGCGCATTCTTCGAGGAACCTTCTTGCATAGCTTGAGAGGAGCTTGCAAAGTGTACAAGTTCCATTGTATTTACTTCCTTGTTGTATTCCATGCTTGAGACACTCCATATATATACCCTTGTCCAGGGTCATGTAGACCAAAAATTACACTTGTTCATTTTTCATGTATGCTTAGTTGTATAACAACAGTAGGAGCTTGTAAAGATCCTAGAGGAGTTTTATTTGTTTTATGGTATTTGCATGTGCTAACATCAGTTACAAAACCACTTGCAAGGGCACCTTAAAAGAGCACTTAACCGTCAGTTGGAAGGGAGTTTTCTTGGCAGAAATTTCAGACCTGTTTGCTGTCCTAAAACAGCAGCAAGGACAGCTTTGATATAGCAAACTTAGAGCCCAACAAGAGGTCATAAGACAGGCCTGTTGGGCAGCCTTCTAGTTCCTCAAAAATCTACATTTACATGTTACTTGCTGATCCAGCGAAGTAGTGGGGCCTAGTGCATGATGGTGGCAATTTGAGTGAGTTGTGGCATCAACACTTTGGTCACTTGCACTATGGAGCCCTTCCTCTTCTAGGGGATATGGTGCAGGGACTGCCAGATTTCAAGATTGAGAAGATTGGTGTGTGCAAGGGATGTGCACTTGAGAAACATTTGGAAACTGCATTTCCATCCAACGAGAAGAAGTCATGAGAGTTTCTTGACTTGATCCATTCAAATGTGTCTAGATCCATGCCCTCTTCCTCAATAACAGGTAGTCTTTGTTATGTTTTCTTCATTGATGATTTCTTATGTAAAAAGTAGATTTATTTATTGAAAAGTAAGGATGAAGTGTTCAACAAATCCACATAGTTGAAGGCCTTGATTGAGAATCGGATAGGAAAGAAGATCAAAGTGTTGAGATTTGCCAATGGAGGAGAATACACCTCCAAAGAGTTAGATGTTTGTTGCAGTGAGAGAGAGTTGACAATGCCTTACAACTTGCAGCAGAATGGGGTTGCATAGAGAAAAAAACAGTTCATCATCAAGACTGCAAAAGCCATGATCGATGACATTGATCTGCGCATGTGTCTTTGGGGTGTCATATTGTAGTCTACTTTTTGAATAGTTGTCCTCACAAAATTTTGAAGGACAAGACACCAGGGGAAGCTTTCACCTATGAGAAACCTAAGGTATCATGGTTCCGTGTATCTGGTTGTCATGTCTATATTCATGCTCTTGAAGAGAAGAGGGCTAAGCTAGAACAGTCTAGTATCAAGTGTGTTTTTGTTAGTTACAATGAAACTTACAAAGCTTATTGGATCTATGTTCCAACAAAGCAAAAGACAATATTGAGTAGAGATGAGATGTTTGTGGAGGATGGATGGTCTTCCAAGTCCTAGGAACCTTCTACAGAGATTGAAGAAGGAGAGAATATTGCTGTCCCACTTGCAGATTTGAAAGAACAAGAGAAATCAGTTTCAGATTATCCTAGTTCTAGTGAAAGAATCAATACCTCTAAACCTACCAGTGTAGTCAGAAAGATGAGATGGCTCACTTAGACATTGCAAGAGGCACCAGAGTAGGTAGGAATGCCAAAGACTTCTTTTTGGGTGAGTCGTCCCTCGAAAATGTTTCATACATATGTTGCACTAATGTCTTCCATTCTTGAAACAGAGCTTTCTAGCTTTGAGGAGGCAAATATAGAGCAAGTATGGCAAGATGCCATGATAGAGGAATACAACTCCATAATCAAGAATGATGTGTGGGAAATTGTTCCAATACTAATTGGGAAGTTAATAATTGATTCTCAATCGCTGTACAAAATAAAACATGTTGTTAAAGGGAGCATTGAGAAATTCAAAGCGAGATTTGTAGCTAGAGGGTTCTCTTAGAAAAAGGGAGTATATTATGATAAAACCTTTGCACTTGTTGCTAGGTATACTTGTATTTGTACTGTTATGTCTATTTTATCTTATTTTGGCTGGCCTCCTTACTAGATGGATGTAATGACTACTTTTCTTAGTGGAGTAATTGAAGAAGTATACATAAATCAGCTGAGAGCGTTTTAGGTGTGTTAACCCCCTCTCACCTAGGGGTAATCATAGGAGATCATGTCCCATGGCTTGCAATGAAGACAATGATCCCGATGATGATGATGATGATCAATATTCTCCACAGACAACAACCCCTCAAATGCCCCTTCCCCCTCATCCAACTTAACTCATTTCACTTGATTAGCATGGTTCATCTGATGATGGTGGTCCAACACACATGAGGTACACTAGTCATTGTTTCATATAAAGTGTCACATTTAATAATAATAATAATAACAATAATAATAATTTATTTTTAAGGTCACGACCAAGCCAGACACCAAATTGGTTTATGAGACCTCCTCCGCCCAACGATTTGACTGGTAAAGTCCACAGAGGTATACATACCCTACCCCCCTCTGAATTTGAACTTGTGACCTCTTAAGAGGAAACACATGTTCTTAACCATTAGGCCCACTCAGGCTGTAGGCATTTAGGTGAGGATCATTGGTTGAAGTCAGATAATGGATCATGAGCTTGGAAGTTATACTTTTACCTTGTTTCACCTTGGTGGCCATCATTTATGTTCTAGTCCAGTGTTGTCACTTTTGGGGAACAAGGGTACTACCAGGAGGCCTCGATAGGGGTAACATACCACTCCCTTCCATACTTGACACTTTTCATCTTGATTTCCTAAAGTTGTCCTGTCTTTTGGTAATGGCTATTACATGTACACAAAAAAGGCCCGTGGTTCATTCTCCTATGAGAAGAAGGGCTAGAATGCTGAGGTGATGCAACTGCTAGAAAAAATGAATAAAAAAGAAAGCATGATATAAAAGAAAGAGGAAATATGGGATAATAAATGACCAAATTCAAGAGCCAAAGGTTAGCTTGAGCTCTGCCCCCTTGTTATGACGCGATTGCCCCTAGTCCTAGTGCATTGAATGCATATCAATTAAAAGGACTTAATCCTAGTAAGAAAAATAATGAATGCTTGAAACTTGAAAGGGGACTTGCAAAAGCAATAAAAGAATATCAAGAGGCAAGAAAGGGGTTTGGAATACACACACTGTTGAGGAAAGGGTATCTCAAGCAGCAAGCGCTCCCTCTACAAAGGCGCTCATGGAGATGGATGGAGCACAATTACCTTGCGTGTCAATGACTCCATAACCATAAAGTAAACCCAATGCGACATCATCACTATACTTACACTTTGATGGGTGTTCTGGGAACTATCCCTTTACTTGGGTACTGACACACCTAATAGGGTCTTTTGATGGTCCTCCCATACCTAAAATTGGTCAATTGCATAAAGTCTTGAGCTATTGTGAAGTTTGAAGAAGTTACCTAATGTGAATTGCTTACGTGGCTTTTGTATTAAGTGGTGGCTTACTTTGTATGATTCTAATGGCTCATGTATCTTGTAGTTGTTGGTTTTACTTGATTTTGTGGACTTTGTTTGATCATGATGCACCCTTGACATGGTTCTTTGGAGGGCGTTTTTATGATGATACCCAGGACGTTGTGCACTATACAGAGGACGTTGCACACTTGATGTAGAGCATTGGGCCATATGATGATTGGACATGCCTTGGGGCACCTCCCCACACCTCCTGGACCTTGGACGATGGACAAATGAGCCTAGACGTTGCCAATATGGCATGATGTACCATTGAGAGGGTAGAAAGCTCCACAGGTTGGACAGTGCACCCTTGCGCATTTTAGGGTTTGATTGGATGATGTTGCACTTGGAGATGATGGTACACCTCTTTGGAGAGGTTATAGAGCCCTCTTCACCTATGACGTCACACCCTAGCCCTTGGATGTTGCATTTATGATGATGGCATCATGATTTGATGCTTGCGCCCTTTGGTGGAGAGACGTGGCTTTTGGAGGCACCTTTACTCTTCTAGAGCATGATGTCATAGCCTTTGGAAGAACTCACACCCACACATGTCACTTTTGAGGGGATGTTTTGATGTATTTTCACTTTATCTTTATGTTGGATGCTATTTTGGGGGTCGACCTTGACCTATCCACCTTGTATCATGGATATTTTATGTTTGTAGGGGATTTTGAGGGTTATAGTGCTAGGGTTGCCTCATATAAGAAGGATAACACTCCTTCATTGTCAAATCATAACTGACACTTGTGGATAATCACTTCTATAGTCTTCTTTTACTCTTTTCTCATCATGGAGTACTTATGCGCACCTCTTGGAAAGTGAATTTGTAGATGCTTTGCTTGTTTTTGGTGGATGGTTCATGAAATTAGGGTTTCCTCATGCATAGTGATTTGATATAGCAAGTGTTCTTTTCAAGTAATTGTGTTTATTCTTGGTATTTTAAATGAATGCCCTATCTAATTGTGGATAAGTTGCATGTTATCTTGTTTCCTTGGATACTTTTGTTGGAAAACTCTAGAAGGATTGCAATTTTGCATCCCCTTCCTTGTTAATCATTTATCTTAAGCTTGTTAAAGCATACAAGGTCAAATTTAGGGATTGTGATTGTACACCCCCCTAAGCTTGTCTTTGTCGGTAAGATCCTAGAGCTTGTGATTGTACAGCTCGAGGGTTGACTTGTTCCACCTTGGATCTCTTGATAGAAGTCATAGAAACATAGGACGACATTAGGGATGGTGATTGTACATACTCCTAATTGGTTTTCTAAAGGATTAGACCTAGGGATTGTGATTGTACATCCCCCTTGAATTTAACCCTTGAAGTTTCTTTGCCTTTTATCCTCCTCGAAGGTTGCATTGACTCCATATGCCCAAGGATTGAAGAAGACACTAGTCTTTCACCTGTTGCATGATAATAAATCCTAGTTTTAGCTCTCTCCTTAAAGTCTTGTGTTAACTTAGGACTAATTACATTGCATTCTCATATTGAGCCCAACGTCTTGCGTCTTAGCCTAGATTTATCATCATTTACCATCTAACATCATTATTACTGTAATAATTGCATTTTCAGCCATTAGGGCTTGCCATATTGCATCTAATTAATGTAGTTTAATGCTCTTTCTTTCAAGCAATCATTAGTCTATGGTTTGGTAGTCTTTATTTAATATTTGGCATTATTTTCCATTGAGTTATTGCTGATTCTAGGACTGCTTTATTACTTCTGTTGTAAACTTGTTACATGCTCAAGTATCTTATCTTTCATACAAGTTTTGTTACAACCTTTATTTTTCCGTTGATAGCTAGTGTTTTAGGGCATTTAATTTACTTTTCTAGTTTGATAAACGTCATTGATTGTCTAAGTAACACCCCTCAGACATGCACAATTAACTTGCTTTGTATAATTCATATTTATCTTGCCCTTAACCTTGACGTAGCTAATCAAGCAACCAAGATAGGGGGTCATAAACTTGCCTTAGCTTGCTATAGGATCCTTTGAGGTTGCTAGGGAAGCCTCCCTTGTGTTGGATCTCTATCCTTCACTAAAATGAGGGAAGTACTTGCTTAGATGACAGTGGCAATTAGTTCTATATGTTACACTAGTCAAGCACCTTGTGAAGGCTTTGCACAAGTGTTAGATTTTGTGATAAACATGGTGCATGGGCTAGTTACCCATGTGTACAAATTGATGAAGGCACTTTATGGGGCTTAAGCAGGCACCATGACCTTGGTACTCTAGGATAGATGAGTACTTGTTGAATCTGTGCTTCTCCAAGACTTGTGCAGATTCAAATCTTTATTATTTGTATGATGAAACTGATGTACTTGTCTTGGCGCTATAAGTAGATGATTTGATTCTTACAACAAGTTCTGAGAAGTTCATTCTGTGGTGGAAGAAGAAATTAGCCCACGAGTTTGATATCAAGGACGTTGGTCTTCTTCATTACTTTTTGGGTTTGGAAGTATGGCAGGGTGTATGGGAAGTCTTCCTTGGGAAAGGAAGACTTGGCTATGCCTATGGTACCAAATCTCAAGCTAACATGTGTTGATGATATTGACTTGGTTGATCCTACCTTGTACATGTAGTTGATTGGGTCCTCGAAGTACCTGGTCAATACTAGGATGGACATTTGCTATGTAATGAATGCTTTGAACCCATTGGAAAACTGCCAAGCATGTGCTTAGATATCTGAGGGCACTATCCTTTATGGCATGGAATATTTTGGAGATGGTGAATTTCTGCTACACGGGTTTTTAGATTTAGATTGGGCTGGAGATGCTGATAATCGAAAGAGTACTTCTGGATTTTGTTTCAGTTTGGGATCAGGGATGGTTTCCTGGTTCAGCAGGAAGCAATCGACAATTGCTCTCATCTCATCTTAAGTAGAGTATATGGCATCTTCATCTACTTGTTGTGAAGCCAATAGGCTTTAGAAGTTGATTGTAGAGTTGACTGATCAATTGTTGGAGCTCTTATCGCACAATCTGTACTTGCCCAAAGCCCAAGGCAAGTGGATTTAAGATTTGTGTAACAGGGGGTGACCTATCACTGTCACCTTAACAAGAAACCCCTTTCTATTTAGGAGTATGTCAAAGTACCCCAGGGGAGACGTCCCTAGTGATCTAAAGGGCTGATAAGACTAAGGCAAGGATGCAAGAAATTCTCCCTCTCACTGGTCACTCAAGTCAAAAAGTTCTCTAGGTCTTCAAAAGATGAAGCAAAGTGAATATATGGTGTACCTGTTCAGAACAAGACAACAAAGGAAAAGTATAGCAGCTTTCAAATACCAAATGATGTCAGTGCTTCATAAGATCATAAACCTTCAAAATTTGAGCTAGGTGATATGAATTTGCAGCAATGCAACAGTTTCTAACAACAATTAATATTTTATAACAGCCACAAGAATTATGCCTTGAAAGTGCTTGAAAAAGACAGGAAGAAATAGCTTTAACCTAGTGGAATGATAAAAGTTTGTCACAAGCAAGTTTGGCAATGTCTAGCTAGCATAATATGTCACCTTTGCAGAGAATTTGCTGCAGGTAGATGGCTGTAGCAATCTTTTGCAACAACAACAAATTCTAGTGGTCAAAAGTGCAAGAAAACACCATGCAAACTCAACACTTATTCAGTAGATTGACTGGCAATTGTCACAAGTGATTTCCGGATGATGTAAGTGTGAGTTATGTAGGTAAATGTGGCAATTTGGCTTGAATTAGTATGGCCGTAGGCATGTTTTTCAACAACAGCAAGTTAGCTAAGGAGTTAGTCTAGTTTAGGGTTAGCAAATGCTAGTAAAAGCTTGGAGGAAGGAGGTTTGAGTGTTTGTTTGATCAATCAATTCACTAAAGCAAGTGGACTAGTGCCTTTTAGGGTTAATGGAGTCTAGAGGTGACGGTTTTCTCTTGGAAGCAATAACAAAGTGATTGTATTTGTCTAAGGAGAAGGGATGGATGGATGAGGTGTTGGCAACTCAAGGCCTCAAGAATCCAAATCCTAGGGACAAATTTGCTAGAGAGTAAGGGATCTTAGGTCCTCGCGAATCTTCCTTCCTTGGACTATTTAGAAAGTATTAAGGGCAACAATAACTAGACAACGGCTTCTAAAGAGCTATCATTTAGGGCTTTAGAAGTTTATCTAAGTCAAATCACCTTGGTAAAAGTCTAGCAAATGAAGAGCAAAGAAGTAGTAACTTAAGTCCTTTACTAATAGGGTTTGTCAAGCAAACAATTTCATAATCTTTAACATGAATAAGCAAATATACCATAACATTCACAATAAAATGAAGAATTGCAGATTTACTTACTTCACCAAGAATAATCAAGCAATAATACCCTAGATTGCCAAGTAAATTCACCGCGAAATGATCCAAGTTGCAAATTTTAGCCTCCAAGACAAGTGCGCCTCCCAATTTCAGCCAATAACTCCCAAAAGGGTGCAAATTTCAGACCACACCACTTGTGTGATGAGTGATGATGAAAAATGAGAGTATTTTCTCTCTATTTATACAATATCAATGACCTTTAATTAAAATTGGGTCATAAAAAGGCAGACCTGGCCAAATTACATCAAAAATTCAATTTTTACATAAATGAAGGTAATTAAACCCTAAAATCAGCTCCAAGTGTGATGTCATGCCCTTCTAGGGTGACGTTGAGCTCCTAGAGTGGAACGTTGGGCCCCATATGCAGAACGTTTGGCCTCCAAAGGCCCTGGATGATGCCACACGTGCCAACCAGCTCACAACTGCCCTCATAAATGCAAACCCTAGCTTTGGATGACGTCCAGGGTCATAATGATGATGTCATGGGTTCTGAAGGTTCAACGTCCAGGTGGAAGAGCAAGATCCCCCCTGGGTCTAGGTCTGCCAGAGTGTCTCTGAGGGTAACGTCCTTCTTTCTTCCTGGTGCAAGTCTCTGATGTCTCCCTACCCTTGGTTGGGGTTACAACATCCATCTGTGGGCTTTCTGTCCCATTGAGGTCCGAGCTAATCATTCCCCCACATGTACCTGTCCACCGAGCAAAGTCCTGCAACAACAACAAGTACGCCCTCCAGGGGTTCATAAGTCACAGGGATCATAACAATGTCAATCACATCTAATAATCAAATTACCCAAACATGTGCATCAAACCTCCCTTTACCCAGACAAATGCTCAAAGACATTATGCAGTTTAAAAGTCAGGTTTGGAGAAGGTCTCAGGATGTCCTATTAGGCTAATCCTCCTTAAGTTTCGGGTGTTTCCCAGGTGAACCAATCTAGGTTATGTAAGTGTGTGTGAGGTGGCGTAGGGTAAGTGTTTGGGCATGGGGTGTAGTGATAACATGGATATGTAGATCTTACCCGTGGGTGCCTTTGTAGAGGGTGAGCTGCACCTTGTCATGGATGCCATTGTTTCCTATCCCATTCAATGCTTTTTATTCTTAGCTTCATTGCTTTTGATCTTTTCTTTCATGCTTCAAGGGACGAGTTGAGGGACACTGTCCTGGCTTGGTGACTAGAGGTGACAACATTATCCACAAGCATTTCACGGAGATGAGAAGGCTGGCTCGTGATGAGACCCCCTTTCTCTTGGCTATGCCACCAAGAGCCACCACCCTGGTTTGGTGACCAAATAGATGGTACTGTCATACTGATACATGCCCATGGTCATAATAGGTTGGTTCATGATGAGACCTCCCATCCACCAACTAATACCTTGAGTGTTTATTTATCTTGCAGGTTCCCTTTTCTTACTGAGAAGCTTTTTACTGCTTTCTTGAGAATCCCTGGGCGAAGCATCTCAAAGGTTTGTTCTTTGGCTTTTAACTCTCGCCAGCTACTTTTACCCCTTGGGCCTTTAACCCCTTCTTCCCACAAGGCAAGGTACAACCCTTCCTAGTGTGGCAAACCCAATGCCCGAACAAAGGTGGGGAAAAATGAGAGGAATAAAGATGGAAAGTGGTAAGTATGGAGGGAATGGACGATGACCTTTCATAGACCCACCCAGTGGCAACCCATCCTAAAGGGAGATCGACTTACTAGGGCATCATGTCACCCCTCCCAGGTATGAACAAGTTAAAGAGCATAATTTCCAAGCAAACGTTATGAAATGAAGCCCCCAGCTAAGGGGAAGCTTGAGATGCTAAGGGAAAAGCTTCGGTTGTTGGAGAACACATTCCTCACAAGGAGGGACTGTTAATTTTACCTAGTTGTTCTGAGCTGGTTCTATGTTCACCATCAGAGAGCCAAGCTGCTTGTTACTTGGCTGGATAGAAGGCACACTAGTAGTAAGAGAGATACTCATGGATGGTGAGTGCTTATAAAGACCTCATGGAGAGGAGGGCACACTTATTACCTTGGGCCTTGGGATTCGTGCCAAGCAAGGCGCATTTATCATGGAGTTACACTTGCCAAGTAAGTCACACCAGTCTAGGCACATTGATGGTGGGAGTTACGCCTTATTTCTGGCAGCGTAGAGGGCAGTTTCTGACAGAATTGATTAGGAGTGGGATTCACCTCTCTTGGCTATTCTCAGGCTACATTTTGTAACCCCCTCTTCTCTCTCACTCTATAAAGAGAGAAGGGAAGAACAGAGTTAGTGATTGAGTGTTTTCTTTCAGCTGATTGAGTCTGTGGGCAGCTGTGTGTCATATCAGTTGCTGCTGTAATATTCCTTTTTTCATAGCTAAATGATAAGAATGTGTTCGCTTCTAAGAGTTATAGCGTGCTGTTTTGATCCCATAATTCATCTTTATTAGTTTGAGCTGCTAGGTAGTTGTTGTTTTGAATCAAGCACATGATATGCTGTGTCTTCACTTTTGAACAGTCAATCCTAAATTCTGCAGTGCAGCAGATCGAACACTTTTGATAGGTGTTTAGTTCTGCTGTAGGATTTATTTCTATTAAGTGCAAACCTGTTTATCATGTGTTGAAAGTTGACAATTTTGAACCAATGCGTTTTGACTGAACAATTCACTCATCATCATTTGCAGCCTGATGATGTGTGACTGGTTCACTTGAAACATGTAAATCTTCTACGCCGTCAAAAATCCAAAAGTATTCATTCATTAATATGTCAAACTATGAAAGACTCCATCCTAAACACTTGGAATAGTAAAAAGGCTATGCAAATATTCAAAATTTGATGAAAAATCAGAGACAATTCCATTCCGTAACAATCCCATCATTTAGACAGTAAGATAGGCTCATGCAATTAGGTAAATAAAGTTGTACATATCTAACTGACACTAGTTTATAAGCCAGACCCTAGAAAGGCCAAGGGAAATATTCTAAAATCTAATAGTAGATAATTTACAATCATGTAGTACATTTTTTTCTTAAAATCTCTCTTCTGCTTTTGTACTTGGATGTTTTCCTTTCGGTCACACTTCCAATTTTTATGGAGTTCTAACTTCTCAGACTCTTTTATTTCCAAAGAAAAAACACAATTTCTATTCAAAGGAAGAATGGAAATCACACTCTTCAGGTGCTGTCTGCACTTTACAGAAACAGGAGAAAGAACTGAGCCTTTTTCTTCATACAAAGATTGTCTCCATCTTCTGATGACATCAGCTTTTACTATCATGCTCCTAAAATAATTTTTCCCTCTACATTTCCAAAATATTTTTGGTCTTTTAGCTACTTAGAAAAAGAACAAACATAAAGCATCCTCCAATAGTGCCTTCTCTGGTATCCATAGTACATACTATGGTTTTACCTATTCATACTACAGTTTTACATAAAAAAGCTTGCAGTAACAGTAGGAGAACTGCCCAGCAAAATCAGAACAAAACATAAAAAAGATGAAGTTTGAACAGAGAAAAGGAAGCACGACTTTCAGAAATTTGTTAGGGAGGAAACTGAAACTCCCTCCCTCACCTCCTACACAGCCATTGAACCTTCAGCCAGCAATTGTCCTTCTTTCAACAGCTTCTCAGCTATCCTGTTCAATTCCCTGTATACATGCATAAAGGAAATCACCACAAAGGATTCTGCTATCTCCTTTAAATGATCCTCAATTGGCCTGTGTTTCAATTTCACAAAATAGTGCATTTATCCAAAAGTGGTGTTTGAATGGTCAACTATTTGTATGAAATTTGTTTAATCCTAATGATGGGGTAGTTCTTATATTTGGGCCTCGATGGTATAATTTACCAGACTCTATCTGTCCCTAGTTTTCAATAATATCAGTTATATTTTCCAATAGCCAAGGGCCAGGCTTTATGCCAACAAATTGCATATTACATAACATGACAAAAATTGAAAAAAATTGCTTGCAAGTTTTGATTGAATTTGACCATATTTTAGCATTTTGATGGATTGTGACCAAGCTTGATCTGATTCAATGCAAGTTCAAGAAAACTTGAAATTTAACAGAATTTGACTGCATTTTGCCCCATTTTGACCGAGTCATGCAAACTTAACTTTCTTTGAGACTTAACCAACTCACGGAGCTCAACTGTCCCCCTCACTAGGTGCCTCAAAATGTCTAACACCTCCTGTATAATGGCAGTTCCATTCAATATTGCTTCTGTAGGCTTCCTAAGTTCTGTGGCAAAATAAGATGTTTTTCCTTGGCCTGGTGCTATGGGTCGTACATTTTTGAATTCTTTCTTGGATTCTCAACCTCTTCCCTGCTCGTTCTTGACTACCCACAACTCTATCCCTCTCGCTCTCCACACTGCATTTTGGCTCCCTTCTTCACGATATTTTAGCCTTATTTGTGCCATTACTTCCTTACTCAGCCCTGAGAGGTCATTCAGTTGTAGACTTTTTTCAGTTTTGTCATATCCGCACATTTATCTCTTATCTCATGCCAACAATGCATATCTTTAAAGATAATATGACATCCATTCTTTTGCCCTTGATCTTGTATCTTGATGATTATTGTATTTCAATGACCCTGAGGTGATTTGAATCTTTGAGTACATTCTGATGAGAGGCAATACTGATTTTTCTGTGAATGTCTGAAAGTTAAGGCTTGTTTGCTATTTATTTTTCTAGTAGTCAAGCTGTTTTCATTCAGATTAACAAAGTCTTATTCCTTTATGCAGGATTGGACCGCTATTTGCGCATATGGAATACAAAGACGAGGGAACTTCTTGCAGCGGTATGTTCTTCATCATTATTTCATTGAGTGAATGCAATGATTTTTCTTTTTCAGTCTGGTTTTGAAATCTGGCTTTCCTGGTCTGGCACATAAAAGAATCTTGCTATATGAAGGGTGAAGATGACATCCGTAGACATCATACATCATTTGTGAAATGCCTCGTATGTTTATAAATGTACTCGCAGAAAACCCTCTGAATACTTCCCCATGATCCATGGATGGTAAGTGGGGTAAACCATCAGCCTTGATTACGGGGCCTTGCTCCGAGGGAATCAAGAGATTCAAACCCGTGACCAACAACAAGCAGATAAACTCTTGTCTGGCTCTAGACTAATTGAGCTAACTTTCGGGGCTAAATGTGTGTTCATATATATGATGACACAAAGGGAAATTAAAAGGAAAAATTAAGTTTTACCTTTTAAGGTCTAAATATAATGTCTGAAAAATTAAAGTAATCATTAGGCAATTGGAATTGAATTCTATTAGTGTATATTCATCATGCAAAGCCATGGGACATTAAAATTGTTTGCTGTTTTGGCATAATGATATACATCACCTTGTAAAGCATCAAGTACATGCATGTACAATCTAATGCATGTCTGAAAAATTAAAATATTCTTGTACACTTCCTTAAATTAGTCTTGTTTGTGCCTAAACAGAGAAGATACCCTGCCTTCAAACCTTGTAGTAGAAAATAGAAATCTCTTGTTGTGATAATACAAAATATCTTCAGCACCATAGTATTTGTGGCGATGTTCCATTTTCTGTAACAACATATCAACTACCATCGAGATTTATGATGGATTTTAATTCTATTTTGCAGCAATTCATGTGTAGATAATTAAGAGAGGAAGGCATTTCAACATATCTTTAAATATGCTTAGGATAAAATAGATATTATCCTTGAAATATTATTTTTTAAAATTTTAAGTGTTTTTCAGGGTATAGCTGTCCTCACACGTGGGGCATGTCCCACAATTCTTAGGCCCTAGTGTATGGCAGAGTATCTCCTGGGCTGTATCAGGATCTTGGGGTACACGTTTGGGAATGCACAGTGGGAACCCTGGCAATCTGGCTACGTGTATCCATGTGGCACTGGTTCTAAAATATATCCATATCTGATGCAATTCAACGGGTTTGAATAATCTGTCTACAATTTTTAACTTTTTTTTCCCAAGGTGTGGGGAAACCCAAGGGATGCTTCCCCACATTTGTGGTTGGCATCCCTAGTAAACCTGTCAATGTAGATTAGTGCACCTCACCCATGGGGATTTGAACTGGGCACTTGGCGGCATGGAATTAGCCAAATGCCCAGCAACAATGGTGACAACTGGTTGAGCCAACCCATTGGGTTATATACAATTTTTATGTTAAGCATGTTGTTCAGTGCAATTGTCCATCCACTAAAACTGGATGTTAAATGGGATTGCAAGAGGCTTGTTTATCTACATGCAATCTTCCATAAGGGTCGGTTGTCTGCAATTCACTGCTTTGGTTGACATGCAGTAATTCTTCTCAACTGCTGTTTATACTGCATAACTTGGTTGCATGCTTCTGCAGATGGCCCTTTATGCTACATTTTATTTGCATTCAGCAGATTCACATAAATTATGCATCACTTTAAAAAGATGACCTTTGAAGCATATGCCATATAGGCCATAATGCAGATCGCCCAATTTGAGCATGGACCTACCAGCAACTTGATTACTTTTCATGCATGGAACAACATATGATTGATCCCAGGGAATATTTGTATGATCACGAGGACAAACACAACACTTTGGATAGCTAGCTTTGATCTAATATTTTTTGGCCATTGAAGAGGCCTTTTGAAATAAATTCTTACCAAATTTTATTTGTTTTGTAGTTTTTTTTTATGGTTTTCAGTTCATTTCATTACCTGATTTAAATTTCTTGTCAGTGCAACTCTAAATTAGATAAGTGGACTAAAAAAGTTTGCAGAAAGTTAAAAATACCATCCATTTCTTTTTTTTCAAACCAAAGTCACATGACTTGGACTTGATGATGACTGGTAAACTTTAAGTGGAGGGTCAACTGAATGACTAGGCAAAACTTGGAGCTAAACCTTTTAGTAATGCGGCCTATTAAAATATCAGCAAACATATACTCAGAAATTCACAGCAAAACTTGGCACACTTACTGACCAAAACTGAGTCGGACCAATTTTGACCAGGAGTTTTGACTTGGCTTACCAGCTGGGAGAGAAGAGTCAGCTCTAGAGTACTTACAGAGTTATAAAGAGTCCCATTTCTATGGTTTAAACTACTAAGTAGATCTATGAATTACTAACTAGATCTATGAAAGGGTTTTGATCCCAAAATTTTAACATGGATTTTCTGCACTAGGTGTGTCTAGTATATGATAAATCCCCATCCTCAATTTGCTTGTAGTTTATAAATCTGACTATGCATTCTCTGTTGCTGTATCTCCTGTCTTGCAGGCATTTCTGAAGCAACAACTTACAAGTGTTGTCATTGATAGCAATTTTGTAGCAGAAACAACTACTACTGCCGGAGGTCAGTTTCCTGATGCACTGATTAATAGCTGATCTGCAAATATGCTCATTAAATTGATGCTGAAGTTTTGTATTGAGCTCATTGTTGTGAATTGCCTGTGGTTGCCTTAAAGCATTTTTTCTTGTTGTAGGAACACATTATTTTTTCACTTGAAATAGTTTCACCTGTCTGCTTTCTGTCAGAAGAAGATTCAGAGTTTGGTGATCCTGACCGAAGTAGTATTTGGTGATAAACTGGTCACAACAGAGATTTTGAATCATTAATACAAATGCTGTAACTTACATACAAAATAGATAGGGTGCTTTAAGAAGAGTTAGGCAGGTATCCTCACCTTTGAAAAAAACAAAAACATGCCTCTTATGTTACAGATGTAAGGATATCCCCAGTCAATGTTGTCAGGTCCATATTGATAATAGCCATCATCTGGATTTTAAGTTTTAACTTGCTAGACCTTTTTTAATACCTGTGGACATGTTTCCTTAACCAAAACATCAAACTGGGGCCTTCAGCAAGATATCCTTGTCATTAGTATCTTATTCCTCTGACAACAGCCTGTTACAATGTAGGAATACCAGGTGAGAATGGAACTCAAGACCTTAAAGAACTGGTAGATTCGTCTTGTAGAAGATTGAGACCAATCAATATAAAGTTTTATTTTTATTAGTGTTGTGTACACGAGTGCAATATCTGTGAATGGCAGGAGGCTATATGTACCCTCTGTTACCTGCAGGATGCAACTTTCACCTGGGCACTGTTTCCCCCCAGGGAAACATTTCAGTAAGGTTCATGGAAGCTCCTGAGAAACCTCTCCATGCATTTCCTGAAAATGGAAGCCTCTGTGAGATGTTTTCATGGCGTTTCAGGGACATTTCATGCTGTCAGCCCTGCTTCCTCATATATCTACATATAAAAATTACTGTGGTGGGTCCTGGTGGAACATGTCACTAAAGTAAAAAACATTAAAAAAGAAAAAAAAAACAATTTAAACCAATACATCTACATTCTCGTTATCTGTCTTTTTTTTCTTCTATTTCAGCTGTTTCATTCTTATCTGCTCATTATGACAGTTCATGTGTTCATTATTCAATTGCATAATCACTATCAAGTTTCCTTCTCTTTGCCATCCTTCACCGTTCTGTGCAATTCCATGGCTTCGGAGACGGTTTGTAACTCCTAACAAACATAGGAAATATTAGTAGAAAGTTGAAACTATATGGAAAACATATATTGTATTAAATTTAGAAAAGAACCCCATGTTACGATTGGTCAGGCCTTCATTTACCTCTGCCTTAACGAATCACGTTCTAACTTCTATGTAAGCAACTTATGACCATTATAGTATATTAAATATTGACCTATTAATATGTACTAATCCTGTCTATATATATATATATATATCATATAGATATATGGTTTTATTTATAATATGGATATTCATCTAATTATGAAGTAATAAATCAAAATTATTAACTGAATAAGAATGTATATATTTTTCTTGGGTAGACTATTTAAAAAAACCAAAAATAATAATATTTAAAGGCGTTGTCTAACTATTCTACGAAATGGCTTTTTTCACTGGAATCCGGCGATATAAATTTACACGAATCATTATTTTTTGTTGTTCAAAATCCATTTCTGAATGCAGAAATGGATTCAACATGCTGAAAAACCCCTGGGGCACTCGGATTATACAGAAATAATCACTCAAATCTACGAATCTAACAATTTCTTGCCAGATTTCAGACAAATATCCCCAGAAATAATCGTCATTTCGTAGAGCGCTTAGCCTATGGCTTATTTAAATTTTACACTGTATTGATTTTGAAAACTGCACATCTTAACACATCAGTTTCATCTCCTTGCGACAGTAGGCATTGACCCTGAAAACAGCACCATATGGTTTATGAAAGCTAATAAATTCCGGAATTGCAAAAAACTTTGGAAAATATTGCATTATCATGATATTATCATTCCACTCTTTTTTTTCCTTTAAAAGGAGTGCTACTGTGCACATATATGGCTCAAAGCTGCACTGTCCCTTGGACACAGTCAAATTTAATCCAGGGGCGTGAATCCAGGTAGACAGGTTTTGATATAGTCAAAATTGAGTCCATCTTTTGAAAAGAATCAATTAAGGATGGTCTTTTGAAAAGAATCAAAAGTTCATCCCAAGTGGAGTCGCCATTCTATGTATAAGGAAAAGTTACAAGGGGATGACCAACTAGACTTTCACTGGTGGATTGGTACACTAGTAAACAGATGAATCCTAGTCCACCCTTCCCAAATGAAAAATCATTCAAGCACATGATTCATAATTAAAGCCAGGGTTATAATGAGGAAATAGAAAGGAACTTGTAGAAACAGTCCCAAGGTCGTCTGAGTGGTTGGCTTTGTTGACTTTGGAGGAGGAGAAAGGCTTGCAACCATGATGGTTTCCCAATAGTACCTGCACACAACAAAAAGAAAACCTTTCTACTTTCCTATAGTGGAAAATTCCCAACTTTCAAGATGTTTGAGAAGGAACAGATCCTAAGATCTATCAATGATCCAATGATATAAGCGCATAACAATAACATGAACCAAGAATAATATATTGTTTTTAGGGGTTTTGGGGGGGTGCTAAAAGAGAGTAATTTTATTAATCAAATAAAGATCATAAGAACGATTACCTTAGTCAAGTGTTGTGGTGGGTTTTCTTTTTCAAAGTCTTCAAGGGTTCATTCTTCTCTCAGGCTTGAAGGGGTCACTTGTTCTTCGACAATAGTGTTATTGCAAAGTGGTCATTCACAATTTCTGCAAAATAAGTCTAGCATGGTTCAAAGATCCTTAACTCTTGTGGAGGAGGCTCTTAAATAGAGTCTTTTAGGTCTCATAGGGATTTTTCTCATAATTATGGTTCTTTACTTGGGGAATCCCAGAAGTTTACTCGCTCCACTCTCTGGTGATCAATTTTGACCATATCAAACCTGGATTTGAGCCCTCGGAAATTTCACTGTAACATATGTGCACTATAATGTGACTTTCTAATAAGAAACAATGTGGTCTGATGATATATGAATATGCAATATTTTCTGAACTTTTTGGCAGTTACAGAGTTTTTTAGCTTTCATAGATCATATGGTGATGTTTTTGGGAGCCAACACTAATTGTCACAATGTGATGAAATTGATGTGTCTACAGTACATTTTCCTCATGTTAATTAGTATGCACTCTAGTCATAATACCATGTTTTTGCTGGACCTTTAAGAAGTACACTTGAACCGATTGAATTTGAATTGTAACCAAACATGTTGGGTTAAATGTTGAAAACTGATAACTCATCCAAGAAACTAATGCCAATAATGTAAACTAACCCAGAAATTGCCTAGCTGATATAAATCTGGAAATTATGCAATTAAATTTACTGCTGAGTTATAAATCAGAATTTAATAGCAGAAACATACACAGAAATGACACACATAAATTGGACAACACAAGAAGTACCCTGGAAGCCCCAGTGTGGGGAAAACCAGCAAAGGAGGGCTTCTTATTGAGGCTTCTGAGGAAATTTCACAGCAAACACAATTCAGAAATTCCTTACAGAATATTTCTGGGCGGAGTTTTCCTTCTCCACAGGCTTTGTACGGCCCAGCTATCTCAACACTCCTTTCTGTAGCTGTACGGCCACTGGTACGGCCTGATATTGACTGAAAATGCAGCCAGAATTCAGCCCTGGTGTCTGCTGGACTGTATGGCTGAATCTGGTCAGTCCTGGATGAGGCCGTACGGCCCTAACTCGCCCTCCCTTGCTGCTGTAAAATTCGGCCTGAGTGAAGCCTGGTGCTGGCAGCCTAATATGGCCCTGTTGCTGATCTCTTCCAGCTGCTTTTCACCCCCAGATTTGCCCTCCTCAGCTTGTTGCTTGCTCCAGTACAGTTCGCCATCCTTTCTCAGCCCCAAGCACCCTCCTCCTGCTCACTTGCTCAACTCTCAAATGAGAATCTGTGTTGTTCTCACCCTCAGCCTCCTTTTATCTCCCTAGCAGCCCCCCATTCTCCTTGAGATGTTTACCCAGCCTTTGGTCTCAATGGATGAGATTGGGGCTGCTGGACCCCACTCTCCAGTAGGTGGTGCGCCCCCCCTTGGAAAGGGTCCCATACTCCACTAGCAGCCACCTTCAGCGGTGTGCCCTCTCTCCTTGGGCCCCACATTCCACTCAAAGATGAATTTTTGCTGCAAGCCTAAGTATAACTTAGGCTGATCAGGGCTGTTTAAGCTGTCCATCAGCTGGCCTAGGACACAGTCACAGTTGAGACACCAACTGAGCTGAAAACTAACATTAAATGCTTTGACTTGTTAGTCAATTGAACTTTGATTGTGATTTCATTTAAAGAAAAACAAATTATCTTTAATTTTATCATTTATGACAATATTCTGGTTTTCCTTTTAATGGTGTTACTATAAATAGGAAAACTTGCATGCAATTCAACAAAAGAGGTTGGTGACTAGGTCTATGCACAATCCTTGATGGCGAAAATATTGTTTGCCTTTACGCAAAATCATTTCAATCAAAGGCCCAGAATATTCTATCCAATAAACTCAAATTACAAGACACAAGAGAACCACTTAGCATGATGGCACCAAATTAACATTTGTTGGAGGTACACTGTTCTAGCCAACCAAATCATAGATCAATCCCTTGTCGGCTTGGTCCCTTGACCTCAATTGCTTGGGCATCCTCCCTTACGATAAAAGTTGCTCTAATATGGAATAAAGGGCCTTCTTATTTTTATGTTAAGAATGAGGGTTCAGTATGGTTGCCGTGTTCACCACCTTTTCCCCTGAACTACCTTAGTGATCACAATTCTAGTTAGCAACTTAGCGCCATGTATTTTGTTAGTATGGAAGAATGATTTGGACAAGCTAAGAGTTGATTGTTATAATTGTTTGGGCATTTAGTGTTTAATTGCCACAATTGTTGCATGTT
Source organism: Picea engelmannii (assembly GCA_009831015.1). Taxonomy (NCBI): domain Eukaryota; kingdom Viridiplantae; phylum Streptophyta; class Pinopsida; order Pinales; family Pinaceae; genus Picea; species Picea engelmannii. The sequence continues at coordinate 1,753,089 of ML776736.1, forward strand.
GTACTCCTCCTCCCCTTCCTGCACCTGCTCTAGAACTGTGCTTTGGACAAGAGTGCTCTCTCGACTAGCACACTTCTAGGTTCTCCTCACTCGTAGTGTGCTCCCTAGCACTCCGGGAGTGCTCCCAAACATATTGGGAATGCTTGCAATGATTCACTGAAACACTCCACGTGGAGAAATGTGCTTTCTTTTTTCTATTTTTTAAAATTGGGGCCAATGGGAAGGCCCCAATATGCCCCACACCCTATGGAAGAGGGTTTAGAGCAATGATCCACCAAGACTCCGGGATGGGGGGCGCGAGAGTGGGGGGACGCACAGGGGGGACGTGTGGAAGCACCCTCAAATTTTGGGGATTTTAGGGAAATGGGGGATGGGGGGACATCACATATATAATATTAAATTTTAAAAATAAAAGTAATAATGATAAAATCTCAACAATAACAATTCATCCCATGCAAATTCATCATTGTGCAATGTAAATAATAAATAGTAAACAATAAAATACTAAATAGTACTAAATTAGTAAATTCAAATTTGTAAATGATATAAACATGATTCAAATTCAAATTTAGTAATGAAATACATTGATTCATAAATCATAAATGAAACATAATAGTAAAATATTGATACATTGATTGAAATTCATCATTCCTCATTCTAGAGTCTAATTAGTACTAAGAAAAATAGTAGATACTAAAGTTTGACATAGTAAACTGGAATTACTCAAACTCAAAAATAGACTATATTAAAAAGTGATGAGCCAAAGGCTCGGTCGGAGGTCATCAGTATCTAGAGTCAAGACTCAAAAGTTAAAACTGAAAATTAACAATGGACAATGAACATTGAAAATAAAATGAGCATCCTCAAGTCAATCTCATTGATCGGTCCTCTACATCCATCTGTTGCATGAAGTCATCAAGTCCATCAAAGGGAATGTCACTATCTGTCTCTGAGTTAGAGTCACTCTCAATTTATATCTTTGTTTTTTTAAGCCTTATTAGGAAAAAATTCAGGGGTGACGCCCAGGAGTCACCCTTTCAGGGGGGGACATTCCTCACCCTGGGGAGTCTTGTCCCCTCGTGTCTCCCCTAAAGGGGGATGTGGGGAAACGATTCCCCAAGAGAACCCCCGTTCCGGGTCCCTGGGAAATGTGGGGGGGCGCGCACCCCACCCTGTGGGACGTGTCCCCATGGAACACTGGTTTAGAGCTTATAAAATCCCTAATCTATCTTCCTTTCTCATTCTAAAACTTCTAAAACCCAACAAGATGGTAATCTAACTCAATAGATTTTTAACCCAGAAAATTTAAATCTTAATGCAGAAATAAAAATTCAGATCTATACTATGATTACACAAGCTGAGTAGAATTGCATGCACTACGGAAAATAAATAGCCAAACACATAATAACACCAGATATACCCTGGAAACTCCAAGTTGGGGAAAACCAGCAAAGGAGGGCTTTATTCTTGTTTTCTTGAGCAAATATCAGCAACAATAATACAAGATACAACTCATAAATTTATCTTACAGCAGATCTGGAATGTTTGAACCCTGGGAACCCTTCTCAAAGCGCCTCTCCTGACCTCTCTACTGCCGGCTACAATCCAACACACTTTTGCTATCAAGATTGGCTCTGCACGGTCCTCTCTTGCCCCTTTTACGACACAACTCCAGCCCTCACGGCCCCTGCTTATGCCCAAGTGAATCGACCCAACAAAAGTAGCTCTCTGAACTGCAAACAAGCCCCTTCTAAGTTGCTGCCCTGCTCTCACAAATCTGCAGAAAAATCRGCTTCTTGGGTAAACCTTTACGCCCCCTCCTTTCTCTCTCAATCACCCTTCAAAGATATCACAATAGAATACAATAGCTTGTGCCCTCACTCTCACTTTATATTCTTGAATTGACCTTTCTCTAGATCCTTCTAAAGAGATCAATGATCCACATTTGATCTTATCTCTTCATTGGGATCATAACATTTAACTAACAACTTAAATTATTTTCCAAGGAAACCTTAGAAAAATAGGCCAACTAAAGTCAATGGCAAATTAGAACATAACTTATCATACTTTCCTAAGTTAAACTTAGGCAAGATTAATAAAGAGTCCACTTGGGTGTTTAATGTCCCCCTTATGCTCTAGGACACATGAACATAGGTAGACACCTTCTCTCCGCTACAATTTTAACACTCATTCCATTTGTCATTTAGCTCATTTGACTCATGGCTGATAAGGGTTTGGAGAATTGCTCATGGCAAGAGAAAACAACAATAGATAGTAGATTTTTTTTCTCTTTTCTCATTTCTTTACTCATCAAAAAATTGTTTCTTCTTCCTGCTATCTGGTTTATAACTTTCTAATTGCTAGATGGTTGATGCTATCTTATTCAACTTCATTTCCTATTTTACTTCATGCCATCTAATTTTTAAGTTAGTATAATTCTAGAGACTTGTACTAAATGATGATGCCCTAATATCTATTAATGACATTTCTAACATTGTTAATAATGTAGTGTTTGTGTACTAGGAGCACCCAAATCTATGTTTTCCACAATTAATTTGGCATTCTGCACATTTTGTTGAATATATATATATGCATTAATAGTATATAAAAAGAGATATCTCAGTGTATGTGCTGGGAATGTTCTCTGGAGCTCTTCACACTTTTTATTTTTTTTGGGAACTCTTGGTCCCGTGCTCCCACTTTCACTTTGCGCTTTGGGAACACTGACTGCGAACAAATTTCCCACTACCACAGGGCAAATTATCCCATTTATGCATGAACATTTTTGGCAGTGGGTTTTATCATTGTTCTGTCAATATTCTAAGAGTAATATCTATTTTCTCTTGTGTTTTTTTAATATGATCTCCTATTTATATTGCAATATGCTTAATGCCATATATGCTATTATTGTTCATGTTTATTTTCCTCTTTATGGATGGTTGTGTATTCCTGTTACGTATCTTTCTGACGTTCTCAATACACATCCTTTAGAATGATTTTTTTTGGAAGTGAATTATTCAAAAGCAGAACAACAGATCAATTGGAGCTTGCAGGTATTGACATCTTTTATGATTGAGTCCATCTCGAAGAAGCTAGGGACTACAATTGATAGGGTAATGATAAAATTAGAAGAGGAAAAAAGACTTTGCTACAAACAAGGAAACTGAAACCGAAGTTCTGAGCTTCAACTCTTAGAACTTTGAAAAGAACAAAGCAAGGTGCTTTTTAGAATGTGTACATGTTTATCATTACTTGAAGTACAATAAAGGGGAAGTTATGATGAAATACAAAAAACATTGAAATTGAAATTTGTAGTAATGTCCATGATAGAACAAATAGGTGAAAGGGACTACTAGTGACCTCAGACCTCAGCGTTGAGGAGATTGGTTCGAGAAAGAAGGTAAATAGAAAGGGGTAGTCCACCTATTTTTGTTCTACTTTTGTGTTCTCTGCTACTTATGATGATCTTAGAACTATTAGGGAGGCTTTTGATACAAAGGAAAGTGAATTTTGGAAGAAGGCCATGATTGAAGAAATGAAGGCCTTCGAAAAAAATGGGACATGGGATTTGATCAAGTTGCCTCTTGGAAGAAAAATGGTTGGTAGTAAATGGGTTTTCAATGTAAATGTGGATGAACCTGCATAGATAAGATCTAGCTAGCAAAAGTACATACACAGTTTGCAGAGAAATGAGAAAAGAGAGAAACAAGAGAGAAAGAATGGAAGAATTCTATTAACCAAATGAATGAATGATAATTTACACATGATATTCTTTGTATAACTCAACTAATGCGCACTGGAGGAGAAACCAATGCGCCATAGTGGTGGTCTAGAGTGATCTGGACACACACCGACAGTTACGGGAGTAAACTGCCACCTAGTTTGAGTTAAGTAGTCTCTTAGTCCTCAGTTAATTGACTGAAACAGAGTGAAGTGAGGAGGAGATCAGGGAATCATGAGTAATGCGCTAGTCTGGTAATAATCCCAAGCACAATGCGCATTAGCTGGTGATCATCCCAATGCTGCATGGTGATGAAACCAATGTGGCATCTAGACTCCACTCAATTGATCAAACTAAAGTGTGAACTGAAGAGAATATTCTCCTAGAATGTAGGAAAAAAAATATTCTCCCTAAATTATAGGAGACTGAATAATGACTAATAAACATAGAAAAAACCAAAGGAAAAAGAAATGCTAGGTGCGTGTGAAGTATCTCCAACACCCCCCCTGAACATTACTATGGTGAAAATAAAGAATGTGTCTCGGCAACGAGGCCATGTCAGGTACCCAAATACAAAAGATACACTAAAATAAATGAGGAAAGAGAGAAAACCTCATGGGAACACCCCCCCCCCCCCCCCCTCAAAGTACAATGTATGTAAAAAAAGAACTGACTGTTGCTAGGAAACTGTGTCCTTCACTCCAAGACGACTGCGCAAAGAATGAAACTTCTGCTCAGTGAAGGTTTTGGTGAAGATGTTTGCAGTTTGTTCCGCAGAAGGACAAAACTGCATGTCGATGATCCCCTTGTGTACTAAGTCCTGGATGTAGTGCACGTGGATCTCGATGTGCTTTATCCGCTGTCTCTGAATTGGATCTCTGCAGAGCTTCAGAGTGCTCTGGTTGTCACACCAGATGATGATCGATCGATGAAACTGAATGCCCAACTCAGTGAGAAAATGCTGTAGCCACATAGACTGAATGGTTATGTTAACTACTCCTCTGTACTTTGCCTCGGTTGAAGATAGAGCAATAGCAGCCTGCTTCTTGCTCGACCAACAGATGGGCCCGGAACCCAGACTAAGTGAGTAACCAGATGTGGACTTGTGATCAATGTTATCGCCAACCCAGTCAGAATCGCAAAGGTGATGGTGCCCTGTATGTATCGAAGGATACACTTTGCAGCCTTCCAATGTAGCTCATGCGGCTCTTGCATGAACCTGGAGATTGCTCCAACTGCATAGGAGAGGTCTGGTCTGGAGTGTGTGAGATACAACAAGCTCCCCACTAGCTGTCTGTACAGTGTGCTGTCAACCAGTGGAGTGTCCCCACCATCCTCAAGTCTGACTCCTGATAGGAAGGGAGTCTGGGCAGACCTGCAGTCTGTCATGTGAAATCTCTCGAGGAGATCTCATGCATACTTGGCCTGAGACAATTTGATGCCTGATGCATCCTCACTGATCTAGAGTTCAAGAAGAAATGTAGCGGACCCATGTCCGTCATCAAGAACCTGTCATGTAAAATCCTCTTGACTCCAGCGATCACTGGAGTCGAACAACCCGTGATCAACAAATCATCAACATACAAAACTAGGAGTAGAAGTGAATCAACCATCCTGAGCATGTAAATATTTGGGTTTGACTTACAACGTACAAAGTTCTGTGACAGCAGGTAGGAGTCCATCTTGGCATACCATGCCCTCGGGGCCTCCTACATGAATTCTGCATGAAGCCTTGGGGTTGCTCCATATAGATCTCCTTAGAGAGATCTTTGTGAATAAATGCATTCTTCACGTCCATTTGATGGACTTCCTATACCTTGGCTGTCGCAATGGAAAGTGCCAAACATATGGAATTCATCTTCGCTACTGGAGCGAAGGTCTCGTCATAGTCAATGTCATGCACCTGCTGAAAGCCTTTGGCAACTAGCCTAGCTTTATATCTGCTAATCTGTCCATCTGCTGCACTCTTGGTCCTGTAGACTCATCTGCACCTGACAAGTTTCCTTCCTGCAAGAAGGGGAACTAGATCCCAAGTCTGGTTCTCGAGGAGGGAGTTGTACTCCTCCTGCATGGCGGATTCCCAAAAGGGATTCCCGACAGCCTCGCCATAGGACTATGGATCTGAAGACTGAACCAAGAAAAGATGCCTGGGTGGCATCGGTTCAGTGGCAGTGAGTGCAAGAGGAGGCTCCTCGAAATCAGATCGAGTCCTCCTGGTATCAGCTAGATCCCCAACAAGATCTCGTACATCCTAAAGAGTAGTCTTGGCCCACTTGGGCCTCGACTTTGGCTCTGCAACTACATCTGCGTGCACTCTCTACGTCTGATTGTATTGACTCGGTATTGGAATCATCTGAATCCTCTTAATTAGAACTCTCATATGAAGAAGAGTCGGCATGTGCATGCTCATCATTGACAGGTGGAAGAACAAAAGTGTGCATTCGACTGTTGAGGTACATGCGAGATACTTTCCTCGAATTGGACACTCCGCTCAATGATGAGCCGGTCGGAGGAAAGATCAATGAGTCTGTATCCCTTCACATCGTCGGGGTATCCAACAAAGATACACTCTATGCTTTGTGGATCAAGTGCCTTCCTCTTCTCAGAGGAATCCTAGGCCATGAACGAGAACCGAATATACGGAACTGGGTTACTTTTGGTTTGAGGCCACTCCAAGCCTCCTAGGGGGTCTTATATTTGACATATCTATGGGGAGATCTGTTTTGGATGTAGGTTGCACAATTAAGTGCTTCAACTCATAATCTCTGTGGAAGTGACTTTGCATGTAGCATGCAATATGTCATCTCTTTTAGAGATCTATTTTTCCTCTCAACAACTCCGTTTTGCTTCGGAGTATAACGAATCGTGTGCTACAACTGAATTTGGGCCTCATGACAAAGATTTTGTATCTCATGGTTGACATACTCTCCCCCGTTATCTGTTCGAAGGACTTTGATCTTCTTTCCCGACTGTGTCTCAACAAGGGCTTTGAAATATTTGAGGTGTTGAAAGACCTCTGATTTTTGCCTGAGAAAGAAAATCCATGTAAAGTGTGAGAAATCATCAACAAAAATGAGTATGTAACTTGCTTTACTGATTGATGGATGCGGAAAAGGGCCAATGAGGTCACTATGGATCAAATCCAAAGAAAATGAAGCCTTCTAAGTCTTTCCTTTGTCGAATTTCTCTTGAGGGTGTTTTCCAAGAACAAATCCCTCACAAATTCCTTTGGAGAAGTGGATGTCAGGTAGACCATCAACCATTCCCTGCTTGCTAAGCTGTTGCATATATCTGAAATTTAAATGCCCGAACCTTTCGTGCCATATCCTATTGCTTTCATCAGCATGGGTAAGCAGTAATGCAAAATTTGGTTCAATAAATTCAGAAAATGTGTAGAGTCTGGATTGATAATTTACCTCACCAGTAGCAACCCTATAATTGGTTTGCATGTCATAGATATCCACTGCATCAGGTGTGAATATTACTCTCTTTCTGGTGCCGGAGTTTGTCATTTGATACACGAAGAGAAGATTGATAGTGAGTTTGGGAACGTGTAGCACATTCTCGAAGCTCCCATTTGTGAATTCAATTCTTCCTTTTCCAGTGACCTCGACCTAAGAGTTGTCCCCCATCAGAATAGGAGGACCTTTGCATGCGTCCAATGAAGAGTAGAATTCTTTTGTGGCTGCCATGTGGTGTGATGCTCTTGAATCTACAATCCAATCATTGGGAGAGGAGTTGATGGCAATCAAAGCATGGCTAGAATTAGCTTTCTTGGGATTTTGATCTTCTGGCTTCTTCTTCTTGGCACCCTCGGGGATGCGATCTCCAAGGTTGTTTTGTTGAAGTATTTGGGCCATTTGATCTATTTGTTTCTGCATACATGCAGATTCTGAATGTAATCCTTTATGGCAGTAAGTGCATTTCTCCCCTTTTCTTCCCTTTCCACCTTTGGATCCAGAGGCCTCGTTGAAGGGTTTTGAGTACCCTTCCTTCTTTGGATTTGCATGTGTTTTCCTCTTGTCTTTGTCTTTAGATTTCTGATTTGGATGATTGCTACCATCTTGTACAGCAAGTGCATGCGCCTTTGGGCCTTTGATTTTGCCCATGTTGATAAGCTTGTTTTGCCCTTGCGTCAAAGATTCAATAAAGACCTCAAGAGAGGGCATCTTCCAAACATTGAAATGTGGATACAAACACTGGATACAAACACCGAGTATTCCGGACCATGTTTGGAGAGAATGGTAAGAGCCATTTGTTTCTCCTCCTTAGATTTATCAACCCCGCAAGCCTTGAGTTGTGACAACAAATCCTTATATTTGGTAAACAAATCTTGGAGATTGTCGAAGGTTTTTGGATCCAAAGTGAGCAATTCCACCTCGAGCATGTGTCCTCTCATCTCGTTCTGTCTGCCAAAAATCCCTTCCATGGTGGTCCAGGCTTCATTGGGGGTTTTACAGGAGGATATGTGAAAGAGGAGTTCAAGAGAAATGAGACTGCAAATAGTTCCAAACGCTTCATCCATTCGATTTAGATACTTGGATTTTTCTATGGCTGATGTGGGTTCGGTCTTTGTGTCCATGGTTAACCTGTATAATCCTCTGCTTCGAAGATGCATTTTCATCTTTTCCTTCCATGCAAAGAAATTGTACGGTGTAAGAATGAATTCTTTTGGAAATTCCATTTTCCGCTGTTTTCAATCGTTGGTTCCTACAAAAAGAATCTAGTGTGTCTTTTCCCTAGCAATCCATCGACGTTTGATACCATGTAAATGTGGATGAACCTGCACAGGTAAGATCTAGCTAGTAAAAATATATACACAGTTTGCAGAGAAATGAGAAAAGAGAGAAACAGGAGAGAAAGAATGGAAGAATTCTATTAACCAAATGAACGAATGATAATTTACACATGATATACTCTGTATAACTCAACTAATGCGCATTGGAGGAGAAGCCAATGCACCATAGTGGTGGTCTAGAGTGATCTTGACACACCGACAGTTACGTGAGTAAACTGCCACCTAGTCTGAGTTATCTAGTCTCTCAGTCCTCAGTTAGTTGACTGAAATAGAGTGAAGTGAGGAGAAGATCAGGGAATCATGAGTAATGCGCTAGTCTGGTGATAATCCCAAGGAGAATGCGCATTAGCTGGTGATGATCCCAATGTTGCATGGTGATGAAACCAATGTGGCATCTAGACTCCACTCAACTGATCAAACTGAAGTGTGAACTAAAGATAATATTCTCCTAGAATGTAGGAAAATGAATATTCTCCCTAAACTATAGGAGACTGAATAATGACTAATAAACATAGGGAAAACCTTAGGAAAAAGAAATCCTAGGTGTGTGTGAAGTATCACTAACATTCAAGAAGTTCATTGTAGAAGGTAAAGTGGAGAAGTACAAAGTTCACCTGATAGCAAAGGGATATTCCTTGGTGGAGGGAATTGACTTTGGTGAGATTTTTTCCCTTGTTGCCAAGTTAACCACTATCGGATTTCTTTTGTCTATTGTTGCTACTTTTGATGTTGAGGTAGAATAGATGGATGTTAAGACAACTTTCCAACATGGGGATCTGGAAGAAGAAGTTTATATGTTGTAGCCAGAAGGTTTTAAAGTGGAAGGAAAGGAGGACTTGGTTTGCAAGTTGAAGAAGTCCCTCTATGGCCTAAAACAATCACCAAGGCTGTGGTATCAAAGGTTTGATACTTATATATTCGGACTTGGATTGTCACAAAGAATAGTTGATTACTGTGTTTATACCAAATATGTTGGTGATCATTTTGTTATTGTGGTAGTACACGTTGATGATTTGTTGTTACTTGGAAACAAAGAAATAATCTAGAAGGTTAAGTCTCAACTATCATCTCAGTTTGATATGAAGGATCTCGGTGCTGGAAATTTCATTTTGGGCATGAAAATTAAAAATGATCATTTAAACAAGAAGCTTTTGTTAAATCAGAGAATTACGTTGAGATGATATTGCAGAGGTTTAGAATGCAAGAATGTGAACTTGTTAGTACTCCTATTGCTATAGGATTAAGCTTATTTGTGGAACAATGTCCCAAGACACACGTGGATGTTGAGGACATGTCTCAAGATCCTTATGTAAATGCTGTTGGAAGTTTGTTGTATGCCATGGTTTGTACTAGGCCAGACAATGCCCATGCAATGGGAGTTTTGAGTAGATATATGTGAAACCCAGGGAAGGAACATTGGATTGTTGTAAAAAGGTCTTCACAGATATGCATGGCACTTTAGATTATGCGATGTAATACCTAGGAAGACTTGGACCAAGCAGGGTAGTAGATATATAAGGGTTTGTGGATGTAGAGTGGGCTAGAGATCTTGATTATTAAAGATCCACAAGTTGTTATGTGTTTAACTTGTTTGGTGGAGTAGTGAGTTGGATGAGCAAGAGGTAAGGTGTCGTTTCACTCTCAACTACAGACGCTGAGTTAAAGGCAACCACTTATGTGAATAAGAATGTCGTATGGTTGTAGAGGTGCAAATGTTGTTTTCTTATAGAACCTTGCAAGGATAGATTGTGTCAACCAAAGTGTAATTATTTTGGCAAAGAACCTTGCATATCATGCTAAGACGAAGCATATTGATGTACATTATCATTTTGTTGAGACATGGTTGAAGAAAACGAAGTTTTGTTGGGGAAGGTTGATACCCTGAAGAATGTCGCAGACTCATTGATGAAGTTTGTTCCTTTTGAGAAGTTCTCTTGGTACAGAGGTTTAGAATGTAGGAATGTAAGCTTGTTAATACTCCTATTCTTGTAAGCTTAAAGTTATCTGTAGAACAATGTCCCAAGGCATAATGGATGTTGAGGACATGTCTCAAGATCCTTATGCAATTGTTGTTGGAAGTTTGATGTATGCCGTGGTTTGTATCAGACTAGACATTGCCCATGCAGTGCGAGTTTGTGTAGATATATGTCAAACCCAGGGAAGGAACATTGGATTGCTATCAAGAGGGTCTTTAGATACTTACATGTCACTTTAGATTATGCAATCTGCTACCTAGGAACACCAGAAGCAAACAAAGTGATAGATGTTCAAGGGTTTGTGGATGCAAAGTTGCTTGGAGATCCACAAGTGGTTATGTGTTTAACCTGTTTGGTGGAGTAGTGAGCTAGAGCAAGATGTTGGATGTAGTTGCACTCTAAACTACAGACGTTGAGTATAAGGTATAGAATCATGTGAGTAGAAGCTGAGTATAAGGAAACCACTCATGTGAGTAAAGATGCTGTATGGTTGCATAGGTTATGATCATATGTTGGTTTCTTATCGAAAATTGCAAGGATAGATTACAATAGCCAAAGTGCATTTTTTTTGGCAAAGAACCTTGCTTATCATGATAAGATGAATCATATCTATGTATAGTATCATTTTCTTAGAGACATGGTTGAGAAAACAAGGTGTTGTTGTAGAAGGTTGATACCTTGAAGAATGTTGCAGACTCATTATTGAAGTTTGTTCCTACTGATAAGTTTTCTTGGTCTAGAGGATCAATGGGCTTGGTTTCCCCAAGCCCATTGATTCTATGTATGTTTGGACCCCCCTACAAAATCTATGTATAAGGAAACCACCCATGTGAGTAAAGACGCTGAATGGTTGCGGAGGTTACAATCATTATAAAACACCGCAAGGATAGACTCTGACAACCAAATTGTAATTTTTTTGGCAAAGAACCTTGTTTATCATGATAAGATGAAGCATATTGATGTCCAATATCATTTTGTTAGAGACATGGTGTTGGTGGAGAAAGTTGATACCTTGAAGAATGTTGCAGACTCATTGACAAAGTTTGTTTCTACTAAGAAGTTTTCTTGGTCTAGAGAATAATTGGGCTTGGCTGCCCCAAGCCATTGATTCTATGTATGTCTGGACCCCCTATCTAAACTATACAAATAATGGGAGATTGTTGGATGCCTTGTATTCTTTGCAGGTAGACTATGCATCCCAACCCTAGATTTTATACCCATTGTAATCTAATCCTAGTTAGTGGATTAGGGTTGAATAAGGTTGTGGAATACTTAAATATTGTATTGTGAACTTTTTTGTCACAATAAAAAGAGGTACTTTTGCTTGTTTTCTTAGTTAAGGGTTTCCATGGTAAATCTCATGTATTGTGAATGTGATATTGATCTTTTTATTTTTCCAAAGAATCTATTAGCATTGCTCCTCTTGCATAGGTTTATCAAGTCTTCTTTTCTACATGATTCTCAAGCCCACCCAGATAATCTCATTTGCTCGGTCGTTTCATTCAACAGTGCCCAAGTTTGCCCAACTATGCCTAAGTAAGTCAATACGTCTGGTCTGTTTCAAGTCTTCCCAAGGCAACTCTGTCACTTGTCTCGATTGGCCTAGTCATCCTAAGTGCATTTGTCTCGTTCAAGTTTGCACCACTGTGCCTATTTTGCCCAAGTCCATTTGACTACGCCCAAGTGCGCCCAAGTGTGCCCAAGGTGTCCGAAAGATTTGCGCTCAATGAATGCATGCCCAAGGGAGTACGCCTGACAAGTGCGACCCACAGTTGCGGTCTATGACAACTTGTGCTTGAAGGCACCTTAATCGCCTGTTACAACCCCTAAGTGTGGACCACCTAGCTCCATTGATCCATATAAGTCTAGGCACCCAAGTGTGGACCACCTAATTCCTTCGATCCATATAAGTCTAGGCACCCAAGTGTGGACTACCTAACTCCGTCAATCATCATTGTAAAACATTCTTCCCAAACTGTTTTTTTGGCTCAAAAGGGATTGCAACGAAAGAAAATTTGTTGCAAAGCGAGTAATAGTTGGTCATAAAAGTTCCTTGCCCCCTATATCTTTCCTCATAAGATTTAGGATCCGTGCATTTTTGTAAATAAATTTAGTTATAGATTTGGCTTGATCCACAATCTTCTTCGCAGAAGTCTGAACAATGTGTGGGATGTCTTTCCTGCAACAACTTACAAAAATGTAGTTGGCTGCATTAATTGTAAGTTGTAACACAAGTTGTACTGCATTTTCCACTCCCACCTCCATAACTATTAACCACACCATGCAAAAGGTCACATAATAATTTTGTATCCTTCACCTTACTGGATGCATCAACTGATTTTAAAATCAGTGTTTCCCATGTGCAAGAAGCGAGGAATTGATTATGGTAGGTGACATGCCACAGGTCCATCCATCGGACATGATGGTGGATCCCGTATGTGCCCAAAATCGATTGAAGTCCTTCAATGAATCCTGCATATCTTTGACATTGTCCTGTAAAATTCAGCCCTCAGTGCATTGCAACTATGGGCTTTGAACCCCAAATCATATGCAACTATAGCATCCGTCATAGGATGATAATAGGGGGAGTGGGAAGCATTAAATTCTATATTTTATCATACCATAATCTTCCAATTTATCAGTGATCAACCTTCTTTGCATCTGTTTTTCATTCATTGTAACTAGGGGCTTTGAACCCTGAACTGCCTTCAGCTATAGCATTCATCATGAGCTGAAGGGGGCAGGGAGCATTAAATGCTATATCTACATCATACCATAATCTTCCAATATATCAGCAAGCAACTTTTCTTGCGTTTTTTCGATTGGTTGTCAATGGTGGGTTGAGAACAAGGTGTGGTATGGGAAGAAAAAGTTATCCAAGTTTGTTGTACTTGTGGTGGGTGGGGTTACAGGTATGTCCCGATTCATTTGTCTTGGAGGCAGCATGTCACTGAAATGGCCTGTAATTACACATGGGTGATTATAGGAGACTTTGACACTTGAGTTTGTACTATAACTTCCAGTGATCTCGTCAGTTCTCCTTATGTCCTCCATATGTTTTCACATCTTGTTTTTCTCTTCATTAATATTACCAATGGCTTCTGCGATTTGATTTTTCATATCCGTTGGCACCTTTGGGCAGCCTTTAACATTTCTTCAAACATGCCATAAGTGGCATCCAAGCTTTTGTATTCAAGAATGAATTAATTCTCCATAGTGGTTGCATGTGGCTTTCCCTGTTGGCGCAAATGTGCAATGGTTTCATGCAAGGTCCTTCTGCATCACCTGTGGAGCCATGGGTTTTTTTCTCATACAACGAAAAAGAAAATACACATCCTAAGTTCAAGCAGAAAGCTGTCTTTGCATATGTTTAGCTCCTATCTGATTGGGCACAGAAATTTTCGAATGCCCTCATCAATCTGCAAGCAAGGCTCCCTCAGCAGGTAGACAACACAAATGGATTCCCCTCTGAAATCACCTCCAAATAAGCTCCAACAGCAGGAAGGGTTTACTCAAAACAGTGTCCGATTTCTCTAAATGAAAGCTATGAGTGGTAAGTTAGATAATTGTGGCTTTTGTGGAGGTAAGTTAACTTAGTTTGTTGTTTTTGGTTGATTTCTTTGTTCTTCCTTTTTCTAGAGTGTAACTTGGCTGAGCCAGAGCAAGTCACCTGCTGACTCAGCCAAAAACCAAGTCCAAAGGTTGAGTCACTTGGTTTTGGAAAAAAACAATTCAAACTGGATTGATTGCAAGTGACTTGTCCAATCTGTGCAACACTACTAAATACTAAATATCAAACGAAATGCATGTCAAATTTCAAAATAGAAATAAATAGTGAACATCATCTTACATGGCTAGAAGTGAGCCTCTAGCATTTGAGTTACAATTGCTTTTATTGAAGACTAGCAATTATTGCTTCAATTTAGATTAGCGGGTAAAGCATAGTTTCATCATACATTTTTTCTTACAATTTATTTTGGCTATAAAGTATGGTAAGAACAGTGTTATCAGAACTGGCAAAACTGGCCGGTCTGATCAGTTTTGGGTCCTTTCAGGTCCGGTTTGAGGTTTTAAACCATTTTTGACTGGTTCCTTACCAAACCAGCTGGTTCTGTACGGAACCGGCCTTAAAGCACTGAACCGGACGGTTTGGTAGGGTGCTATACGACTCGGCTAGGGACCACCAAAACTTATTTGAAAAAAACAATAAATTAAGTTATTTGCAAACACAATACCTAACCCTAGGGCCCTACTAATGCTATTTAAAGAGGTCCCCCCCTCCATTTCAATCACCCTAGTAATTAATGGTAAGATTAAATTCTTAAAGTAAAAAAGTTTTACTTAAAATTTTCAGGTTGTTTGAGAGTGGTCCAACTTCATTGGACTTCATATGGAGGAATTAGAATTTTAGATCCCATTCAAATTCAACAGACTTAACAGTTTTCTGGATTTCAAGATTGGCAGGATTGCAACATTTCCACTGGATTCTATCATGTATGAGGGTATGGAACTGACATTTAATCAAGAGCACCAAGCCCTCTATGTACCTTGATGTTGATGGCATTGATTGTTGAACTTCTCTGTCACGACCCTAGTAAAAATGTACCCTTCACTCAAGCAAAATCACTGATTAGGCATGTTAAACTTTTTCTATCTTATTTTAATGCTTAGAGGGTGATATTGATGACGAAGATCATCATATAGGCAATGATTTTGATGACATGTAGTTATTTTTTGTAGCATACTTTTTTTTGGACTCTAGAGGCCATTTAGGGTCTCTTTGTTGATGTATTTTGGTGTATAGATGGATTGCACTCGGTGCTATTTTGGTTGTATGCACCCTTACTTGCTATGTACATGAGAAACTTTGCATATTTGTGTATAATGGTTTGGATTCATATGGATGCACATGAATATATATGTTGTTTTTCAAAATTTGAATATTTTATGTATTTTTTGGTTGACCAATTTTTTGGTCCGTTCTCTTTTTCCGGTTCCGGTCCAGTTCACATTTTTGGGGTCAACCGGTTCGATGACCGGTCTGGTTCTGATAACATTGGGTAAGAATATCACATTTAAAAAATATATAGTAAAATATCTATGTCGCATCGAGTTTTGTGGATGGGGTTGACAAGAACAATGGGTCTGGTTTCGGGGATGACTGGAAGGTAGCTAGAAATTCAATGGGACAATCAGATGGGGATGTCAACAATTATGTGAAAAAAATATTAAAAAATAAAATTTAGAACATAGGACCATGATACAACTCAATAAAAGTAGTGGTTCTTAAATCATAGGTCTGAATGACCTGGTATGTGTGGATATTAACACCCCACCCCCAAAACATTAAACAGTAGATATGGGGTACAAAACCTACCAAACATGGGAGTCATAACCATTGTTGCACATGTCCCCCTATTATAGGAACATACTACATATCTGGTATGGCATGCACTGCATAGATAATATTTTTCATGGTCTAAATGTCAAACCAGCAAGTGAAATTTGAATGTTTCTTGGTGAGCGAGTTCCACATCAGCACTAATTTTGGGGTGGTCCAGACATCTCCAAAACCATCAATGGAGGTCTCCTAAAGCACCCTATTTTTGATGGGAAATGTCTAGGGGATCCTTAGATACATCCCCTTCCAAATGAGGACTTGCTCTGGCAGTGCCCAAGTCTCCATGGATGGTGAAATGTAGCAGATGTGTTCCCCCGGGGTCGGGATGTGTTCCCATGCTATATTTTAAAATACACAAAAGGTAAGGTAGCATACAAATAGGGGTAATGCATTTTTTATTTTTTCTATGCATATGTTATCTAGATTGCAGAGTGTACTGTTGTCTGCTTGCTCATGCCTGTTTGCTAAGAGCTAGCTATGATTGTAATAAACCTTCTAGTTAAACTAAAGATGGTGGTCCCTTGGCTCATTCTTCCCTTGGATCATTTTATATCATTATCTCTTCCTATCTTTAAATTATTTGCTACAGATGGTCTAAGCCTATCACCCACTAGTTCAGATTATATCCATTGCCTTGTGCACTGAGCTCATTTCTTCCTATAGAGAAACATTTAAGAAAATATGAACATAAGAAGAACAAAAATTCGATAAGTAGACGTGGAAAGTAGTAGGACAAGGTAAGGCCAAAATTCTAGAAGACCTAATAAAATTTCAAATTTTCAAAAGGTTTGGTTATTGCTGGGTCAAAGGCTTTTGCCAAAATATTGTGTATTTTCTCACTTCTTTTGGTGATATTGAAAATATTATAAGTTGATAATTTAATGTTTTCCAAATTGTGTCTATTAGATGGTTGAGCCGTCTTGAGAATAGGTTGGATGTTTAAATTATTTTCTGAAGCTTCCTAAAAATAAATTTAGGCATATCTCCAGTGACATTTTGTGAGATTGGCAGGGGCTGAATATGGTATATACCTTGCCTTATATTATCTTATGTTTCAAGTTTTCTTGTAAAGTAACTCCTATGTTTATAGATATGCTTTGCTACTACATTTGGTGATTTTTTTCCCAAAAAATTTGATTTTTGTGGAATCTTGATCAATGACAAATTTAATCGGCCAAGGAGTCTCTTCGATAAGTTTCAAAAAAATGAAGAATAATATTTAGTTGAACTTTAAAAAAATATAAAAACAGAACCATATATATGTGTGTGTTTTTAAAACATATAATGAATCAGAATGATTTGCAGTCTTGACAGTGGATTTCACATATTTTGGATCAAAACATTTGTATTTTTTTTAGAATACATGATGTTATAACAAAATTCACTTAATTTTTCTTTGTTGAACTTAATGACAAATTTTATCATATTTTTTTGCACTGTTGAAGTTTGTTCAGATTTCGTTGAACATGAACACAGACTTAGTAGATAGTTTAAGGGGAACCTGTAGTGGATAGGGCAGGGTCCAATAGTGAATAGAGCTGTGTAGCGTATTATATACTGATTTTATTCTTTGAAGATGCTCACAATGTTTCATACATTCTAACTATGTTTTTTTCTAGTAATCTACGCATTGCTCTTACATTACACTTTGAGTTCACCTATATACAATATCATATTGATCATTTAATATTGGTTTATAAGTATATTATTACTGGGGAATCTTCACAGAGTATCACTGGGAAGGGGCTGAATACGGCATACTATTTATGCTGATTGAAAACAGAAATACTCCATTAAAAATATTGAAAATTTAACTTATTTTGCTTATTAACTATTTGCAATTTGAATGACCCTTAATGTTCAATCAATTTGAAACCCTACATGCTGTTTTAAACGTAAAGTCAGGTGAACCCAATACTGTGTCCTCTGTTGATTATACATACATCGATATAAAATTATGAAGCATAATCGCCAAATGTCTGATGTATAAGAGGCTTGATGAAGGGTTAAAACCAGAAACAATCTTTCAAGTAATTGTTAGTGTTTGCTAAAGACAAAAATGATAATTGATGGCATTGATATTGATGTGAATGTCTGTATTGGAGCATATCATGTCTATGTATTCAATTTGTATGATGTATACTATATAGTGATGCATATAGACTATATTGATTAATAGGTGACTACTTTCTGTTCCATGCAGATGCAGCTGACGTAAACCCAGACAAAGTTGAGAGTGAGGTAAATCATGTGGATAAAGTGGAAATTAACGAACACTCTGCTGGATCGAAGAGGAAATCATCTAAAAAAGATGGCAAGAAGCAGAGAGAGGAGGATGGAAAGAAATCCAAAATAAAGAAAAAAAAAAGCAAAATTGACATATGAGTTTGTTTTCAATGTTCAGGTACTTTTAGTCAGTTCTGGAGCTATGCTACCAGAAACAAGAAATGGATAAAAAATTGGGGCTAGAGGGTTTCGGGGTATAGGAAATGTGAAACTACCCCTTTCCAGCATATATTATGCATATAAAATTAATTAGTAGTGTGCTAATGTAATCTCAAAATGGGAATGGGATCGGGAACAGGCTAGAATTTCTGATAACATAGTTTGGAGTATGAGGCCAAAAGCAAAATATTTGCTACGGATAAATTCATTATCTTTGAAATATACGAGGCAAGAGACAAGTATCAGGATGTCAGAGTTATCTCTGATACCATTTTTAATGTATGCTGTTGACACAGCTTTTCTGACATATATTCGTCACTATTTTTGACCCAAACTTTCCAGCTTGTATATGGCAGGAGAAAATTGGGTGGAATGGCATAAGGCAGAGTGAAATCTGTCACCTAATTCGTTTTATAAATCTAGCTGCAAAGAACATTTTTTCTTGCGATGTTGGCATATTCTAAAAGTTCCTTTGGTATGAAATGAAAAAAGCCTGTTCTAGAATTATGATTTCATACCGAAAGAGAGATTCAAGCGACAAAACTAAGTGCACAAACTTTCACAGTTGTTTTGGAATTCCTGGATAGGTATGGTAGACCCCACAGAAAAATCTATATTAATTTGGTCTATAATATCCCTATTTTGTTGATGACTATATATTCGTCACTATTTTTGACCCAAACTTTCCAGCTTGTATATGGCAGGGGAAGATTGGGTGGACGGGTGGCATAAGGCAAAGTGAAATCTGTAACCTAATTCGTTTTATAAATCTGGCTGCAAAGAACATATTTTCTTTCGATGTTGGCATATTCTAAAAGTAAAGTTGATATGAAATGAAAAAAACTTGTTCTAGAATTACGATTTCATACCGAAGAGAGATTCAAGCGACAAAACGAAATGCACAAACTTTCACAGTTGTTTTGGAGTTCCTGGATAGGTATGGTAGGTCCCACAGAAAAATCTATATTAATTTGGCCTATAATATCCCTATTTTGCTGATGACTATATTTTGCAAATTTAATCAAGCTTTCCCTTTGTATGTGTTGATTAAAAGCAATGCATTGTTTTTGAATGAGCAACCATTACATTTGGTCTTCTTGCATAAGCTTCCGCAGTCCATTATTCTTGTCACGAGGTTTCTTGTGGTTTATAACTGCGTGGGATATTTAGGTGCCGCTGTCGTTTTGGGTTTTCAACTAAAACCATTTTCAGAGCTAGGAGATATGATAAGGTTATTAATATGTTTGAGGATTTAATCACGAGAAACTTGGCTAAGATTATATATATAATGTTCCATATGAACTCTGTCAAACTTCATCAACACTTACATGAAAGATATTAAACATTTTAAAATGTGAAAGATATCACAAGGTCAATACTATATTTGAATATTTAATTATGTGAAGGTTGGTTTAGATTACACTGAACATTTGAATTATGTGAAAAATTCTTTTAATTGTGTGAATGATTCCCAGTGAAGTTGACACAGATGATGTTTTTTGAACCATGGGGAAATCGGTAACACGTCGGGATTACCTGGGCTAGGCCCAGTTTCAAATCCGCCGGCTGTCACTATAAACCCAAGAGTATATCCAACAGCCCGCAAGCCAGATATACCAATAACTTGTGACTTAGCAAGAGCCGAGACGTCCCGGTGGGAGCCGCCTACCCTTTGAGCCTTATGACACGGATGATGTTAACAATTGGCCTCCAAATTTCGCGTGGGGTTAGACCATGATCCCTATTCAAATTATTAGGCCTCTACTCAATCTCCAATGCTTCCCAAATTAGCCTTTCTGAGAAAAGTGTTTTTTACAATTACCTTCGTATTTTCAATGCAAATATGGTGCATTGTATTGTGTGAATTGGCAGATTTTTCTATTTAATTATGTCGTATGTATGTCAATGCAATGCTCCTTAATTCGAGTTTCAATTGAACGCCCTGTTTTTCCATTGTAAGACAACAAGAGCATGGAATCTCATAGATGCGCTGGGAGAGTGGAGGGTCCCAAGGGTCTTCAACATATTCGAGGGGTTTTCAAGGTTATACTCTGGAGTAAACAGGTTTTATGTTTTTTCTATGAAGGAAATTGGAAATTTTATTGGTGATGCCATGAATGAAAGGATGACAAAGGTTTGGGTGCGGGAAGGGAGGTGGAAGATGGTTGGGAGCTCATTGGTTTGTGGAGGGCACTTCGGATCTGACCACAGTGTTATCCATTTCGTGGAAATTGGAAATGAGGTGGGGCTTTTCTTGCTCCAAATGGTTTTTCTTGGATATTGTAATGGCTCTGGTTATAAGGTCTTGCAAGACACCAGCCTTCTGTGCAGGTTGATAATGTGATTTAGCATGCATATACCTATCTGTGTGTTATTTTTCTGTAACCTAGTTGTGAGATGGAGTCACCAAGGTTTTTCGAGACCAGAATTTGGAAGAAAGGTAGATGGTGGTTTGTCTTTTATTTCCATGGTAAATTTGATATCTTCAGGTTGTGAGTTTAGATGGTTAAGAAACCATTACATCTGTTTCTATGGACACGCACTTGCACTTTAAGACTAAAGGATTGGTAGACCATCCGTAGTTGTTGCTTCATTGTAGTGTTTTTTCGTGTACATGAGAATAATGTGCAAATGTTTAGATTATCTTTCTTACGAAAAGCTTATGTTTTTTCCAAATAGGATAATAGACAAGCTTGTGTAATATGATTTGCCCATTATTTTTATGTTCTAATGTTGCACATTATTTGTACTCTCCACTTTGACTTAGCTTCAACATGAATCTGGCCACACACTGGTCACTAGTTCCATCCCTACAGATTTACTGAAGTATCCAACTCTAGGATTAAGTTAATTAAAACCGTGTAAAAAATTACTATATATTTTCACTTCAAAAACCATGTTCCTTGTCAGCTTATTACTTGAAAGCACGGTAAAGGCTATTTTCCAATTCTCTAATTCTATCACTTTAACATGCTGTTTAGATCATGATAGTGGCTTATCCTTTTGCTTGCTTAGATAATGATAGTGGCTTATCCTTTTCCTTTATTTTTAGCGTTGTTTTCAATGCATCACTTTTTATTGGGTTTTTCTTGTTTTCATTAGAGAGAGTGGTGGGTTGGAATGCCAAGTAAATTTTTGATTATGCTTTACATCTTTTAAAGAATGAGAATAAGTATGTATGAGGGTGAAGGTGGGGGTGGGTGGAGTTAATATGTATGAGGGTGGGCGTGGGTGTGCGGGCAGTTAATATGCAAAACATATTTATGCAAAACATATTAACTCTCTCCATCTCCACCCTCACCCTCATATTAACTGCCCCC
>ML776736.1:1800706-1828475 GCA_009831015.1 Picea engelmannii
CTTTATTTTCTAAGACACTTTGGCATGTTCTCATTTTTCATTGTCTGACTAGTAGATTTCATTATGTTATCATAGATTTCTTCATGAATTTTTTATATTTTAGCTACTCCTTATTAATAGTGTATAAACGAGTTACATCAACTACAAACTAGAGTTAATCAATACATCTAGAATTGCGTGTGATTATAAAAAATTGAGAGAAACAACATCATATATAAGAATACAATGTTATATGACTAACCTAACCAAATACTAGACTAAAAATATGACATTAATATATATAGGCACAACATCATAGAAACACAAAAGTTAGAGAGATAACAAGGTCTCTAAGGGATATAATTAGACTTAAGAGGATTTTTTTTCCATGACTTTCTATTTCAAACATTAGTCCAACCGGTAAAGTTGTTATGAGTTGGTGGTTTTGTAATAAGGATTAAATTTACATAATGAATTGTAGGCTTAAATTAATCTAGATTGATAATGACATTCATTTTTAATGTTTGAATTGACTTATCGATGGAGTGATTTTCCCTCTTCTTAAAATACATCTTCGGAAAATATTTTTCTTGACATTTCACATGAATTTCCATAGAATATACTAACTAGATCCAAAAACCAATGACATGAAATATGGTACTACACATATAATATATTATCAAGGAAAAAACAAGCTACATGAAATTTCGACATTTGAACAAAAATTTACAAGTTAAATGAGTACATCAATAAAAAAAACATACTAACCTTGCAAGTTCAAAATCCGAGCTATGTAGATCGAGAATTGGATTTGTTCAACTGGTGGGTGACAGAAAAAATAAACAACTCAAACAAAAGCCACGAACAGTGTCGCAAATATAGAAATTGTGTCGCAAAGTCTCTTAAAGTCAGGTATATATAGATCAACTAGTCAACTAGCCGTTAGCAGATGCTTTTTGAGATAGGCAAAATTTTCGTGGCAATAACGACGAAGTTTCGTGGCAATAGTGACAAAGTTTCGTGGCAATAGCGACGAAAATCCCGCCCAAATTAAAAAAACCTATTCGTGGAAATATCGACGAACTTTCGTGGCAATATCGACGAAAATCCCGCCCTATTTTAAAAAAACACGAAAATGATGGAAACGTGGAAAAATTTCGTGGAATAATACACCCATATGTAGTAGTGATAGAGGTGAAGCCTTTGTGTTGGAGGAGATAGAGGTGGACCTTGTAGTGATGAGAGGGATTTTGCAATGATGTTGTGAGGGATGTTGAAGTGGTTGGATGCCAAAGAGTTGGCCCAATAGAGGAGAGCATGAAAAATGTAGATGATGAGAGTGAGGGTGAAGAGGAACCTTTTGTTTTAAAAAGAAACCCAAAAGAGGAGTCAATTATGAAAGAAAAACACCATGCCTGTGTATTTTAATAGTTTGAATCTAGACAAGTTGGATTATATTGAAGATATGAAACAATATTTCTAGTGCAAGAGAGTTGAAGATCCTAAACATGTAACGATTGCATGCACAAAGCTAAAGGCACACACATCTACATGGTGGGAAAATTTGTAGTCAGACAGACGAAGAGGATGTTGAATTTTCAATTTTCAGATCTGATAATTATTTCCTTATGATTTCAAACATAAATTTATGCCACTGTTATCATAGAATAATTACACACTGAAAATATCAATCAAAATAAATTGTAGTGGAAACAATAGAATCATAGAAAGATATCCATGCACAGTAGACACAAGATTTTATTCTAGGAAACCCAACCTTGAGAGAAAACCGAACAAATTTTCTTAAGAAGAATTCCAGCCAATAAGTACATCACCATCAATATGAAGAAACCCAACACATAAATAATTTCTCCCTTGTATGAGTAAGAACCCTCAAAGATAGCGAAACCTAGACAAGATAGTGCACCTCAAAATTTGTGCAACTGGGAACTGCCCTTGCCACTGTAACTGACAACTATCACTGCAACTGCAACTGCAACTGGGACTTGCACACTTGATGGGAACAATTGTGTTATGTGTCAAAATGAAATGATCCATTCTTTATTTATACAGTTTGAGTCACCTTTAATTTACTTGTGGGGCTGACTTGTTCTTTTGTCTTCAATGTCTTCTTTAATGTTTTCCATGGTTTCTTCTTGGCATTTGTCTTGTCTTCTTGGCATTTCTTCTTTACTATAAATATTGTCCATGAGCTTTGTTGATGGATCATCTCCTCACATGAACATCTAATAAAATAGAGCTCTAATGTTCAGTAAACCCATCAAGAATCCCCTCATTGTAAGAGGTCTATTGAGCCTACATCTTCAACATTAGACTAGACTTGTAAACAAGTCAAACCTTCCCTATAAAAAAATATATCACTCCATCCTGGAGCAGGAAATGTGAGAGCATCTTGAGTCTTTTTCACTCCTTTTCAAATCAGCATGACTAATAGGAGAAAGACTTCCCCTGGGCCATTCACTACCAACCAAATCAACATGGACCCGTGAGTGAATGTATCATTCTCCCTTGGTCAACTAAGCATGACCAATCTAGGAGATGTCTACCCGATGCTGCTAACTGGAGAAACATCAACATCCCGAGCCATAGCCAAATTAACATGGGCTCGTGAGTGAATGTATCATCCTCCCTTGGTCAAATCCGCATGACCGATTTGGGAGAACGTCTACCCGATGCTAAAATATCAACACTCCCTCTCAACGAGGGGGACATTCTGCATCATACCAAGCTTGTCTAGGAAGTAAACAAACTTTTTCCTAGACAGATGCTTGGTGAGAATGTCCAGAATCTGCTCATCTATGGATTTGTACTGGAGCTTTACTACTCCCTTCTACACCATGTCTCAGATGAAGTGATATTTGATCTCAATGTGCTTCGATCTGTCATGAAATACTATATTTTTAAAAATCTTGACACAACTTTGATTGTCGCAATGTATCAAGGTCATCTCTAGCTCCTGATCAAATACTCTTGCAAGAAGCTTTCGAAGCCACACTGCTTTGCGACTTGCGACACTGACTATGATAAACTCCGCTTTTGTTGTACTAAGTGCTACAAAATTCCACTTCCTGCTAATCCATGATATCATAGCTGATCTTAAGTTGAAGCAGCACCCCGAGGTTCTCTTTCTGTTCACTGCACTCCCTGCCCAGTTAGAATCAATAGATCCCTTCAACCTCACTTCATCACCTGAGACATATCTCAGACCATATCCAACTGTACCATGCAGGTACCTCAACACATGCTTTACCACAACCTAATGGAAGTGCCTCGAATCAACCATAAACTGGCTCAGGGTGCTCACTACAAAACAAATATCTGGCCTGGTGTTAACCATGTACATCAAAGATCCAATCAACTACATGTACATAGTGGGATCCACCAAATATGAATTTGAAGCGGAATCACTCAACTTCTTCAGATTTGTCATCATAGGTGTATTCATGGACTTGTAGTCCATCATACCGAATCTTCTCAAGATCTCAACTGCGTACTTTCCTTGTCCAAGGAAGATCTCACCTGGTTTCTACCACACCTCCAATCCCAAGAAATAATGCATCAAGCCAAGATCCTTCATTTCGAACTCTGGGGCTAACTCTCTCTTGCACCCAACAATGAGTCTCTCTTCCCCATAAGAAACATATCATCAACATACAATACCAATATCAACATATCACCATCAACAACATTGTAGTAAAGGTTGGGATCTGCATCACTCTTGGTGAATCCCAAACTCATCAAGTATCCATCAATCCTGGATTACCATGCCCTGGGTGCTTGCGTGAGTCCATACAAGGCCTTCTTTAATTTGCAAACATGAGACTCCTTCCCATGTATCATAAAGCCACGAGGTTTCTCTATGTACACTTCTTCCTCAATCACACCATTGAGGAACATGGTCTTTACATCCATTTGATGTAATCTCCAACCCATGATTGAAGCAAGAGAAATAATAGTCCCGATGAAAGTGTACCCGACGACTGGAGCAAAAGTCTCCTCATAGTCCACACCCTCTTTTTGAGAGAATACTCTCACCACAAACCTCGCTTTGTACTTATCGATGTTTCCATCTACTGCATGCTTGATCTGATAGATCCACTTGGAAGTCACCACTGACTTGCCCTATGGTCTCAGAACTATTTCCGACACATCATTCTTCATGATGGACTGATACTCTTCCATCATGGCATCCTTCCAAACTTGTTGGCTTGCTTCCTCCTCATATCTAGAATGTTCAGAATCAATGATGTGACTCATCAATTCCATATAAATCGAGAACGTCTGAGGTCGTTTTCTCTCCTTGAAAGTACCACTAAGAATTGCATGCCCATTTTCATCCTCCAAAGTGTCACAAAGCCATGCTGGCCTCTTCTTGATCATGACAACATCTCTAGGTAGATCCACTAGCTCTGCTGGTTCTACTAACTTCTTCTGATATTCTAAAGAATGAACAACTGAACTGAGGGGGATCTATACCCTCATCCATGCCAAAGCACTTGAGCTACACCCATCATTACTCACCATGAAAAGTCACCGGAAGTCTATTCACAAGGTTGACAATCTGCCACACAACATACTGCTGTGATCCGGGTTCTCCGCCAATCCACCATAACTCCCATCTTGCTACACTACCGAGCTATTATAGTCCACAACTGCGTGTCTGGATGGTCTGCTCCATGTCTTAAACCATAGACCATCTAACCTGTTTCCACCTGCAACTGTCATTGTAGCTCCTTGTGAGAGCTAAATCCTTAGATCCCTCAGAGATGTCCCCTGTGACCTGCCCGAAACAAGAACAAGAAGAAGAAGGACACTTCAGTGTTGTAACTAACAATGTGTCTCAAGATGATCCCCTTCTCTTAAGATATCAAGCTCTGATACCATGTTGAATTTTCAATTTTCAGATATGATAATTATTTCCTCATGATTTCAAACAAAATTTTATGCCACTGTTATCATAGAATAATTACACACTGAAAATATCAACCAAAATAAATTCCAGTGGAAACAATAGAATCATCGAAAGATAACCATGCACAATAGACACAAGATTTTATCCTGGAAAAACCAACCTTGGGAGAAAACCCAACAACTTTTCTTAATAAGAATTCCAACCAATAAGTACATCACCATCGATATGAAGAAACCCAACACAAATAATTTCTCCCTTTTATGAGGAAGAACCCTCAAAGATAGAGAACCCTAGACAAGATAGCTCACCTCAAAATTTGCGCAACTTAAAAATTGACAGCTGCAACTGCAACTATAACTGGAAACTACAACTGCAACTGGCAACTGCAACTACAACTGGCAACTGTAACTGCAACTGGGACTTGCACACTTGATGAGAAGAAATGTGTTTTGTGTCAAAATGAAATGATCCAGCCTTTATTTATACAGTTTGAGTCACCTTTAATTTACTTGTGTGGGCAACTTGTACTTTTGTCTTCAATATCTTCTTTAATGCTTTTCGAGGTTTCTTCTTGGAATTTGTCTTGTCTTCTTGGAATTTCTTCTTTACTAGAAAATTTGTCCATGAGCCTTGTTGATGGATCATCTCCTCACATGCATGTCTAATTAATATAGATCTCTAATGTTGAGTAAACCTATCGAGAAGCCCCTCATTGCAAGAGCTCTCTTGAGCCTACATCTTCCACATTAGACTGGACTTGTAAACAAGTCAAACCTGCCCTATAAAAAAATATATCGCTCCATCCTAGTGCAGACAATGTGAGAGCATCTCGAGTCTTTTTCACTCCTTTTCAAATAAGTATGACTAATAGGAGAAAGACTGCCCCTGGGCCATTCACCACTAGACAAATCAACATGGACCCATGAGTGAATGTATCATTCTCCCTTGGTCAAATCAACATGACCAATCTGGGAGAATGTCTGCCTGATGCTACTAACTGGACAAACATCAACATCCTGGGCCATTCACCACTAGCCAAATCAACATGTCCCCGTGAATGTATCATCCTCCCTTGGTCAAATCAACATGACCAATCTGGGAGAATGTCTTTCGATTGCCGAAACATGAATAGAGGAAAGGACAAGATAGTTATTAAGTTGAGATGTAAGTTTATGATCTTTGATTTTATTTTGATTATGCTTAAAATATTGGAAAAGTTGAAGCAAACAAAGGAATTTATAAAAGAATATGCTAGAAATTTTTGCAGAGCAATCATCATTGTTGATCTTGTGTGTTATGAACCAAACTCCAAAAATAGTCAATGAATAATCCACTTCGAAGGGGAAACCTCATTTTACAATACATGCAATGCACAAGACAAGATGAGATTCCTATACAAATGAATCTCCTTTATTAAAAATAGGATATAAAGTGAGCATGATGTAACCTACCCTAATCCGACCTAACCATAACTAATAAACTAATAGTAAATGAGTGTTAGGGCCTTAACATAGCCCCTCTCTTTAAAAAAACTTTTCCCTCAAAGTTTGTAATTGAAGGTGTTTCTTCATGAATTGTTCATTTTCCCATGTAGCTTCTTCTGGAGGCATATTCTTCCACTTGATTATGTACTCCATAATGATTCTATTTCGAAGAGATATAGAACGTAAATCTATAACTTTTTTTGGTTCAAGACTCAATTTCCCTTCATCTAAGTTTGGAAGTTCTGTTTTCACTGGTATAGTTTCTCCCAAAATATTTTTTAGACAAGATACATGAAAAACCTTATGAATGTGAGAGGAAGGAAACTCTAATTCATACACCACTTGTCCATTCTTGCAAATAATCTTGTAGGGTCCATAAAATTTTGTAGCTAATTTCTGATTCTTCTTTTGTTTGAGAGTAGATTGCTTATAAGGTTTTAGTCTCAAAAATACCCAATCACCCTCCTAAAATTGTCTTTCACTTCGATGTTGATCTACTTGCTACTTCATCCTGTTTAGTGCCATTTGAAGGTTTTCCTTAAGAATTGTCATTCTTTAGTCTTCTCCATATGTGACTCTATTGCCCACATTTTGGAATTGTGTTTCAAAAAGTATGAGATACTAGGAGTTGAATATCCATAAAGGGATTCAAATGGGGACATCTTAGTGGATGTGTGATAGGTGCTATTATTCCACCATTATGCTAAAGGAAGCCACTTCACCCATTGAGATTGTTTGTCTGAATAATAACAACGTAGATAACCCTCTAGACGTTTGTTAACATTTTATATTTGAACATATGTTTCTGGATGATATGATGAACTCATAGCTAGTGTTGTTCCAGAGGTAACAAAAACAAAGGTATCAGAGTCAGAGCTTGAAGATCGAAATCCATATCGAAACCTAGAGCAAGCAACAAAGCCTGTTGTTTACCTCATTGAACTAGTCTCTTCTTTAATAGGTCCAGGGGAATTCAAATGCACCCAAGCCAGTCTCTTTATCTATGTATGATTTAGTCTTAAATACATACATGGAGGCTTTAATGAATCCCTTTCCTACTCTGGCTCGCTCCTGATCAACAAGAAATGCCTTAGACTTAGATACTTTATATCTAGATTTTATCTAGTGAAATGGAGAAATTAGGGCCTATACCTAACTGACCTAATTAGACCTTATCCCACCTTTTCTTCTATAACATAGAACCTATCCTGAATTCCTCCCCTTGCTCATGTTATCCTCTCCCCATATATAATATAAGAAATTCCCTACGAGAGATATAGATATTGGGTCTACTACCACCCAGACCACTCTTCCATTTTTGTCATTCGATTTCATCCCGTCCTTCACTTCGGGCAGATCGCGAGGAGATCACTTCGGTCTGATGGTAGTAGATATTGTTTCAATATGCAATAGTTATCGATTGATTCTAGATATATTTTATCCTAGAAAATGGAATAAGGTATCTAAGTAGAAATACTTGTTACACTAAAAATCATAATGCCTTGAATAAGTACTAATCAATGGGAAATCATTGTTTAATGTACAAGTTCCTATGGTCTGTTAATTGAGTTGCAATACTTTATAATATGACTCACAATATGAAGGGTCAATATGTACTCATTAAGTTGATGAACTATCTAAAAAGTGGTTGACCAATGATTTTAACTGCACAAGTGACATGGGTGGTTGTTGTGTGTTTGCATTTACATCCTTTCTATGGCAAGGAGGGTCATTGAAATTATAGAGGATGGTTTCCTCCCACTGGTCCCATGTAGTGTCCCTAATCCAGACCCCTTTGTAAATGTACATATAGGCTGGTGAGCCGTTGGAACTTAGTGTAAATGTAATGTACATTTAGGCTGGTGAGTCATGGGCATTAAGTTTTGGTGATTGTGCACATCTGAGTAAGTGCGTAGAGATATTCTATAAAGACAAGGTGCAAACATTTTGTGTGTTGTGCGTGTTAGAATATAGAAGATGGTGTGCTCGTTTTACCATTGACAATACCCTCGTCACCCAACCATAGGCCGAAGTCTCCCTCCGAGCACCTTAACCTTGACTGAGAATTCCTTTGGAAGCAAACCCTAGGCTAGATAGCCAAACAAAGGACATCACATCTCTCCCCAAGGATAGTGCAACACAAAAGACTGATCAGATAGTCCCAAACACTAGCCAAGAGATATTCAAGCCAATACTGAAACTAGCTGCTGCTGCAGCTGCACCTGTAACCCTCCTCCAAACCTGCGCACCAGACTGCAATTGCAGTGCACACCAACTGGGAAACTGCAATTCTGAGATGCTGCAAATGAGAACTGGCGCCCTGTATTTATAGTAATCCTTCCAGTTTTGCTGGGGTCGACTTCTCCTTCTGGGTATGTGTCTATTCCGTATATTATTATTATTTCTGGCCAACTTCTTCTCTTGGAGGCTAATAGCCTAATATAAATTATCTTCTTGAGCCGACAAGGCCTCAAGGGTTATTAGCCAACTCATTAGGGTTTCTCTTGTTTTCCAGAGTCTTCTATTCTCGTCAGGTTCACACGTGGGGGTATACCTCCCGCAGCTACCATAATATTAACAGTGCGCACCTGAGTAAGCGCACACATTGCACTATGTTCGACACACTTGGGTTAGTGCATGGTAATAACCTGGAAGTGCGCAATATTGAGTTATATATATATATATATATATATATATATATATATATATATATATATATATATATATATATATATATATGGCTGGATATGTGTGTGATTATGAGGCCGGTGAGCCTAGATAAAGGTAGGCCAGTGCGCCTATCCATGTAAATATAACCAAGATTATTATTATAATATTGCATCAATGCGCGTTGATTGACTTAGACAAAAAGAGATGGGGGGCCTAATTCACTAGAAAAAGGGAAAAGGGGGTAAGTCGTAAGTCTTGAGGAATATTTTATAATATTTCCTGGAAAAATGTAATTTCAAATATATTATTATTTTATCCTAAGTTCCCAAGGGTAGGGAATGGGTCACTAAGTGGCTTAAAGATACTTTTGAAGGTGACAAGTGTCAAGTGGAAGGCATGTAATATATATTTATGGCCTTAGTATTTTGGGGCATTATGGTATTATTATTGATGTTGCAATCTCTCATGTGAAGAAGGGCGTTAGATTGTATGCAAAATCCGATTATTACCTTATCTGCACAGAGAAGCTTGTAAGGAGTTGTGGGGTTACATTCATAGTTTCACTGCTGAAAATTTGGGTTGACAGACTGTGAATAGTCTCTCTGGGTGAGAGACTGGATGTTGTGGAGTGGTGGTCAGACTCATGGGCATACTCTCCAGGTGATATTTTTCCTGAGAGTTGTTTCCTGGTGCATTGAGCATTAGTCACAGGGCTCAGAGACTCCCTGCTCGACCTGTTGCTGGTAACCCTGGGAAGGGAAGTGGGGCAACTGAAGGACTAGTGAGAAGAGAAGGGACACACTTCCTTGGGTGTGATAGGTGAGTGGGGAATGAGGGACTATGGGATAGATGCAGCAGTGGGCACCTAGGACTGAGTAATTTTGTTGAGTTTCAGACCATAGCTTGTCGCTTGGAACCCTTTTTCCTGGTGGAGTTGAGCCCTATCTCGGGGGTGACATGTTACCGAAAGCATATGAGCAACAACATCTATGGCTAGGAGGAACGTCTAGGTCAAGGCCGCAGTTGGTGACTTTCATAAAAAGATAATTGTTCTTTATGCGCTTGTCTTGTTTACTGTGTGCATATTTGACTATGTTTGAAATAGGTTAATTCTTGTATGTGTTGAATATAAGTATTTGTTGTTATTTTGTTAATTGCTGCATGCTCATGTAAGTTTGGTGCTTATATCCTATATTCGTAGTTGTGCATGGATATGAGCAACATGGTTAGTCTTGCTAGTTAAGTTATCCTTGTGATTGTGGTTATGAGTCATTAAGAAAAGGATTGAGTGGTCGGGTGCACAGGTTTGTATCTTGTGTGCTTCGTAAGGCTGGTACTTGTGTGTGCGATTAAAGAATTAGACCCCGTACACAGTAACAACAGAAGTGGCACATGACGCCCAAGTGGTTGTGCCCAGAGTTGTACTGAGTAATCAGTATGCTGGTGCACACAATTGTTTGATTTATTTCCGCTACTTAAGGTTGTATTAACAAGAGTATGCTATTTCCGCTATTATAAGTTGTGTGGCATGACTCAATTTCTCCAGAGCGTGTTACCTCAAGTGATACTGTGAGAACTTGCGTGTAGAGTAGAAACTGTGCAATGAAATTTTAGAGTAGCATGGCCCATAATTATGTTGGGGTGTTACAATTTGGTTGTTTCAGAGCTACATAAGTCGAGGTTGGGTGACGTGGCCCAACCTGGGTGGCTGGGGACATTATAAGTTAGGATCAGAGCATGTGTAAGGTGGTAACAAGACTTACTGGGAGACTGGGTATGTTACAAACTTGTATCAGAGCTATTGGTTCAACATTGGACTTGTATGGGCTAGAGCTTAGCATGAATAGATGTGTGCACTAGGAATTGGTGCCTCACAATGCAAAGTTTAGTTGTGCGGAAAACCATTGGTGCATGGTATAGATTTGTGATGCACACAAAGATAGTGATGTGCGGGTATGCACACTTGAGTTTGGAATGTTAAAATCATCCAATAAATCCGAGGGAAGGATTCTGACAAATTGTGCAAAGTTTTCATGTAAATTATTACATGAAATCATCTAACAAATCTTAATTGCCTACACATTTTGCAGAATTACCAGCGATTAGAGTAGGGCAGATTCAGTGCAGAAGGTTAAAAACATGGAATATGCACAGTGAAATTACAGTCCTGATGATGAGTTTGGAGATCTGTATGTCCGTTTGGGTGTTGATGGTACAAAATCCAAGGGGGAGCACATGAACTTGGTAGAAACTGTAAAAGTACTGCAAAAAATATGTGCAAAGATATAAGGCTGATAATGAAAGGTTTATGAGAGTCAAGGCACAACAAGATGACTTCAACGTCAAATTGATGTAGAGCCTGGACATAATAGAAAAGAAGATGGATAAGGAGACAGAGACGAGTATATCAATAAGTCGCAGGTTTCAAGATGAGAAAAGAAGAGAAGAAAGAAGTGATGGTAATCATTCTTTGAGGAAAGCGCACAATAGTTCGAGTCCATCTCCTGTCAGAAAACATAAGAGAAGGATTGGGATGGATGAGCTACATGGATAAATGAATAGTATCAAACCTCCTACCTTTTACAGGGAGCACAAAAAAGATGAAGATGCAGAGACATGGTTGTTGGGTATGAGGAAATACTTTCAGTTGCATAATTATTCTGTGCAAGCAGAAGGGAGAATTGCTATCTATCAATTAAATGGAAATGCATTAATGTGGTGGGATTAGTATGTGCAAGTGAAACACATTGATGAGAAGAAAGTGACTCAGAGAGAGTTCAAGAGGTATTTCCAAAATAAATACTTAACCAAGCGGTACTATGATAGGAAAATGAAGGAGTTCTTCGAACTCAAGCTTGGGAGCATGTCGATTGATGAGTACAGAAGAATATTTTTAGAACTGCTGAATTGGGTTCCTTTTATCAAGGATGAACATATGAAGATTCATAGATATTTGAGTGGGCTTCCCTCACTTATCAGTGACAAGTTACAATATGATGACCCTAAGATGTTGGAAGATTCCATAAGGTGCACTAAGTGTCTTTATGCGCAACAAAGGGGAAGACCGACTTTCCAAAAGGCTTGGGAAGATAAGATGAAAAGTAAGGTGGAATAGAGGAAGAAGGGAGCTAAGACACCGTTCTTCAAAAATACTACGCAAGGACATACGAATCTCTAGGAGTCCAAAATGTCGAAGAAAGTGGGACAAAAGTCATGGCAACAACCTATGCATTTTTGGGGTTGTGGAAAAAATCATATGCACAAAGATTAACCTCAAAGAGGTGATAAAGCAAGGTCTGCGCACATTGTACAACAAGCTGCAACAGTGGAAGACATGGGTAGAAATGTACCAAGGATTTACACTGCGTTGGATAAACACAGGTTGAGTTCGAGTCACACATGATCGAGGCAGAAGGTAAGATTAATGACCCACCTATTGCTATTTTAATTGACTCTAGAGCTAATCATAGTTATCTAGATCCTAAAATGGTGGAAATATTCCATCTATCAAGAAGCAAGCTCAAGAAACCTTGGTTGGTGCAACTAGCTATAGGAGCAAATAGGAAAATCAATGAGATGGTTGGATTGCACACAAAATCTGATTTGAATATTATACCTTTGGGAACATACGATTGCCTCATTGGTATGGATTGGTTGGATGAACATGATGCTATCCTGGATTGTTACAATAAGGCATTTAATTTCTTAGACGAGTAAGGAAATTTGAGATTAGTTCAAGGAATTCCAAGAGTTGTGACTAACAAAAAAATTTCAGCATTGCAGTTGAAGAAAAGCTACAGGAAAATATGTCAAGTATTTGCAACGCACATGGAAGAGGCACCTAAGGATAAAGTTCCAAGTGTGGAAGAATGCGTAGTTCTGAAAGAGTATGAGGATGTATTTAAAGAGATACCAGGATTTCCTCCAAAAAGAGATATTGACTTCTCTATTAATCTGATGCCGGGAGAAACACCTGTATCCAAGACTCCTTATAGGATGAGTACGCCAGAACTGAAGGAGTTGCAGATGCAACTTGAAGAGATTCTGAAGAAGGGGTATATACGCCCAAGTGTGTCACCTTGTGGTGCACCAGTTTTGTTCGTGAAGAAGAAGGATGGTACACTGAAACTTTGTATTGACTTCAGGAAGTTGAACAAAGTAACAATAAAGAACAAGTACCCTTTTCCAAGGATAGATGAACTATTTGATCAACTAAGGGGTGCAAGGATATTTTCCAAGATAGATCTTAGATCTTGATATCACCAAGTGAGAATGAGAGAGGATGACATTAGTAAGACTTCGTTCAGAACAAGGTATGGTCATTATGAGTTCAAAGTGGTGCCATTTGGGTTGTCAAATGCACCAATTGTTTTCATGTGTTTAATGAAAGGAGTTTTTAGAAGTTACTTGGATAAGTTTGTCATTGTATTTTTGGATGACATTCTTATTTACTCAAAGTCGGAGGAAGAGCACGAGAAACACTTGAGGATGGCATTGCAGATGTTGAGGGAGCATCAACTTTATGCAAAACTAAGAAAGTGTTCATTTTATCAACGACAGATTCATTACTTGGCTCATATTATTTCAAAAGAAGGAATAACTATGGACCCAATGGAGATAAAATCCATTGAGGAATGGTCGACACCAAGAAATGTCATAGAAGTGAGATCCTTTATGGGACTAGTAGGGTACTACAAAAGGTTTATTGAAGGATTTTCACAAATCATTCCACATCCAATCACATCCCTGCATAAGAAAGGTGTGCGATTTGAAAGGACTATGTATTGCACAAGGAGTTTCCAACACTTAAATAATTTGTTAACAAGTGCACCGATTTTAAGAATGGTTGATCCAGATGCAGACTTCATTGTGTGCACAAATGCATGTGTTAGCACCATGATTTTCATATCTAGAGTTAGAGGTTTGTCCAAAGTTTTCAAAGTCATGCCATGATCTTGGGAAGATCAAGGAATTCCTAGATGAGTCATAGTTAGTTTGTCAAGGTTTATGAGGCCAATAATTAAATAAAGAGTGACTTGAATGTCAAGTAAGGGGTCTAGCCATAAGTTGGGTTAAAGGGTGTATTGTATTTTTCATAAAACACCATCATAAAAACAAAGAGCCAAGAGTGTAAAGTCCATCATGTTCAACTTGTAATGGTCCACTTTTCCTAAGTCTTGAATTATATTAAAAAGTGGGAAATTATGTGCTAAGGTCAAGTCATAGGTTAGGGTGAATGTCATGTCAAAAGGTATTATGGTTCATCATCACCTTTCATGAGGTCAGAGAAGGGACGATCATGACACTCCAATTCATTTGTACCGTTGCAAGCTTCAAAAGTGTGCCTGCTGCGCAAATTCCTAAACTTGCCTTGAAATTTCTTGTCACCATGGATAAGCGCTCTCCATTTCAAATTTCATCCCTTATCCATTCAAAGAACATATATTGGCCACATTTTGTCTTTATCCATTGCCTCCAAGACTTGTACATAGTCCATATCCTCTCCAACGAGCTCCAAAGTTCTCTGCTATGAAAAATTCATTCGCTACGCAAATGCTGTGTGCTTCTAGTCGCTACACAAACCCGGTGTGTTGCTATTCGCTACGCAAACCTGTCACTTTGTTTTTTGCTGCGCACTCTCCATTCGTTTCAATCACTATTCAAGATCCTTTCTTGGAGCCCATTGCAAGCTAGCATCTGATTTTTTTTTTCTTTTCATACAATCAACTTTGCTTCATTTGAGCTAAACCCTAGCCATCCTAGTTGCTGCACAAGATTGCATGCTGAGCGTGAAGGTTCTTCTATTTTGAGCCGTCTGGAATTTATTTTTGCAAGGGAGACATCGTAGAACCATGAATCCACAGGGAACGAAGAAATACAAGGGAGGAGACATTTTCATATATGAACCCCCAGGGTTGACTTTGGTGAACTCAAACCCTGCATACAGGGTGTCCTTTGAATAAGCTGGATGTATGAGATTCTGTTAAAAAGTTCAGGGGTATAATGTGCAGCTAACCAAGCAGTTTTCTCTGAATTTTAATGGTGTTAGAACAACCATTGCAGTGATCACTTTTATAGTGTCAGAAGAAACCATATCAGTTGTTACAGAGATCCTTACACAGGGAGAGAAGTGGTTTAAGGGTATGCCCTTAGATCCTTCATTTTATATTGATTTTCTCAAGCCTAAATACATAAATCAGAAAATTGGTGCCACCATCCCCAGGGAATATGTTTTGGAACCTTATGAGAATATTTTGAGGGTAATCCAGAAATACTTTACTTGTGAGGGTAGGTTTGACAGGGGATATCAATACCACATAAGGCTCCTTATGCATTTCACAGGGAAAATCCCCCTAAACTTACCCTTCTACCTATATAGAAGCCTGGGAAAAATGGCAGACAGAGTCCAAGCCAGGGTTGACCAAATAAAGAGTAGCATGTTCCACTTTTCATTGGTGAAGATGTTGGTGGTTGAAGAGATTAGAAAGTTAAACATGGATTGGGATTCATTCTTGACC
The DNA here is from genome assembly GCA_009831015.1 of Picea engelmannii. Lineage (NCBI taxonomy): Eukaryota > Viridiplantae > Streptophyta > Pinopsida > Pinales > Pinaceae > Picea > Picea engelmannii. The sequence goes on from ML776736.1 coordinate 1,816,291, forward strand.
TCAACAAACGTTTCCCTGGATCCTAAAGAAAATACCCCCTTGTCTGCTGAGAAATCAACATCTCATAGTTCAGGGGTGAAATGAGGAGGTGCTGTTGAAAGAGGGAAAGGAAAATAGATTGAGAATCCATAACACAGTCAGCCAGTCTTGAATAAAAGAAGAAAAATAGAATTCACTGATGAACCCAAGGAGACATAGGCTCCCAGTAAACCAATCACCATGTCATCTGCTAGGAGGTTTCCCATACCCACAGTTCAGATAGAGTTTGTTGAATTTGTATCTCAGGAGATTGGTGAGGAGCAAGTGAAACTAGGGGAGAAATATTCATATGTCAAAGAGATGCAACAAAAACTCAAGAAAGCTCAACATATTATAGCTCAACTCTACTAGGAGAACATGGAATTGAAAAGGAAACTAACATAGAAGATTCTTGAAGAAAAAACACCACAGATAAAAGCAAGTCCTATGCAAGAAATGTCAAAAGAAAGGAAGATTAGGCAAGGTTCTGAGACTACAGTTGCAGCGAAAAACACATCACCTTTGACAAGATCCTCAACTAGGAAGAGTAGTCCAGACATACAGGGCAAACAAGCAGCAAGTCAGAAATCTCCTACTTCACCCACAAAAGGAGAAAATAACATAATATGGTTGAATAAGAAGCTAAGAGAAGCTCAAGATGAAATCATTAAGCTTAGGGAATTAAAGAGGTTATCGGATGACAGAGCCATGAGACATTTTAAAGAATGTATACCTGCTAGGGAAAATGCCTGTGCAACCCTTTCTAGTGCTAGGTCAAAGTTGAAGAGGAATGTAGCATTGTTGAGGCAGGTGGGAAATTTAAAGAGACATAACTTGTCATTGAGAAAGAAAACAAGGCCTTAAGGCTACAAGTGAAATTGGATGAAGAAGCTAAGGACAAGCTAAATCTCCTTGTTGAAGTTGCATAAATATGAGTGAGGAAGCCCTATTTTTGTCTTTTTTGGGTATGGAACCATGTCCAAGTTTTGTTTACATAATCAAAGCTGTTGTAATTATGCATTTGATGTCGATGAGGGTTTGTTTAACCAAGGTGAATACTTGCTGTGCACAGTCAGCTGTTTTAATAAAGAAATAGTCATACATAGTACTTGCGTAGCGAATATTCGCTATGCAAACGCTGTAAGATCACCTAATCAGAAAGGAGGATATGTGATGAAAGGAATACAAGTTTTGAGGAATATACATGGTTCCCAACCTTTGCTGCCACCTGGATTTGCATGAGAAACCTCAACATGGACATTCGCTGAATCGCTACGCAAATGCTGTAGCAGGACTTGCGCAACAATAACCAGAATTCGCTACGCAAGGTTGAAAGATTTGTCCAACAACGCACATGATGGCTCAATGCTCTATCCAGATGGACCTGATGACTCATCACAACCACATGGTCAAATTTTTCTCAAGATCTACGATTGTAAAGGATATTTTGGCTATGTTATGATTGGAAAAATCAATTTTCCTATTTTTAGTAAATCTTGTTGAAGTTGTTGTTCTCTTTGAAAGCAACCAGATCCATCATTCTAGGATGTAGTAGTTTGACCCCTAGTAGCTAAGTGTAGCCTTAGTTTTCTATATATGTTGATTATTTTTATGTAAAGAGGAGGAGTTGGCAGAAGTATAGAGATTTTGATCTTTAATGTAATTTTATTAATCTAATAGAAATACAAATGCAGAAGTCCTGAACTCATTATGAAAAAGATTCTAATGGTGGTGATCTAAAGATTGTGTTCTTTCTTTGTATGTATTCCTTGTGTACTTACTTTCATCTTCACTTTTCTTCTGTTTAAATTGGATATTTAAAGGTCTAGAATTCATCTAATGGTGCTCTAGACTTAACTAATTTAAATTCTGTTCATCTTCTTAACTAAAGTCAGAATTCATCCTTTATGATGCTATGATTATATTATGTGTTTTTGTTCTTCTTTCACCCTACATAATAAAACTCAAAACTGAAGTTCATCACCTTATTTATCCTTTGTTCCTCTGAGGAGTTCTACCTACCAGGTATTGTTTTTTTTTATTTTTTATTATTTATTTATTTATTTATTTTTATTTTTTATTTTTTCAGTGGTTGACTCCATAGCCCTAGAGATACTATACCTCCTTGCCAACAAACCTCGAAAAAAATATCTCAAACATCTAAATATATCCATCATTTCAAAAACAATCTTTCTATCAGATATCAAGTCTCAGAGAGAACCCTCTCTAGATTGAAAAGGCTGGTTTCTAGTCTTAAAGTTGGTTTGTAGGTTACCTTTGTAGATTGTTTCTTCAACCCAACAATTTACTCAGTGATAAAAACATGCAAGGAAGGACTTAGTGGAATCCTGAGTCAAAGTGGACATGTGGTGTGCTACGAGTCAAGGAAGTTGAAAGAGAATGAAAGACTCTATACTACGCATGACTTGGAATTGGAAGTTATAGTGCATGATTTGAATATGTGGCGACATTATCTCATGGGTAAGAGATTTGAGTTGAGAACAAACCATTGTGTTCTGAAGTATTTTTTTGGACAACCAAGTTTGAATGCCAGACAAAGCAGGTGGTTAGAGTTCCTCAGTGAGTATGACTTTGACATAAAGCATATCAAGGGAAAAAAGAACAAGGTGGCTAACACACTTAGCAGGAGGATGCATGAGATGCATGCTACAACCATTATCATGTACCAGACCGATTTGCGTGACACAATTTTGGAAGTTTCCAAATCATATCTGTGCTATGTGGGTATAAGTGCGACCTTACAACAAGGTATGTCACAACCAAAGTTTGAAGGTTATGAGCTAAGAGAGGATGGGATCCTCATGTATAGACGTAGAGTCTATGTGAAAAATGATCAAGAGTTGAAGAACCTGATTTTTTCAGAGCTACATAAGGTTCCTAATGCTAGATATCTAGGTTACCAAAATACAATTGTCACAGTCAAGAAGCAATACTTTTGGTCAGGTATGAAAAAGGAAGTTGCAGATTTTATTGCGAGATGTCTTGAATGTTAGAAGATCAAGGCTGAGCACAAACATCCAGCTGGTTTTCTACAACCTTTGCCTATTTCTTAGTGGAAGTGGGAAGTTGTGACCATGGATATCATAACTACGTTTCCTAGGACTCCTAAGCAACATGATTCTATTATGGTGGTGGTGGACAAACTTACTAAGGCTGCCCATTTTATTCTAGTGAAGTAATTGCACAAGGCAATCGACATTGCTGAGATATACATGCGTGAAGTTGCTAAGTTGCATGGTGTTCCTAAGACAATTGTTTTTGATAGAGATTCCAAGTTCACCTCAAACATTTGGAAACTGTTATTTAAAGGATTCTGAACAAGACTGAATTTCAGAACAACTTATCACCCTGAGTTAGATGGTCATATCGAGAGGGTAAATCGGGTGATTGAAGACATGCTGAGGATGTATGTGATGGATAAACCATCCAAGTGGGAAGACTACCTTCATTTGGTAGAATTTGCTTGCAACAATGGGTATCATGCATCTTTAAAGATGATCCCATTTGAGGCACTTTCTGGTCAAAAATGCAACACGCCTGTAAGTTGGGATAACCCAACAAATCGCCCAGTAGTTGGGCTAGATATACTCCGAGAAATGGAGGAGAATATGGTAAAGATAAGGAAGAATTTAAAGGCTGCCCAAGACAGGAAGAAAAGCTGGACAGATGAAGGAAGAACCCACAGGGAATTTGGAGTGGGTGATCACGTATTTTTGAAAGTGAAGGCCAGGCGCAGTTCCCTGAAGTTGGGAAAGTGTTCTAAATTAGCAGCGCACTATTGTGGGCCATTTGAAATCCTTGAAATGATTGGTCTTGTCACTTATATGCTTACATTTCCTGTGTCCTTATGCATTCATAATGTTTTCCATGTGTCATTTCTTAAGAAATATCTACCTGATGCTAATCATGTCATTGTTTGTAAAGTGATTCAGGTGGAGCCAGAAGGCGAATTTCAACTATGACTGGTTTTCATATTGGATCGAAAAGTCAAGCAACTTTGGAATCAAGTCATAGAGCTGGTAAAGGTACAATGGACTTGGTATGGTCTTGAGGATACAACTTGGGAGCGCGATGATGCTATGCGAGCAGAGTATCCTCATCTTTTTGATGATGTTTGAAAATTTTATATGTACATGTATATATGATGCACCAAGGACAATGCATAAATAAGGGGGAGGGGATTGTAGTGTCCCTAATCTAGAACCCTTTGTAATTGTACATATAGGCTGGTGAGCCATTGGAACCAAGTGTAATTTTAATGTACATTTAGGTTGGTGAGTCATGTGCATTAAATTTTGGTGATTGTGCACATCTGAGTAAGTGTGCAAAGATCTGCTATAAAGACATGGTGCACACATTTTTTTATGTTGCACACACCTGGGTAAGTGCACACATTTTTTGTGTTGCACACACCTGGGTAAGTGCACACATTGCAATATGTTGCACACTCTTGGGTTAGTGCACGGTGATAACTTGGAAGTGCACAATAATTATTCATATATATATACATGTATATATGGATGGATATTTATGGAGGCTAGAGAGACTGTGTGATTATGAGGCTGGTGAGCCTGGACGTAGATAGGCTAGTGCACATATACATGTAAATATAATCATGATTACTAATATAATATTGCATTACCGTGTGCTAAATGACTCAGATGAAAAGAGATGGGGGCCTACTCCACCGGAAAAAGGGAAAAGGGGGTAAGTCGCAAGTCTTGGGGAATATTTTATAATATTTCTCAGAAAAATGTAATGTCAGATATATTATTATTTTATCCTAAGTTCCCAAGGGTAGGGAATGGGTTGACACCAAGTGGCTTAAAGATAATTTTGAAGGTGACAAGTGTCAAGTGGAAGGCATGCAATATATATTGCTAGACTTAGTGTATTTTGGGGCATTATGGTATTATTATTAATGTTACAATCTCTCGTGTGAAAAAGGGGGCCAGACTGTATGGAAAATACGATTATTACCTTATCTGCATAGAGAAGATTGTAAGGAGTTGTGGAGTTACATTCAAAGTTTCACTGTCGAAAAGTCGGGTTGATAGACTGTGAGCAATTTATTTGGGTGAGAGACTGGATTTTGTGGAGTGGTTTTCAGACCCATGGGCATACTCCCTAGGCGAGAGTTTTGCTGAGAGTTGTTCCTTGATGTGATGAGCATTAGTCGCAGGGCTCAAAGACTTCCTGTCCGACCTATTACTGGTAACCCTGGGAAGGGAAGCGGGGAAGGCGAAGGACTGGTGAGGAGAGAAGGGGAACACTTCCTTAGGTGTGATAGGTGCGTGGGGAATGAGGGAATGTGGGATAGATGCAACAATGGGAACCTAGGACTGACTAATTTTGTTGAGTTTCATACCATAACTTGTCTCTAGGAACCCTTTTTCCTGGTGGAGTTGAGCCCCATCTCGGGGGGTGACCTGTTGCTGAAATATTATGAGCAACACCATCTATGGCTGGGAGGAACGTCTGAGTCAAGGCCACAGATGATGAATTTCATAAAAATATAAGTGTTATTTATGTGCTTGTCTTGTTTATTGTGAGCATATTTGACTATGTTTGAAATGGGTTAATTCTTGTATGTGTTGCATATAAGTATTTGTTGTTTTTTCGTTAATTGTTGCATGCTCATGTAAGTTTGGTGCTTATATCCTATATTCATAGTTGTGCATGGATATGAGCAATGTAGTTAGTCTTGTTTGTTAAGTTATCCTTGTGATTTTGGTTATGAGTCATTAAGAAGAGGATTGAGTGGCCGAGTGCACAAGTTTGTAGCCTGTGTGCTTCGTAAGGCTGTAACTTGTGTGTGTGGTTAAAGAATTAGACCCCGTGCATAGTAACAACAGAAGTGGTGCATGACGCCCAGGTGGTTGTGCGCATAGTTGTACTGTGTGGTTAGTATGCTGGTGCATGCAATTGTTTGATTTATTTTCGCTGCTTAAGGTTGTATTAACAAGAGTATGTTGTTTCCACTGTTATAAGTTGTGTGGTGCGACTCAATTTGGCAAGAGCATGTTACCTCAAGTGATATTGCATGGATTTGCGTGTAGAGTAGAAATTGTGCAGTGAAATTTTAGAGTAGCATGGCCTAGAAGTATGCTGTGGTTGTTATAGTTTGGTTGTTTTAGATCTACAAAAGTTGAGGTTGGGTGACGTGGCGCAACCCAAGTGGCTGGGGACATTATAAGTTGGTATCAAAGCATGTGTAAGGTGATAGCAATACTCAGTAGGAGACTGGGTACGTTACGTCACACAGATGAAGATATATATAGAACATATCGAATATTATATGTTTAGTTCAAACAACAATATATATTTTCACTTCCAAAGATCATGGACACTTATTGGAGATGTGAAGACCAATGGTCTTTCTTGCCATATCTGATTGAGTATGTTTTTAAATTCAAGAGATTTATAAATCCACACCTATTGGAATAAAAGGAACAATGTCAATTGATGTTAATAACATCATATAGGCATGGTAACTAGAACTTGCGGTTTCTTAATGACTTGTATCCTGTAATAACTCCAAGATTAGTTGTCAATAATGCTTATGTATTACTTTTTGAAAAACTATTGAAGGTTAGATGTTCTCTTCTATCCTGGCCCGGGATGTGGGTTTTGTGAATATTTCTATAGTAATCTAGTTATAGTGTTTGCAGACAAGGTGAAAAAGTTGGTACGAAGGACTTAATTGTATTCCATATTTTCTATGGATGGATCTTATGTGTTCACATTGGCAGTGCCAACGACCATCCTTATTGTACTCTACTTTCAATATTTTAATGAAAATGTATCATTCTTCAATGAAATAGCTACACTGGTTTCTCTTTTTCTTCTATTTCATTGTGATATAGTAACCAATGTATGTTGAAGGCTCATGTATAAATAAATGTTTACATTTAGAATATTTCAAAATGATATTGACACTATTGGAATTATATACCACACTTTAGGAATATGATTTTCACACTTTCAGACACTTTGGGAATATGATTTGCACACTTTCGTACACTTTGGGAACCCAATATTCGCACTTTGGGAGTAGAGTACTGCATGTAGTATAAACAATTGGAGGTTTAGTATATGTGGACAATAAATCCATATCCCATTTGACTTGGATGTAGGTTGTTTTTCACTGATGTCTTTTCACCCTACCCCTTGATTTCTCTTTTGGATGATCAATCACAGTTGTTCGAGATGTATGAAAAGTAAAAAAAGATAATTTTCATATGTATGGACTATGGATTCTTTAAGATGGAGGCACTAAAAAAAAAACTTCCTAAGCTTATAACAATCTTCACTTTTGGTAATTATATCATCCAACCTCCTGAAGAAGAAAAAACACCAAAAGGACAGACTTTGAATGTGGTGTTATTATAGACCTTTTCCCCATTCTCACTTAATAGTAGAGGTCTTATTTTTAGATAGATACTTTAAAGCTAGGTGTTTTGAAACAAAAAATATGCTCTTCCCTGCACTGATTCCCTTTCCTTATGTGATCCAAAGACAACGACAACAAACGTTAAAATATAATAGTTCCTTATTCTCCGGTGGTTACTAGAATCACATGAAAAAAAATTATCTTCAATTCCATGGTTTTTGAGCTCAGTAGAAGGTGGAGCCGGTTAATTACGATTCTCGAGTGTTGGCCCAATACTACGAATGCTGGATCATTCACCCCATTATTTCCTTGTTCTTTTATGAGATTTGGAGAATGAAACAATTTTTCCTACCTCCATTGATGTATATTTTCCTAATTCTCTAGAGCTCACTGCTACCTTATATAAGAGAGGTAGGTGGGAACAAATGATTTTCTAGTTGTTGTTGAGCCGAGATCCCGACATATTGAATAACATATAAATAGGGCCTTAACTAAACAATGAGAAAAGGGGTTGCAAATTCATGGCCATTCTGTGGTGAATCAGATATTTTCAAATTAGTTTCTTTAAAAAAACAATTCTATGGAAGATCATCAAGTCCATACTATCGACATTCATCTTTTTATTGTAAAGAAGGCTGAAGAAAGTCTCTACTGGATTCGATCAATGAAGCCAAGATAGCTGTACCCTTAGATTTTGGATTTGGAATTTGGATATATTGTAGAGGAGATATGCATGTACATACCCACACATTTTAATTAGAAAACATTGAGTTTATGGGTTGTGGTGAAGCCCTAAATTGAGCAAGACATAAATTTCATGTTCTGTGATTTTTAGAGAAGACACATGTTTAGTTTTTGGCCATCCTGGGACTTCAAATATATGAGTTTGGATCTAAAATATGGATATATTGTACATGAATTATTCCTCTAGGTACTTGAAAATTTTCATCAAAGAATATTTAGTTTAGGGGTTGTGGAAAAGCTCTGAACTAAGTTTAAAAGAAATATCACTTTTCATTTCACATGTTGATTTTTTTAGTTTGGGTTTTGACTATGAATTTTGGGCCACATATGCTACTTCTGTAGAAAATGGTTGGATTCACACTACCACAGAAAACATGAGGGTAGGAATGGAATACTAGCCAAGAATACACATAAGACTACAAGGGGGAAAGAAGAGAGTTAAATCACCGATTGATTTTAGGGTTAAATTGAGAAAATCTAGGGTAAAACAATACAAAATCAAAGGGAAGGGAAATGCACTAGATTAATTATGATACTATGATCTTGTTAATATCAAACTAGGGTTTTAGATGATTAGGGTACTTGATTTAGGTTTTTGATCAAATTTTACCAACATATTAGATAAGAAAAGTGAACCAAGTAGTGAGGCTTAATTAATCGACAATTTCTTTAATGAGGTAAAGACCCTAATGATGGAAGTACAAAGAGAAGAATAGGAAAAACTCACTTGAAATTTGTTGTTTTAGATGATGAAGATCCCTAGGTTGAATATGAGAGTTGTGATAGGGCCCCAAGAATGATTCATGACCCTGAATATCCTACTCACACAACTCCAATTTCTTGTAAGACAATACTTGAATAGAACTCCATTACAAAGTTATGTATATATGTAATATAATTAATAAACACTTTATCTACTATTGTAAAAATAAATCAAATAGAAATGTAAAGGGATGATACCTTCCTCACCTTAGCTATGATGAAACGTCTCTTGAGGTTGTAGGGTTGAAATGTCCAAGCATGAATGAAATTAAGCCAATGAATATATTCTAGGATGAATCAATCAGACCTACAAGGTTGGAGACATGAGAGACACAAAATACCCCTGTGGAGGTATTGGATATGACAAGTGAAAGTAGAGAAAGGGATTGAGAGAGGTGGAAGCAGTTTAATCACTAATCTGAGTGTGTACCTACAACTTTTGGTTTTCAAAAATAAAATAGTCTGTAAGAGTTTAGGAGAGATTACAAAGAATAATTGAATGGTATAAATAGGTAAGGGAAGAACCTCAATGCATAGGTGAACATTAAATTAGCCATTGGAAATTCTGAGTGGTATGGAAGCATTGTACCATGCCCATTGAGTGAGTGCCATAAGTTTGATACAATGGTGTTGTGGGTTTGGTACAACAATGCTATGGGTTTTAATGCCCAAAGTGACTTTCTATTATGCATCATGAGTTCATAGTGGCATTGATCCAAGGAAAATCATGGTACACTTTCCTCCAAGAGGCGAGGTAGGTTTAATGAGTTTCGATTGAAATATACTCCATAAATAACAAGTTGAAAATGAGTTTAGGTTGCTATGGATCCAAAATGAGGTATCCTAAGTGACCATGGACCCAACTAGGGGGTTGCATCCCCACTTGGACCCATGAAGTTAGGAAATTTCCCAAATAGGTGCTTCAAGGGTCAAAGTGAACAAAATTGGAAACCAAGGGCTAGATACCAGAGAAGAAAAGGTAGCTAAGGAACCCACCTTAGCGCTATACATTTGAGAGTGGTCCCATGTCTAGGATAAGGTGAGGGGGACTCTATGAATATGGTTCGTCACATTAGGGTAGCAGAGGTATCATATCATCATTTGCCGGGTCACATATAAATGCAACACAATAGTGAACCACACACTGCACGCCTTGGTGGGTAGGCATATGTGAGTACCTAAGTGAAAATATCATACACTACATTTGCCCCCACTTGAAAGAGATGCTATCCATGAGGTGTGAATATTAAAGAGTTGTATAGAAGGAAATAAGTAAGCATATGCATTAGAGTAGTGCAAGAGTCCTTGTAGCATGAGCTAATGCCATGATGTCACAAGGGAATGCTTCATTGGTCGGGCCATGATATCCTACATGATTGTGAATCCTTACATGCCTCAATCATCGGTGCAACATATATCTACACGGGTACCTCCTGGATTGTTATGATATCAAGTAAGTCACAGACAAAAGAGACATAAAGGTCAACAAGGAAAAGATGCATAATAAACAAGAATATTGGGATAGGGTAACAAGGATTAACTACTATTCAAGATATAGATCGATTAAACTATGAAATGTGAATGAAGAGACTAGATAATGAGCAATGAATCTAACTATCACGTAAGAATATAATAACTAAATTATGAGATTTAGAAATAAACAAGTTTTTAATTATCACGCTAATAAAATATAGGCTATAACATGTAATAAAGCATGAATTAATATGCCAATAAAAATATGAGACCTTTCAAAATCCAATATTATCTTGGACTACCAATGAAGGTTGAGGGAAGAGGTGATAGGGGAAAGGAGAAGAGGAGGGGATACTATGAGCAAGTTGAGATAGTTGCAAAGGGGAAAGAAGATAAGGATTTGGTAATCCAAAAGGGCTTGGAGGAGGTACACTTTCTAGATGAATATGAATAAGAAGTAGGGCAAGGAGAAATGAGGCAATTATGATAGCCAAGATCTTGTTTATGGATAGGGCATCGTTGAGAGGTAAAAAATTGGACCACAGAAGATTGTGAGTCTTGTTCAGAAGAAAAAAGAGTTATGTTGAAGCACATGACATTCCTTTGAGTTGTGAGTGTTGCGTTTATGATACTTGCACCACTTGTTTAAACTAGGGCACAGGTTAGTACCCAAGTCTTTGTGATTAGATGCATAAATACTTGTCTTGGGAGAGGGAGTATCACATTCCTCACACCACTTGGGTGGATGTATTAAAGGCTCTTAAGGAAGGGGGCTTTGATGTAAGGATGGAGGTTTAGCCTGGGAACCTTGTTTAGGAGGGAAGGGTCTCCTAAGAGAGTCTTTGAGGTTTGCTAATTCTTTAAGGACTTTCATATCTTCAATACTTTGCATGTAGGGAATGAGTTTGTCAAATGTGCTACATGAAGTAGGTGGTGCATGCTTATTTGGTTAGGTGTGGGACAAGTTGTATGATAATATAGTTGGGATCAACGAAGAGCTTAATGTTGAGAGGAAGTGGTGAGTATCCTCTGTGGTTAATTTGGTTCACATGGTCAATGATTTTTTTCAAACCACATAAGTCATAACTTATCAAACTATTAGGTGATCAAACCATATTTGTAAAAAAAGTATAACATTTATCTTAGGCGACAATCAATTGATTTCTTGTTACTTCCTTTAAAATTTGGCAACAACACCTTTCTATTAGTGTCGCATGTGAATCATTGACAATAATTAATAAAAAAATCTCCTAGTAGAATATCCAGAGAAAAAAACAAACTTTCATGTCAATCAAAGGGAACTTAAAACAAAAATAAATGGCAATGGAAAATATCTTCATAAATACATGGAAAAAATTCTACACACTAATATACAACATGATATACCACCTACATGTTGAAAAAATTGAAAAAAAATAATAGAAGTAAAGTATTAAAAACATTTTTATTTCCTATATAAATTTACATGACTTCAATTGAAAATTCATGGTTTTCCCAAGAGTATTTGCTATCAACTAATCATCTATATGTAGCGAATATACCCAAAAAATTGGGATGCATAATCATTGCTCTGGCGAAAATATTAAGATAACCTATTATATTTTCAAGGAAAATGTTTATATTTAGGTGAAAAATATAAGTGTATGCATAACTATAATCATAAACTAGGCCACAAGTTTTTTTTTATTTTTATGAAATATTAAAATTTTTAGGCTAAATTTCTTCAAAAAAGTTAAAATTTAGCCAAATTGACAAAATTTCACTTAAAAAAAAC
>ML776736.1:1837678-1855571 GCA_009831015.1 Picea engelmannii
TGAGCATTCATCTCCTCATTGAGATTAGGCTGGTCACGTTGATAATGAAGAACTAGTAGTAAATTTACCTTGCGGTCCAACTGCTCCAGTTGATACTTAATATCCACTACCTCACATCGAACTTCAAATATTAAATCCTAATGAGCCCATGTCTGGTGAAAATTCTCCACTATGGAATGATGCAGGTCACCCATATGTTGAGGGATCACAATTGGAGAGGAAGGGCGGTCATTTTGCAATGTCTTGGCTTGTGCATGCACTGTTGTATTTTCCTCGAGGAGGGGACATGAGAAAATGACTACTGAGGTGATGCTACTGGAGGCTTTCCTAATTGGAGACAACATCCTCCTCTTCCCACTCAATCCAACAACCACATGAGAATTCTTCTTCCGTAACTGCCTACTCTTCTATCTCCATCGAAAGAGAACCTTGTTCACCAATCAAGATAATGGCCTGAGATGATGAAGGTGCCAAGTCATCTTACTAGTTATTCTTTTGTGAGTGAGAGCCTCTACCCCTACGAGCACATCCTCTCTCATGGATGCGAGGCATTGCATGAGAGAAGGCTTGTAGTGCAACGAGAAATTGGTGATGGAAATGCCTTAAACCACCAACTAACATAAAATGCGATAAACCTCAAGGATGACACCATAATGAATACTTGTGTGCTTCTAGGTGCAACCACACATTCGACCACTACCTCAAGGTGTCCCCATGGTTCTAGGTTAAGTGGTCCTCATTGGAATTGAACCTTGCCTAATGGTGAAAAACTCCTCACTTTCCACCATTGGATCCAACCACTTCAAGCATTTAAATTGAGGACATGGGGTGAGATTTGATTCACTTATGTATGCACGAGACATGATATCATTTAATATAATATCTCTTGGTGCAACCACAAATTCAACCATTACCTCAAGGTATTCCTATAACTTTGAGTTAAATTCATGATAAATATCTTTAAAATACTAGATATAAAATATATTTTATATTATTAATACTTATGTTATTTATTATATAACAATTATCAATACACTATTATTATTAATTTTATTATATATTAATAATAACATGTACTTTTATTATTATTATTATACATTAATAATAATGTATACTTCCAATATATATTAATAATTACAATATATATTAATAATATATAGTTATTATGTTATTATATAATTTATAATATTATAAATTATTATTATTATATAGTTATTTATTCGTAAAATTATGTTATTAATTTTAAATTATTATTATATATTATTAATAAGAAATTATCAAGTTCAAAATGTATGAGAAAAATCAAATAATTTACTATTTTTTCTATAACTTTTTATGAACTCAAATTTGGGCTCTCTTTATGTCTAAATAAAGATCTTAAAAAGATTTAAGACTTTCTAAAAAATATTTAAGACTTTGTTGTTATATATTTTGTATTATATATGAATGTTGCATGGTGTTCTTTATACAATTACAAAGGAATCTTTTGACATTTATTTTATTTTATTTTATTTATTTATTTATTTTTGGTATTTTCTCATACTATTGGAAATGGAAAGGTTAAGAATGAAAACTTTGTTGTTATACATTTTTAAGACTTAACATTTTGTTTAAGATTTGTAAACGAATATCTAATATCTAAGAATCTTTTAACTGAGAGGAGAAAGTAAAATGTTATTTATTGTATTTTCATTACATATATTATACATTAATAATATTATTAATTGTATTTTAATTAATTGTTTTTTTAAAGTAAAATATTTGTATTATCTTATGATATCAAAATCATATATATATCTGGTTCTTGACACATAAACTGTTAAGTGTGGAAATTGGGCTAGTATCATGGTCATGTGGGATCATTTAATAGAAGCCAAAATACATAGTTGATAAAGCTTATTATCAAAATTAGGATTTTCCATCCGGATACTGAAACTAAAAATGTACATCAAACAAAATCACATTCCTAGACTGTGCTGGTTGCCCCCATTGCCGGGGTGAGTGCACCAGGGCACAATGAAATGATTAGGTTGACGATAAGCTCAGAAACGTCGGTTGTTGGAAGAGCCAGAGAGAGTGTCCATGAAAACTTCCAAGCGTCGATTGAGAAGTTCCATGCCAAAGAGTAATTCAACCACATATCGTTTGAGTTCAAACACAAACTGGAGTTGTTCATCAAGGAGGCTAGGCAGAGTAGGGGCCTCATTTGGCTGATGTGAAATCGAAATATCCTCCAAAACATGAAATGAATCATGTGCTGGATCTGCGTCATTATCCATTGGGTTGTATTGCACATCGGACAAGTCCTTATGAATATTGACATCCCTAACTCTGTTGAGTGGAGATAGACGACCAGGGGAAGGAGGAAAGGAAACCAAGAGGCGTGGGTAAGGAGGTGATGCCATGCAAGGTTCTTCATCCACAATGATAGGCCCAAAATCTTCTAAAGAGGCAAGAGAGTCGACGATGGGATCATCATTAGGAGGAGGGTCCGAAGAGCTAGAGGAAGAGCTGGTGTGAAAAGGAGGGTGGGGGGGATGCCCACGATTAGATAAACAACTATAGTAGGTAGGGTCTCTACGAGAAATTCCTTGTTCTCGAGGCATGATGCAAAGGTAAGACTACAGAAAAAAGTTAAGGGCTTGCGCAGAGCTAAATATTAGCAGAGCGAAGGTCAGGAACATAGTTAAAAGAGAAGTCATGACAAAAGGAATAGAGTGGAAATGGGAAGTAATACTATTACCATGTGTGGAGTCCTCTATTAATGACGAATTAACCAAATTTCCTTATGCTTCACATGAGCCAGCCACCACAACCATTGAAAGGACTGTGAGCGTTAATTCCCACCCTGTGAGAACACCAATGAACCATAATGCCATCACACGAAACCCCCTCGAGAG
The DNA here is from genome assembly GCA_009831015.1 of Picea engelmannii. Taxonomy (NCBI): domain Eukaryota; kingdom Viridiplantae; phylum Streptophyta; class Pinopsida; order Pinales; family Pinaceae; genus Picea; species Picea engelmannii. Next base: position 1,840,579 of record ML776736.1, read on the forward strand.
CGCACTAAGAATTGAGGAGGCGACGGTGAAATGCGTTGTCTTAAATTGCATGCTTATACACCTGTCATCCCATCCGGGGCTGGGCAATTCGAAATGGCTAACTCTTGGCATTGTATGAGTAGGACTGGTACATGGATGTGATCAACTCAGAAACATATGTCTTCTCTTACTATGGAGTCCCCTTCGTTTTCCAACTTATAAACAATATTATTGACATCTCTATGAGCATGTGAAGGAATAAGGCTACTGCTAGAGGGAAACATATTTCTTAGGATAGTTAGAGGGTAAAGGAGACACCAACTAGGAGAGACTTTCATTTCATCGGTGCCATGGAGAATTTTTGTTGCCATCGGAATGATAATTTGAGATTATCCTTCAAATATTAACTTGCTAATACCCACTTGGGAGGCCAATTGGATTCCATGAATTAAACCCCAAAGCTCTGCTGAATTATTGGAGTTAATTCCTAGGTTTCCCACTTGAATGTGTGTAATGTGACCATTGTTGTCTCTGATTACAATGCCATAACCTGCTGGGCCCAGGTTTCCCTTGGAGGCTCCATCAAATTTTAATTTGTGAAAACCTGGCGGGGTATTTCCAGACCGAGGAGCTATGTTGTTTGGCAAGTCTTTTCTTGGGATGATCACTTGGTTGATTAGTGTTCAGATTGAGTTGCCATTTATAAAGTATATGAATTTCTCTATGACTTTCCTTGAAGTCTTCATTATTCCACTGTTGAGATCAGATGGTTTCCTAAATATAACCATAGATTTGTGACCAGACAAAGCTGTGATTAGCTGTCTTATTTTGAAAGATGTGCCGATTCCTCTCCTTCCAAATTTGCTAGACCACAAAACCCAGTAGTAATTTCCATATACGGTTGAGTATAGGATTGGAGAAGGATGATGATTTCCATCGATTGTTGGTGAGATTTGATGCTGACGCCCTCAACCCGCAGGTTGGAAGGTCCACGTCAACACAGGATCTTTCTTTTTTCCACGTCCCGAAGAACTCCAAACGGTTCTTCTATTTCCCTATCGGGAAATCTGCACCCACAACAATCCTCACGGGATTCCCTCTTTGTATTTAGGAGATCGGAATTCGTGCTATCGCGAATCTGTAGGTAGAGCGTTGGTCTCTTGAATCCCCAAAACCCGACAACAGTCAACGCTGACCTTGTCCTATCGGGGTTTTCCCTATCGCGATTTCGGCACTCGCGATGTCGAACAACTTGGTTTACTGACTCCTGAATCCCAATATTCCGAAACTCCGATATACTCGCGAGTTTGACTTTTCAATGCCACCTCACTCCTGTCAGGATTTCAGACTTCCCGGTATCGCGAATCCTGATGCAAATGTTTCGGGACTTCTCACCACGAAACTTCGAAATGGTGTGCCACCTGTCCACTTGTTGACTTTGCTGTGGCCCCACACAAAACCTCTTGGCTTTGGGATATTGCGTATCGGAATATCACGATTCCCGTTGCAACGTTCACGGGACTTCCACCCACAAAACCCTGATATGGAATTTCACGTGTAAATCCAACGGTCCTTGTGACTCGGATCTACAGTCCTGCCCCTCCTGAGATTTGAACCTTTAGAGAATACTTCCGTCGTAACTCCCCTGATCCTCTGCTAGATCTGACGACTCGCGGGACTTCGCGAATCCTCCTCGGAGAATATCGACCGTCCGTTTCTCCTTGGCGATTTCTGCAAATGACCAAGTGTTCCTTCGTGGAACTCGTCCACCTGCGGCGAAAACTTACGTTGCTTCTTACAAACTTCAAGTCACAACTTCCCTGCACTGCCCTTCAACAATTTCGAAGGCCTTATCCTTCCTGAACTTCCTTATAACTCTGATCCTTAGAAAAGACTCTTGCACGCACTCCTTGCGGCAACCTTCAAACACTTCAAGTGCTTGAATCCTTTTGACTCTACGCACACCTACAACAACAGTCCCTCAATGCTTCACTCAGGTCCACAACCCTGAAACTTCACTCAGCCTATGCACTCCTTGCACGGCTCCTGTGCCTGACTACACTTCTGCGGAAATGAGAACAAAGGCTACCCTATATGAACCCTCTGTCAACACACTCCTTGCAGACACTTCAACTGCACTCCTTGCAGGAACTCTTGCTCATATAGAGAAACAATTGAAACTCATTCCTACTCCCCTTCAGACTTCAAACTCAAACATGAAATCATATATACACAACATATAAAGCAAATGTATAACAGGAAGCAACCATTCATGAGCATATCATTTAACATCAATACACAGAGAAAAAACATGAAACCATGAATTTGAATCAACCTATTTCTATTAATCCAAATATCTGTACATGGGTGTTCTTACACATCTCTCTGCATGCTCTTGCTCTCTCCAGCAATGCTGCTTATATCTCCAAAAATGTTACAATACACAATGAGGGTGTCTATATCTCGTTTCCCTCTTGCATTCTAAAACTGTCTAATTTAGAATTAAACTCTATCTACCTGCATTAACTACTTTAAATGCCTTCTATCTACTAAGGACGAGAGAAAATCGCTCAAGGTCCATTTACATCATACAAGTGCGCTTCTTCTTAATGGATTCATTTAATATTGCGCAACAAATTCCAAGGTGATTTCAAAATTTGTGTTGGTGCTTGTCCAGCTATCTTTTGCTTCCGCGCTGGCTCGCTTGATGTTGGCGATGCTCCTGCATCATACTCCCTGGCTTGAAAAATTTCATGGGCTCTTGTCCATGAGCTCACGCACGGTCTGTCCATGCCTCTGTATCTCTGCTTCGGTCTCCCAGCTGACATCTTCAATTGGATGGTTCTTCCACTTGACCAGATACTCAAAATGTTCCTTTCGCCTGGTCCTTTTGTTCATTCTTTTATCCAGTATGCGCTCCATCTGCGACTTATCTGCAACTGGCATCTTCTTTATCCACTGGATCACTGGTTGCTCAGTTCCAGTCCCTGTTTCCTCAGCTCTATATGGGTACAAATCAGAGATATTGAATATCAGAGAAATTCCGATCCCATCGGGTAATTCAATCTCATAAGCATTCGTCCCGAATTTCTTCAAGACCCTACATGGCCCGATTTTCTTCATCTTCAGCTTATTATATGTTCCTCTCAGGAACCTTTCCTTCCTTAAATGTGCCAGAATCAAGTCACCAACCTCAAACTGAAGTTGTCTCCGGTGCTGATTTTCTCTATGCTTGTATTCCTGACTTGAATTCAGCAGTCACTCCTTCACCTGACTGTGAATTTCCTTCATCGCCTCGGCGAATTCTTCTGCACTAGCGCTCCTAGTCGCAGTCTGTTCTGAATCCCTCAATTCAGAAATTCCTCTCGGCTGCATGCCATAGACAATCTGAAATGGACTCTGCCCTGTGCTCCATTTAACCGAGTCATTATAAGCAAACTCTGCCTGTGGTAATATGTTGTCCCACTGGCTATGGTGCTCTGTTACCAAGCTTCTCAGCAAGTCTCCCAGACTTCTATTTACCACTTCTGTCTGTCCATCTGTTTGAGGATGATAAGATGAACTAAATGACAAGTTAGTTCCTAGCTTCTTCCATAAGGTCCTCCAAAAATGCCCTATGAATTTAGTGTCTCGATCCGAAACTATACTCCTTGGAAAACCATGAAGTCAAATGACCTCTTTGAAAAACAAGTTCACAATGTGAGTTGCGTCACTGGTCTTCTGACACGGAATGAAGTGTGCCATCTTGGAAAATCTATCCACCACAACAAATATTGAATCAACACCTCTTTGTGTTCTTAGCAACCCCAATACAAAATCCATGCTAACTGCATCCCACGACCTCTCTGGTATGGGCAATGGTTGATAAAATCCTGCATTTTGTTTTCTTCCCTTCGAATGCTGGCAAATTATGCATCTGTCCATGAATATTTTGACATCTGCTCACATTCCCGGCCAAAAATATGACTCATTCAACTTTACGAACGTCTTGTCGTGACCAAAGTGCCCTGCCAATCCTCCACTGTGTTTCTCCTTCAACAGATTCTCCCTCATGAAGCATTTCAGAATACACAGTTGATTACCTCTAAACAGTAATCCTTCCTGGATCATGTATTCTATCCATTAGCTTCTATCCCTGAGAATTAGATTCTCAGCTGCTTCATATGCCTCCTTAAAATCCTGATAATTTGCGTACATGTCCCTGAGATCATCAAAACCCAACGTTTTGACTCTGAATTCCTACAACAACAAATACTTCCTTCTCAAAGAATCAACAACTTTGTTAGCAGTACCAGAAATATGTTTTATCACAAAAGTGAAATTCTGCATATACTCAACCCATTTGACATGTTTCTGATTCAACTTTTCCTGTTGAGTTACAAACTGCAATGCATGATTGTCATTGTACAAGACAAACTCCTTCGGGATTAAGTAATGCCTCCATTTCTTCAATGCCTGGATGATAGCATAAAACTCCTTATCATAAGTGGAGTACTTCACTTTCATTTCATTTAGCTTCTCGCTGAAGTATGCTATCGGCCTGTCTTCCTGACTCAAGACTGCCCCGATTGCAAACTCGCTTGCATCGCATTTCACTTGAAATGTCTTCTGGAAATCCGACAACACCAGAACTGGTTGTTCCGTAATCTTCCTCTTCAACATGTTAATTTTTTTTTTCAGCCTCTTCTGTCCAGTGAAAAGACTTGTGTCTTTTCTTCATTGTATCCATCATTGTTGCACTAATTCCACTGAAATTCCTAATGAACTTTCAGTAGAAACTAGCCAATCCATGAAAACTTCTCACCTCAAAGATGTTCTTCGGTGATGGCCAATTCTTGATTACCTCCACCTTATTTGGATCCATCCTCAACTCATTTGCCCAAATAACAAACCCCAAGTAAATGAGCTCTGTCTTCATGAATGAGGACTTCTTCATGTTTATCAACAACTTCTCCTGCTGTAGTTTCTGCATCACTGTAGCCAAATGCTTCAGATGCTCTGCCACTGTTTTACTGAAAACTAGTATGTCATCCAAATATACAATGAAAATTTTTCCGATGAACTCCCTCAGGACTTCGTTCATCAATCTCATGAAGGTACTCGATGCATTTTTTAAGCCAAATGGCATAATAAACCATTCATACAACCCCTCGTTTGTTTTGAATGCGGTCTTCCATTCATCATCTTCTCTCATGCGGATTTGATGATAATCGTTTTTCAAATCAATCTTTGAAAAATACTTTGCTCCACTCAAACAATCCATCAGATCATCCATCCTTGGAAATGGAAATCTGTACCTGATGGTTATCTTGTTAATTTCCCTCAAGTTAGTACACATCCTCCAGCCTCCATCTTTCTTTGGACTGAGTACTGTTGGAACAACACATGGACTCAAGCTTTCCCTGACTAAACCTTTGTCCAACAAATCCTGGACTTGCCTCTTAATCTCTTCATTCTCTTGTGGCGTCAATCTGTACGCGGCTTTGTTTGGAAAACTGGCTCCTGGTATGAGATCAATATGATGACTCACACTTCTAATCAGTGGCAAAGAACGAGGTAATTCGTCCACTACTATGTCAGTGAACTCTTCCAACAGTTCCTAAATCTCTTCTGGTAAATCATCCACTCTTGTGCTGGTCAAAACAATCTTCGGTTTCCTGAACACTATGAACTGTGGATCTTCCTTCTTCTTAACCTCTGTAAGAAGTTCCTTCGCACTCATGAGAAGTACAATGTTGCTTACTTCCGGCTTCACCTCCTTATCCTTAATTGGAAGCAACATGTGTGTCCTCCCATTCTTCTCCAGGGTGTATGTGTTCATTCTCCCATCATGAATCACATTCCTGTCATATTTCCATGGTCTACCCAACAATAGATGACAAACATACATAGGAATGACATCACATAATATCTTATCATTATATCCTCCTATCTTAAATTCAACTAAACATTGTTTAGTGACAGTTACCTGGTGTCCTTTCTGTAGCCACGAAACTCTGTATGGGCTTGGATGATCAGTCCTTTCCAGCTCCAACTTCTCTACCATCTCTGTAGAAATGAGATTATCCGTGCTACCACTGTCTACAATGACCTTGCACACCCTATCCTTGGTCTTGCAAGCAGTCCTAAAAAGTCAGGTCATTTGGACTGAACTCTCCACCTCTTTATCTGGTGTCAAAAGAACTTTTCGCATCATCAACGATCTTCCGCCTTCAACATCTTCTGCCTCAACATCCCGCCTCTGTGCTTCGGCGATGTGAGATTCTCCAATCTCCTTCTTTTTATCTGGACACTCGTAAGACTTGTGCCCATTCTTCCCACATGTGAAGCATGTGATTACTCCACCTCTTCCTCTTCCTATGCCTCTAGTACGAGGAAAAGTGTTATTGTCATCATAATCTCCTCTCTGCTCAGTATGCTGCCCTCTTTGTTCAGCATATTTTTGCCCTCGCTGTGAGGTTCCACCTCTCTCTGTTAGAGAATGAGGTTTCTTCCAGTCCTCCTTGGGCTTCTGATATTTATCCTGGGCAATTGATTTGCCTCTGGGATGACTTCTACCTCGACCTCTTTGACTCTGCTTTCGGCTCAGCTTCTCTTCTGCTTTCAGAGCCATCTGATAAGCATCTTCCACCTTTCGGATGGTTACCATTCTCATCTCATCCTGGATATCATATCTCAGACCATTCATGTATCTAGAAACTTTTTCATCATCGCTCTCCCGATGACCTACCCTGATGTTCAATTTGTAGAATTCCTCAGTGTATTCTTTCACTGTCATCAACTTCTGTCTTAGGTTTTGCATCCTCCTGAACAGAGTAATTTGATAGTCCCTGGGGATGAATTTCGCCTTCATCTTTGCGATCATTCTGTCCCAGCTCTTGATCTTCTGCTTTCCTTTGCAGCGTCTGTCAGCTTGTAGTTCATCCCACCACAATGTTGCATGTCCCTTCAATCTAGTGACAGCATGCTTGACTTTGTTGTCCTCTTCGACATCTTCGTAGTCGAAGTATGTGTCCAGAGCTCTAATCCAGTCTAGAAGCTCCTCTACATCCAGATTTCCCTCATAAACTGGAATGTCCATCTTCGCTCTTGCACCCATCCTTGCAATAGCTTTGATCAAACGTTTGTTTGATGCATCTTCGACTGCAACTTCTTCTTCATGTTCAGCCTCAATCTTGCTTTCGGAATCACTCAGGTCCCCCTTACTAACTGTGCATCTTTGCACTGTCTCCATGTCTTCAAGTCTAGCTCGTAGATCACACATCTCTCTCTCCATAACTGGATCTGTCATCTGCCTTCCTCTTCTTCTCGGCATCTCCCTATCCTCTGGATCGGGTGATTGTCTGTCCCTTCTCCTTGGCGGCATGGTGAATTATATTCTCTCCTCTGCTACAGAAAGAAAAGAACCTTTCTGAGCTCTGATACCAGATGATGTCGATGCCCTCAACCCGCAGGTTGGAAGGTCAACGTCAACACATGATCTTTCCTTTTTCCATGGCCCGAAGAACTCCAAACGGTTCTTCTATTTCCCTATCGGGAAATCTGCACCCACAACAATCCTCGCGGGATCCCCTCTTTGTATTTAGGAGATCGGAATTCATGCTATCGCAAATCCGTAGGTAGAGCGTTGGTCTCTTGAATCCCCGAAGCCCGACAACAGTCAACGCTGACCTTGTCCTATCAGGGTTTTCCCTATCATGATTTTGGCACTCGCGATGTCGAACAACTTGGTTTACTGACTCCCAAATCCCGATATGCCGAAACTCTGATATACTCGCGAGTTTGACTTTTCAATGCCACCTCACTCCTGTCGGGATTTCAGACTTCACGGTATCGCGAATCCTGATGCAAATGTTTCGGGACTTCTCGCCACGAAACTCCGAAATGGTGTGCCACCTATCCACTCGCCGACTCCGCTGTGGCCCCACACAAAACCTCTTGGCTTCGGGATATCATGTATCGGAATATCGCGATTCCCGTTGCAATGTTCACGGGACTTACACCCACGAAACCTCGCTATGGAATTTCATGTGTAAATCCGACAATCCTTGTGACTCGGATCTACGGTCCTGCCCCTCCTGAGCTTTGAACCTTTAGAGAATACTTCCGCCGTAACTCCCCTGCTCCTCTGCTAGATCTGACGGCTTGCAAGACTTCGTGAATCCTCCTCGGATAATATCGACTGTCCGTTCCTCCTTGGCGATTTCTGCGAATGACCAAGTGTTCCTCTGCGAAACTCGTCCACCTGCGGCGAAAACTTACGACACTTCTTACAAACTTCAAGTCACAGCTTCCCTGCGCTGCCCTTCAACAATTTCGAAGGCCTTATCCTTCCTGAACTTCCTTATAACTCTGAGCCTTAGAAAAGACTCTTGCGCGCACTCCTTGCGGCAACCTTCAAACACTTCAAGTGCTTGAATCCTTTTGACTCTACGCACACCTGCAACAACAGTCCCTCAATGCTTCACTTAGGTCCACAACCCTGAAACTTCGCTCAGCCTGCGCACTCCTTGCACGGCTCCTGTGCCTGACTACACTTCTACGGAAATGAGAACAAATGCTACCTTATATGAACCCTCTGTCAACGCACTCCTTGCGGACACTTCAACTACACTCCTTGCAGGAACTCTTGCTCAGATAGAGAAACAATTGAAACTCATTCCTACTCCCCTTCAGACTTCAAACTCAAACATGAAATCATATATACACAACATATAAAGCAAATGTATAACAGGAAGCAACCATTCATGAGCATATCATTCAACATCAATACACAGAGAACAAACACGAAACCATGAATTTGAATCAACCTCTTTCTATTAATCCAAATATTTGTACATGGGTGTTCTTACACAACTCTCTGCATGCTCTTTCTCTCTCCATCAATGCTGCTTCTATCTCCAATAATGTTACAATACACAATGAGGGTGTCTATATCCCGTTCCCTCTTGCGTTCTAAAATTGTCTAATCTAGAATTAAATTCTATCTACCTGCATTAACTACTTTAAATGCCTTCTATCTACTAAGGACGAGAGAAAATCGCTCAAGGTCCATTTACATCATACAAGTGCGCTTCTTCTTAATGGCTTCATTTAAGATTGTGCAACAACTTCCAAGGTGATTTCAAAATTTGTGCTGGCGCTTGTCCAGCTGTCTTTTGCTTCCGTGCTGGCTCGCTTGATGTTGGCGATGCTCTTGCATCAAGATTTATACTTTCTACGATCCTATCTGTGGTTCTCATTGTGCTATCCAATTCATTCCATAGGTGGATACTGAATGGACATTGATTTAGAAGGTATTCCATGGAATCTTCTTGAGTTCAACAGAGATGGCACATTGAGGGCCCGATGAAACTTCTTTTCCTCAACTTGTCCTAGGTTAGATATGGATTCTGCATAAGGAGCGAGGGGAAAATAGAAACTTTTGGCCATAAATGAGATTTCCAGATTCTATGCCATATTTCTTCTTTTGGATGAAGGTGAAATTGTGCCTTTAGTCCATAAGCCTCTTTGATGGAAAAGGTTCTTCTAGGGAAGTGTCCCCAACACTATATGCCTTCTCCTTCTCTTTTATGAATTCTTCTTTAGGATGCTTTGAGTTTCCAAGGGTGGATATTACAGTCCAATGGTATCTGAAGATCTATATGTGTCATTTTTCATTCCCTCCATTGCGATTCTGGAGGCTCTTCTTTCCAAAGATCTATAATTTTTAAATTCCCATGGTGTGGCAGTTTCTCTTGAATGTAGCGCAAGTGTTCCATAAATTGTAGTAGGGCGAGTTGTTTCCATGAGTTAGACCAAAACAAGGCCTCTTATCCCCCTCTAATTTCCCAAAATGCATGGTCCCTGATGATGGGGCTATTGTGCCAGGACACATTCCATATATTGGACCTAAAACTATGAGCCACTGTGTGAATTAATTGAGTTTCTTATATCCCGAGAGTATATTTCTGCCGTGAGAGTCTTGTCCATGATTCCTTGGGATGGGTTAGCCATCTCCACCATATTTTGGCCCCAATTATTTCATTTGACAAGCTCGGATCATGAAGGCCCAATCCATCACTTAGCTTTGATTTATAGATCTTATCCCAAATGACTAGTGCACATTTACGATCAGTGTTGTGACCTTTCCAAAGGAAGTTTCTCTGAAGATTATGAATTGTATTTAAAATATTTTTTGCAGTTGCTAGAACTAAAAAAATCTAAGTGGGAATAACTTGAAGGATGGATTTAAGTACAACCAACCTTCCAGCTAAATTGAGAGAGTGAAAGGTCCATGAGTTCAGACGCTTTTTGAGAGATTGCAAAAGGGGAGACCAAGAGATATTGCGAGCTGCAAAGTTAGTGAGGGGAACACCAAGATAATTGGACAGAAGGGAGCCCCACAGGATGTGCAGGAGATGAGATATATGAATTTGGACAGAAAGGGGGGTGTTGAAGAAATAAAGCCAAGATTTGGAAAAAATGATTTCAATACATGAAGCAACACAAAAGTATAGAAGTATTTTATGAAGATGGCCAAATTCCTGGGAATTAGGGGTGCCCATTAACATTGTGTCATCTATAAACTGATTATCGGAGGCTGGTGGCTGCATGCCATGAAGATAAAGGCCTTTGAGCGAGCCATTGCTTATGTAATCTTGAATATATCGACTGAGGCCTTCAACCATTATGAAAAAAATGAAGGGGGATAAGGGATCCCCTTGGCTTATCCCTATTGAGGATTTGAAAGGTTTGGAGGGGACTTCGTTGACTAGGATGGAGAAAAAAAATGAGGAAGTCAGATTGAGAATCCAATTGACCCACTCAACATTGAAACCAAAATATAAAATAATATCCCTGATGTATTACCAACTTAACCTATCAAATGCCTTTGAAAGATATAATTTGAGGAAGATACCTGGAGTGCATGTGCTTTTAAGAGAGTGGATAACCTCATGAACTAGAATAATTTTGTCCAATATTTTTCATCCCTCTACATAACCAGACTGCTCCATAGAAATGATGAGGGGAAGGATAGGTTTTAGGAGGATGACAATTACCTTTGTGATGATCTTGTAGATGACATTCAAGAGGGATATAGGCCATAATTTACTAGGATGGAAGACATTTTCCTCTTTTGGAATGAGAGTGATGAAAGTTGCAATAAGAGCCGAAAGCACCTTACCACATGTGCATGATTCCTATACTATCTTCCATACTTCTTCTCTCACTATTGGCCAACAATGATGGAAAAAATCCATAGTGAATCCATCCAATCCAGGTGCTTTCCCCACTGGAATTTATTTCATTACTTGATCCACCTCCTCTATGGTGATTGGTCTGAGTAGTGCTTCATTTTGCTCCTGAGATATAAGCATTGGTATGTGTTGAGCTATTTTACTGATTGCTTGTGACCGGTATGGTTTTGGCTTAGTGAGTAGATTTTTTTAATAATCAGTGAGCTCTCGCTTGAGTCCCTCATGATCAAGAATCTTTTCCCCCTGTTTATTTTCCATTCTAGTTATGAGATTTAGATGTCTTCATTGGATCATGGAACAGTGAAAAAATTGGTATTTCTTTCTCCTTCCTTGAGCCATTGAACTTTGAATTTTTTCCTCCATAAGATTTCATTCTGTTTGTATCTTTCTTCTAGTTGTGATTTGATTATTGTCTCTTCCTTCAGCAGGGATTCCGATGGCCCCTATGAGATGGCCCTCTCTTGAAGCTCCTCCATTTGTCTTTCCATATTTCTTTGGTCTTGGAATATATTTCCAAAGACTTCTTTGTTCCATTTTTATAGGTGTTGATTAAATTTTTTTAGCTTCTATTGAAATATTTACATGAGCGTGCCTATCAGAACATTAGCATTTTCCCACCATGTGGGGGAATTGTTTTGAAAGTCTGGGTGTCTAAGCTAGAATGTTTCAAATCAGAAGGGATTTGGTTTGGGCGTGCTTGCAATGTCCAACTAGAGCTGGATGGGCCAATGATCAGATCTAGCTTTGGGAAGGATTCCCACCTCCATCAACGGATCATCAACGATTATTTCTTTAGAGAGAAGGAAGTGATCTAGACGACTGGAAACTTGGTGTCAATCGGTTCGCCTATTTTTCCAAGTAAAAGTGCCATTTCTAGATTCAATGTCTACTAGACGCAAGTCATCTATTAGGGCTTGAAACCACTCACTTTATTTTTCCATTTTTCTAATGCCCCCTTGTTTTTCCTCCAGGAAAAGGATCATATTGAATTCCTCCCCAATTATCCACCTTAGCTTCCCAACTATATTGCCGATGTATCTCAAGGCGTGTAAGAAATTGCCTTTTCTTGAGGTGGCAGGGGACTGTAAACAATTGATAGAACCCCCTCCCAAATTGAGCCAACCATTTGGTATCTTGATGTTAGTGTCCATGCAGTGGAGGAGAATCCATCTAGAAATACGATAGCTGGGTTTGAAAGAACTGCAATGCCTCCTGAATATCCATTGGCATCATTGTAGGCATAGTGACATTGACACCAACATTTTCTAAACATTACTTCAACTAACAAATATGCACATTTTGTTTCCTGTAGAAATAGTATATCTAGATTTTCCTCCATTATACATATCCAAAGAAATTTTTGTTTGGCTCTTCCATTTATTTCTCTTATGTTCCATGAGAGTATCTTCATGGGGAAGGTTTGTGGGGGGGGGGGAGGGAATAAAATTGCAGAGAGTTTATGTACCTGACCAGAATTGATCATGAAGATACCAACCTCTTGAATTAGTTGCTAAGCTGATTTCCTTCCTCTTATTTTCCCTTCCTTCGGGACCTTCCTTGGTGCTTTGGCTTGGTTGGGACTTATGCCTAATATCCTTTTCAAGCATGATGTAGCTCCTATTGTTGAGTTCATGTAAACTTTCTGTACTTTGAAAAGTTGTTCCGGTGGCAGCGACTGTGGTTCCTTTTTATTGAAGGCCTATTTAAGTCGTTCAAGATCGATGTCCTTCAGATCTGTTTCATCTCCTGTCATCTCCAAATCCCCCCCTCATCCAATGAAATATCAATGCCTAGGTGGGAAGGGCATTCATGTTTCACTATCTGTTCTAGTATAGGTTCTGAATTATGCTTGGATTTTCCTTTTCCCTTATCATTCTTTGGAACTTGATGAGGGTTTTCCACCTCCAGTGGATCCAAAAACCGGGTTAAAATATCAAAAGAGTTGCTTGTTGTCACTTTTTTCCCCTGTCCTTTGCCTATTTTACACAAATTTGGATTTCTATAGTTTTGAACCTGAATGAAGCCATATTTTTGTTTGTCGTTATCATCCTTTGGCTTGGTGTGGGGGGGAATTGAGGGGACAATCCCTGAACAAATGACTGTGTTCATGGAAATTACGACATATGAAAGGGATGTGCTCATAGTCAATTATTTGCAACCATTCCTCATCCTGGTATTCAAGGGTTAGAGATCCTGGTAGGGCTTTAAATACATTCATATAAACACAAATGCGAGCATATGCGGTATACCTTCTTTGTCTGGTGGCTTCTAAAGATTTGACATAGATTCCAATGGTATTGCCGATACCCATGAGTATTTCTTCTAGACATAGCTCCTGGGGTAGAGAATAAAGACATATCCATACTGGGGCATGCAAGAAATATTCCTTTCTTGGGAAAAAACGATTTGTCCAGAACCTAAGGTATAACCTTGCCGAGTTGTAAAAATATGACCCATTTTAAAAAATGTGGTCTTTTTCCTTAAACTGTAGAGGATGATTGTGAAGAATCCTTTGGATCATAGTAGAAGATCATATTTCCCCTTGGGGTTCCACCAATGTTTGATCCATTTGACTAGATCTCGTTCTGAAGGTCATAGGCCCAAACATTTCTCAATTAGGGAATGCTCTTTCATGATTTGTGTGTTTTCTCCAACCCTAGTGGAGTGGATTACATACCTTGGAGCTGTTGGGGTTTGCGGGATGCTTTTTCTAGGCTCCCAAGCCTGATTCACTTTTGGATGCAAAGATTAAGACTCCACTTCCATTGCTTTTCCAAACTTATGGTCCTCTTGGAGTATTTGATCACGCAGATGAGGCGACGATTCAAAGGTGGGCTGAATGCTTTTTATACTAGTCTACCCATTTGTTGTGACATCACTGTAAAAGGGGACTTTAATCCCTCCGGGGTTTCTATGAGAGGGTCATTAAGGTCCAATCCATTGGGTTTGTGGCCTTTCTTGCTGAAGAAACCAGTGTCTGCCCTGGAGATTCTAGATGGTCGCATGCATCAAAACCCTAGCTGTGCGTACTCGTGCTTCTATTCCAATCATTCACATAAATTCCAAGATTTAGGAAGACAATATTTGAATAAATATTCAATTTATTTAACGTTGCTAACTAAAGGAATATCCTATTTTGAGAGGGCATCCTAACTTCCAACTTTTTCTTTGCCACCATTTCTTATCTCCTATTTCTTCCTCTTCAATTGATTGTTTATTATATAATATTTATTATCATTTATCATGCATGCATACGAATATAAAATTCTCATTATTATCTTTAATTCTCATTTAGTAATTCTAGATTATCCTAGTTTAGATGGTAGTATTATGTGGCATAAACGAGTTATTATTTATAATTTCCTTAGGAGGTCCATTTTTGGACTAAATTTTCTCTAATGAATAATCTTTGATTCAAAAATTTATTTATAATTTGGATTTGATCATTGTTTTAGAAATTATACCTCATCAAATAAATAATGAGATTGGGTGACTATGTAACATCCCCATTATAATCCTCGGTTTAATTAATGCTTAGGTGGATATAATATGTGGTTACTACCGAGCGACATAATATGCAAATTGTATCTCTATGTTTTAATAATAAAATGTGATTCCAGTTTCTCAGGGGAGATGGACAAGAGATGAGGGATGAATTAATCCACAAGAGGAGGAAGTGTCTAGAATAATGGCCAAGAGGGGTCAAAGGGAGGATTACCCATGTATATCAATTTAACCCATTTTCCTATACTTGCCAATTGTATATGAACCTTC
>ML776736.1:1855671-1967895 GCA_009831015.1 Picea engelmannii
CATGCCATGAAGATAAAGGCCTTTGAGCGAGCCATTGCTTATGTAATCTTGAATATATCGACTGAGGCCTTCAACCATTATGAAAAAAATGAAGGGGGATAAGGGATCCCCTTGGCTTATCCCTATTGAGGATTTGAAAGGTTTGGAGGGGACTTCGTTGACTAGGATGGAGAAAAAAAATGAGGAAGTCAGATTGAGAATCCAATTGACCCACTCAACATTGAAACCAAAATATAAAATAATATCCCTGATGTATTACCAACTTAACCTATCAAATGCCTTTGAAAGATATAATTTGAGGAAGATACCTGGAGTGCATGTGCTTTTAAGAGAGTGGATAACCTCATGAACTAGAATAATTTTGTCCAATATTTTTCATCCCTCTACATAACCAGACTGCTCCATAGAAATGATGAGGGGAAGGATAGGTTTTAGGAGGATGACAATTACCTTTGTGATGATCTTGTAGATGACATTCAAGAGGGATATAGGCCATAATTTACTAGGATGGAAGACATTTTCCTCTTTTGGAATGAGAGTGATGAAAGTTGCAATAAGAGCCGAAAGCACCTTACCACATGTGCATGATTCCTATACTATCTTCCATACTTCTTCTCTCACTATTGGCCAACAATGATGGAAAAAATCCATAGTGAATCCATCCAATCCAGGTGCTTTCCCCACTGGAATTTATTTCATTACTTGATCCACCTCCTCTATGGTGATTGGTCTGAGTAGTGCTTCATTTTGCTCCTGAGATATAAGCATTGGTATGTGTTGAGCTATTTTACTGATTGCTTGTGACCGGTATGGTTTTGGCTTAGTGAGTAGATTTTTTTAATAATCAGTGAGCTCTCGCTTGAGTCCCTCATGATCAAGAATCTTTTCCCCCTGTTTATTTTCCATTCTAGTTATGAGATTTAGATGTCTTCATTGGATCATGGAACAGTGAAAAAATTGGTATTTCTTTCTCCTTCCTTGAGCCATTGAACTTTGAATTTTTTCCTCCATAAGATTTCATTCTGTTTGTATCTTTCTTCTAGTTGTGATTTGATTATTGTCTCTTCCTTCAGCAGGGATTCCGATGGCCCCTATGAGATGGCCCTCTCTTGAAGCTCCTCCATTTGTCTTTCCATATTTCTTTGGTCTTGGAATATATTTCCAAAGACTTCTTTGTTCCATTTTTATAGGTGTTGATTAAATTTTTTTAGCTTCTATTGAAATATTTACATGAGCGTGCCTATCAGAACATTAGCATTTTCCCACCATGTGGGGGAATTGTTTTGAAAGTCTGGGTGTCTAAGCTAGAATGTTTCAAATCAGAAGGGATTTGGTTTGGGCGTGCTTGCAATGTCCAACTAGAGCTGGATGGGCCAATGATCAGATCTAGCTTTGGGAAGGATTCCCACCTCCATCAACGGATCATCAACGATTATTTCTTTAGAGAGAAGGAAGTGATCTAGACGACTGGAAACTTGGTGTCAATCGGTTCGCCTATTTTTCCAAGTAAAAGTGCCATTTCTAGATTCAATGTCTACTAGACGCAAGTCATCTATTAGGGCTTGAAACCACTCACTTTATTTTTCCATTTTTCTAATGCCCCCTTGTTTTTCCTCCAGGAAAAGGATCATATTGAATTCCTCCCCAATTATCCACCTTAGCTTCCCAACTATATTGCCGATGTATCTCAAGGCGTGTAAGAAATTGCCTTTTCTTGAGGTGGCAGGGGACTGTAAACAATTGATAGAACCCCCTCCCAAATTGAGCCAACCATTTGGTATCTTGATGTTAGTGTCCATGCAGTGGAGGAGAATCCATCTAGAAATACGATAGCTGGGTTTGAAAGAACTGCAATGCCTCCTGAATATCCATTGGCATCATTGTAGGCATAGTGACATTGACACCAACATTTTCTAAACATTACTTCAACTAACAAATATGCACATTTTGTTTCCTGTAGAAATAGTATATCTAGATTTTCCTCCATTATACATATCCAAAGAAATTTTTGTTTGGCTCTTCCATTTATTTCTCTTATGTTCCATGAGAGTATCTTCATGGGGAAGGTTTGTGGGGGGGGGGGAGGGAATAAAATTGCAGAGAGTTTATGTACCTGACCAGAATTGATCATGAAGATACCAACCTCTTGAATTAGTTGCTAAGCTGATTTCCTTCCTCTTATTTTCCCTTCCTTCGGGACCTTCCTTGGTGCTTTGGCTTGGTTGGGACTTATGCCTAATATCCTTTTCAAGCATGATGTAGCTCCTATTGTTGAGTTCATGTAAACTTTCTGTACTTTGAAAAGTTGTTCCGGTGGCAGCGACTGTGGTTCCTTTTTATTGAAGGCCTATTTAAGTCGTTCAAGATCGATGTCCTTCAGATCTGTTTCATCTCCTGTCATCTCCAAATCCCCCCCTCATCCAATGAAATATCAATGCCTAGGTGGGAAGGGCATTCATGTTTCACTATCTGTTCTAGTATAGGTTCTGAATTATGCTTGGATTTTCCTTTTCCCTTATCATTCTTTGGAACTTGATGAGGGTTTTCCACCTCCAGTGGATCCAAAAACCGGGTTAAAATATCAAAAGAGTTGCTTGTTGTCACTTTTTTCCCCTGTCCTTTGCCTATTTTACACAAATTTGGATTTCTATAGTTTTGAACCTGAATGAAGCCATATTTTTGTTTGTCGTTATCATCCTTTGGCTTGGTGTGGGGGGGAATTGAGGGGACAATCCCTGAACAAATGACTGTGTTCATGGAAATTACGACATATGAAAGGGATGTGCTCATAGTCAATTATTTGCAACCATTCCTCATCCTGGTATTCAAGGGTTAGAGATCCTGGTAGGGCTTTAAATACATTCATATAAACACAAATGCGAGCATATGCGGTATACCTTCTTTGTCTGGTGGCTTCTAAAGATTTGACATAGATTCCAATGGTATTGCCGATACCCATGAGTATTTCTTCTAGACATAGCTCCTGGGGTAGAGAATAAAGACATATCCATACTGGGGCATGCAAGAAATATTCCTTTCTTGGGAAAAAACGATTTGTCCAGAACCTAAGGTATAACCTTGCCGAGTTGTAAAAATATGACCCATTTTAAAAAATGTGGTCTTTTTCCTTAAACTGTAGAGGATGATTGTGAAGAATCCTTTGGATCATAGTAGAAGATCATATTTCCCCTTGGGGTTCCACCAATGTTTGATCCATTTGACTAGATCTCGTTCTGAAGGTCATAGGCCCAAACATTTCTCAATTAGGGAATGCTCTTTCATGATTTGTGTGTTTTCTCCAACCCTAGTGGAGTGGATTACATACCTTGGAGCTGTTGGGGTTTGCGGGATGCTTTTTCTAGGCTCCCAAGCCTGATTCACTTTTGGATGCAAAGATTAAGACTCCACTTCCATTGCTTTTCCAAACTTATGGTCCTCTTGGAGTATTTGATCACGCAGATGAGGCGACGATTCAAAGGTGGGCTGAATGCTTTTTATACTAGTCTACCCATTTGTTGTGACATCACTGTAAAAGGGGACTTTAATCCCTCCGGGGTTTCTATGAGAGGGTCATTAAGGTCCAATCCATTGGGTTTGTGGCCTTTCTTGCTGAAGAAACCAGTGTCTGCCCTGGAGATTCTAGATGGTCGCATGCATCAAAACCCTAGCTGTGCGTACTCGTGCTTCTATTCCAATCATTCACATAAATTCCAAGATTTAGGAAGACAATATTTGAATAAATATTCAATTTATTTAACGTTGCTAACTAAAGGAATATCCTATTTTGAGAGGGCATCCTAACTTCCAACTTTTTCTTTGCCACCATTTCTTATCTCCTATTTCTTCCTCTTCAATTGATTGTTTATTATATAATATTTATTATCATTTATCATGCATGCATACGAATATAAAATTCTCATTATTATCTTTAATTCTCATTTAGTAATTCTAGATTATCCTAGTTTAGATGGTAGTATTATGTGGCATAAACGAGTTATTATTTATAATTTCCTTAGGAGGTCCATTTTTGGACTAAATTTTCTCTAATGAATAATCTTTGATTCAAAAATTTATTTATAATTTGGATTTGATCATTGTTTTAGAAATTATACCTCATCAAATAAATAATGAGATTGGGTGACTATGTAACATCCCCATTATAATCCTCGGTTTAATTAATGCTTAGGTGGATATAATATGTGGTTACTACCGAGCGACATAATATGCAAATTGTATCTCTATGTTTTAATAATAAAATGTGATTCCAGTTTCTCAGGGGAGATGGACAAGAGATGAGGGATGAATTAATCCACAAGAGGAGGAAGTGTCTAGAATAATGGCCAAGAGGGGTCAAAGGGAGGATTACCCATGTATATCAATTTAACCCATTTTCCTATACTTGCCAATTGTATATGAACCTTCCGATTTCTGATTGAGTGTTCCCAAATCCAATCATTGAATACATGTAAGAAGGTGGGTGTGACTGGTCATATCCCAGAGTTATTGGGAACATGGGGGTTGAGTACAATCAACCCAGGGAAGAGTGTGAGTCAATAAAGGAAATCCACAAGAGAGGAAATTCGTATGGGTTGGGACAACAATTTTTAGTTAGTCAAAAATTTTTGTGCATGGGAGGCAAGGGGATAGAAAGAAATAAAGATTTAAGTTGGTGAAACCATGGTGGGTGAATTCTAGAACGTATTTGGAGCATAACTGAAGCGAATTGGAGTAGGAAAATTGAAGAGCCAGATTGTCAGGCCTAAAGAGTGAACTCTTGTGTGAGTTGCACTAAAACAACAAGTGTTTGTTGTTGGTTGGTTGATAGTTTTCCTAACAAAAGTTTCCTTTGAGTTCCCAGCTGAGAGATTCCTAGTTACTTGTGCCAGAGAGACCCTAATAAAAGAATGACACATTCCTTGGGTTATCCATGATAAATGGATGGTACATCCCTTGGGTGATCCCTGATAAACGAATGGTACATTCCTTGTGTTGGGGATGTTAAGAGGAAGAGAGTTGGTAGAAAGATCAAGATAGATGTAGGAGAATATCCGTTGGGTTATGAGCTTTATGAGTTGCGAGGGGACTGCCAGAGACCACCCTCTTTTGTGGATTACTAGCCTTAGCTCGAGGGTGACTGGCTATTAATATTTGGAACAATCAACCTATGGTTGGGTGGAAGGTCCATCCCAAGCAGTTGGTTGCACGATTCTTGTTTAAAGATACATGTTTTATCTTGTACTGAGTTATTTACATGTGTTATTTTTTTGCATGAACTGTGCGTACATGAGAATGACTTATATGCTGCTGTAATGAGCGCTTTAGCTGCATTTCATGTTGATTATTAGTATGCTTCAGATGCATATGTTTTATGGTTATAGATAGTAGCTAAATCTGTTTTAAATTTGTAGTTGTAAGCTATAGAAAATCGGCTAACAGTAAAATAATTGCTTTAATTAGTAGAAGTTTCATTGTTATGTGTATTCCACACATAATGTTGCTTAGCTGGAGGCTAGGTATGTTACATTTTGATATTAGAGCTGATAATTAGATATTTTTGCGTGACATGACCCAGCTTGGGTGTTTGGGTACATTACAAAGTGGTATCAAAGCCCAATTTTCAACGTTGAGCCTAGATGGGTTGAGTTAGCAAAATGCTGAAGAAAAACTCACAGATAATTAATTTCTGGTGTATGTTTGCAAATTGTTTTATTAAATTACTGCAGGAAAATTGAGAGAATTTCATGGGTAATGTGAAGAATTCATCCTCTTTGGAAATTTTGAAAATAAGTAAATCAATTTTTTTTTGGGTATTTTTTTGTTCGATGATGTTGGCATGACATGGAGGCCACGTGTCATCTGACATGGTAGAAAAAAGTGTGTCCTACCAATATGGTAGGTACATGCTGGATGTGATGTAGATCCATGTGGTAGACCAACTGTCAGTCCCACGAAACTGTGGTAAGATCTTGGAATTTGTTTAAGTGTTAAGTCCACATAGATGGAAAAATGACTAAGTGTTGGGACTTCACGGACAAAATTATGAAAGAAAAGTTACAAGTTTATGAGTCCGTGAGTCCACGTAGATGGAAAAAAATGACTAAGTGTTGGGACTTCTCAGATGGACTTATGAAAGAAAGGTTTCAAGTTTATGAGTCCGCGAGTTCGCGAAGGAAAAATAAGCTAAGTGTTGGTAGCAGATTCATGGAATTTATGAAGAAGAGATATGACTTAGATCCATTATGAATCCATTAAGACAGATCAACGACAGAGATCTAATCAATAAATGATCAGACGATTGTTGAGCATTGCTACTATGTTGCATGTGCCAATGCGTATTCCTTTGTTGTTTTTCCACCATAATTATTAGCTGGGAGCTTGGGTTTGGGTAAAAAAATAGTCGTTGGAAATATATTGAGAATTAGAAGAGATCCGTCGACCCATAATTTTGATTTGGGAATTATATTTTCTTCAAAAGTGATAAAACTGAATTTAGTAGCAGCGAAAGAATGGAAATTGCAACTTGTAATTGTTGTAACTATTCATTCAAAAATCATATTGAGTGATCCAGGTGGATATTGGTGGCCACCCACCTATTCCAACTGGATTAAAACAGTTCTTTGGAAATTTACTATTTTTAGTAGTTTTTCAGGTCCTAAACTTCCGGGGCTATTTTAAGGGCCTAAATGATGCTTTTTGAGAACAAAATGAAGGAAGAGATATAACAATGAAATATATAGATATATTGTGAGATACAAAGAAATATTGAAATAAACACAAAGATATAGTAATGCACAATTTTTATTAATTAGAGAATGTACAAAAACTATAAAATTACAAAGTGAATGACTCACTAGAATGGTGGCAACTTATCTATGAGAAGATATGTGATGGCTACGCTAATTCACAAGAAGATAATTGTTACAATGAGGCTCCAAATTCCTTTTTAACATAAATAAAATCCAAAAACCTAACCCCGAAAGATGAAAATCCAACAGGTTTGTGGACTTTGTTTTGGGTAGTTTTGCGTATCAACTTCCTAGGGGCGTAACTTTGGCATACAATCTCCATTTGGGGCGCACGATAGCTTGTTGGAAAGGCATTGAAGAGGAGATACATTTTACAAGATCAATATTTACTTTGAAAATAATTGAGGTTCCCGATCATGAAAAAGCGTCATTTAGGCCCTTAAAATGGCCCCAGAAGTTTAGGACCCGAAAAACTGCTAAAACTAGTAAATTGCCAAAGAACTGTTTTGAGCCATTTGGAATAGGTGGGTGGCCATCAATATCCACTTGGATAAATACTCCCTCCTTAGGAAGAAATGTTCTCCATTGCGTTGAGTTCCCCATGGAGAGGGGAAAGTGTTTTTTGAATATGAACCTTGGTGAGCTACTTGCCTTGCTGGAGAAGTTGCATTGCTTGGCTTGTGGAAGGTTGTCGAGAACCTAATGTTGGAAGGGTTGGAAATTTTTAACAAGTGTGGATAAATGAGATGATTGTGTGCATAAGGAATCTTTGTGCTTTGCTGCAATCTTGTCGACCTGCTTCTACTGGATAAAAGGTGCTTGGACTGAGACTACAGTGGTTGTAGTGTCCTTCTGTTCACCTTTTGAACGTATTGTGAAGATAATGAAATTTTCGGTTTGAGAGATCACTTTGCAACACTATTTTGTTGGTATGGTAGTCAAAACTACCTATGGTATCCTGTAGGGTTGAACCCCAGAGTAACAATGAATATATGAGGTCGAGACTCATAAACAACATGACGCCTCCACATATATGGCTGACCTAACAGAACATCATAGACTTCCAATGGGGAAACATCACACAATACATCATCCTTGAAGGGATTGATGCCATATGACAAGCGACACTACTGGTTGACACAAATATCTCGTCCCTAGTGAAGCCATCTAATGTTGTATGGCTTTGGGCGTGGTGTTTTTGGAAAATCCAACTAATTAATGACCTCTTCTGAGATGAGGTTCTTCTGGCTTCCACTATAAAAAACAAAATGTAGTGGAGTCCCCTTCACCCACATTTGTGAATGGAAAATGCGCTCCCCCTCCTCAAGATCCTCTGGTTCTTATGGTTGGATTGTTGCAGTCATGAGAGTGGCAGTGGGTTCTACATCGATTATCTTTCTCCTTTTATTAGTGTTTTAATCGGAGTTTGAGTCGGGGCTTGAATCTGTTTCTTTGAGCTCGGTCGGTAATGACTATTTCGAGCGACATTCATTGGTGCTTTTCCAAGGGATTTTTTGAAAGTCGCACCACTTCCAAGTGTCCTTCTTCGTCTTCCCATTACCCTTCTTTTCCTGTGGATTGGAATGGTTTTCTTGAGGTTGACTGCTCTGTGAGTTAGGTTTGCCTTTACCATACTTTGGTTGTTGCATATTTTTAGACCCAAATTCTCGCTTGTTCTGTTGCTTAAATTTCTTCTCTATTTTGAAAACATATCTATAAGTGACTCCCAATGATGAGATCTCCAAAAAATCCATTTCGGTTTGGATGTACACGTGTAGAGCCCCACGATATTTTAGAACTAGATGTTGCTAAGAGTCTTTGATACCCAACTTGATGGAAAAGGTATGGAAGGTATTTATGAACTCTGACATTGTTTTCTCCCGCTTTTAATGCAATGTGGTCCATGTCATGTACTAGTCATCATAATTTCCCACAGGGAAATATTTCTCCTTGACCGCATCCATACAAAATTCCTAAGTGGGCTCGGCCCCAAATATTCTAGACTCCTCTGTGGAACTTTTCTCCCAGTAAGTTTCCCACCAATGTTTGACATAGGGTAGAGCCTTAAGGAGCGCGAAGGTGATATTTTCTCTGTCGGAAAAATGATGAATAAAGAAATAATCTTCTAGTAAATTTAACCATTTTTCCAAAGCATCGACATCGATTTGACCTTCAAATACGAGAATATCAAAATTAACTTGTACCTTGAATGGGGTATCATCTCCAAAGTGACTACTTGACGAAGACGTGCTTGTTATTGTCGACAATTGTTGAAGGATTTGGGAAAAATTCTCCAACATCTCATTCCTCTATTACGCAAGGGATTCCAAGAGAAACAACTTGATGGGACCTTCTTCTCCCTCATCTCTCTTTTCTTCTGCCATGGGAGGCTGCTTGGGCTGACGAGAGTGGTTGTCCTCAAGGGAAAATATCTCGAGACTCAAATCTCTGTAACCTAACCTCGTCATGGACATGCACTAAGAAACGACAATGAACAACATGCTATGATACCACTGATCCGTATTATTTTTGAGAAAAAAATGAAGGCAGAGATATACCAATGAAATATACAGATATATTGTGAGATACACACAAATATTGCAATAAACACAAAGATACAATAATGCACATTTTTTTATTAATGAGAGAATATATATAAACTATAAAATTATAGAGTGAATCACTCGTTAAAATGGTGCCAACTTATCTATGAGAAGAGATGTGATGGCTACGCTCATTCACAAGAAGATGATAATTACAATGAGGCTCCAAAGGCATTTTTAACATAAAAAAAATCCAAAACCCTAACCCCAGAAGATGAAAATCCAAGAGGTTTGTGGACCCCATTTTGGGTAGTTTGGTGTATCAACTTTCCGTGGGCACAACTTTGGAATATGATCTTCGTTTGAGGCACACGATAGCTCGTTGTAAAGGTATTGACGAGGATATTCATTTCAAAGGATATAGATTTATTATAGTGATCATTGAGGTGCTCGATCGTGAAAAAGTGTCGTTTAGGCCCTTAAAATGGCCCCATAAGTTTAGGACCCGAAAACTGCTAAAAATACTAAATTTCCAAAGAATTGTTTTGAGCCAGTTGGAATAGGTGGGTGGACACTGATATCCACCTAGATCAATCCTCCATCATTATAAAGCAATGGTATCCATTGCGTTGAGTTCTCGGGGGAGAGGGGGAAGCGTTTACTGAATCTGAACCTTGGTGAGCTGCTTGCCTTGCTGGAGAAGTTGCACTGCTTGGATTGTGGAGGGTTGTAGAGAAATTGATGTTGGAAGGGTTGGAAATTTTTAACTAGTATTGCTACATGAGATGACTATGTGAAGAAGAAATATTTGTGCTTTGTTACAATCTTGTCTACCTGCTTCTTCTCGATAGAAGGTGCTTGGACTGAGCCTGCAGTGGTTACAATGTCCTTCTATTCACCTTTTGAACAGATTGTGAAGATGCTGAACTCTACAATATGAGAGATCAGTTCCAACATTGTATTATCGGTACAATAGTCGAAAATACCTATGGTATCTCGTAGGGCTGACCCCCCAGAGTAACAATGACACTATGGGGTCGAGATTCATAAACAACATGATGCCTCCACATATATGGTTGGCCTATTATAACATCACAAAATTCTAGTGGGGAAATATCACACAGTACCTCATCCTTGAAGGGCTTGATGTCGTATGATAAGCGACATTACTGGCTCACATGAATATCTCATCCCTGGTGAAGCGATCCGATGTTGTATGGTTGCGAGTGTGGAATTGTCGACAAATCCAACTGCTTGATGACCTCTGCTGAGATGAGTTTCTTCTGGCTTCCGCTATCAACAATAAAATGAAACATGGTCCTCTTCACCCACATCTGTGAATGGAAAAGGTTCTCCCCCTCCTCCAGATCCTCTGGTTCTTCTGGTTGGATTGTTGTGGTCGCAATAGTGGTAGTGGGTTTTGCATCAATTATCTATCTCATTTTATTAGTGTCTGAATTAGAGTCTGAGTCGAGGATTGACTCTATTTGTTTGAGCTCGACCACA
The DNA here is from genome assembly GCA_009831015.1 of Picea engelmannii. Taxonomy (NCBI): domain Eukaryota; kingdom Viridiplantae; phylum Streptophyta; class Pinopsida; order Pinales; family Pinaceae; genus Picea; species Picea engelmannii. Next base: position 1,866,467 of record ML776736.1, read on the forward strand.
AATGAATATTTCTAGCGACATTCATCGGTGTTGTGCCAAGGGATTTTGTGGAAGTCGCACCACTTGCTAGTGTCCTTCTTCATCTTCCCGTTACCCTTCTTTTCCTGTGGCTTGGAATGGTTTTCTTGAGGTTGATTTCTCTGTGATTTAGGGTTTCCTTTACCATACTTTGGTTATTGAGGATTTGCAGACCCAAATTCTTTCTTGTTCTGCTACTTAAATTTTTGCCTGATTTTGACAACATATCTATAAGTGGCTCCCAGTGATGAGATGTCCATAAACTTCATTTCAGTTTGGATGTACCTATGTAGATCCTTGCGGTATTTTAGAACCAGATGTCGCTCAGATTATTTGATACCCAACTTGGTGCGCAAGGTATTTGTGAAATCCGACAGTATTTGGTCCTACTTTTGATGCAACATGGTCCATCTCATGTTTTGGTCATCATAATTTTCCAAAGGGTAATATTTCTCCTTGACCACATCCATAAAAAAATCCCAAGTCGGCTTGGCCCCAAATATTCCAGACTCCTCCGTTGAAATTTTCTCCCAGTAAGTTTCCCACCAATGTTTAACATGGGGGAGAGCCTTAAGGAGCACAAATGTGATATTTTGTTTGTTGGAAAAATTATGAACAAAGAAATAACCTTCTAGAAAATTTAACCATTTTTCCAAAGCATCCACATCGATTTGACCTTCAAATACGGGAATATAAAAATTAACTTGTACCTTGAATGGGGCCGCGTCTCCAAAGTGAATGCTTGACGAAGACACACATGTTATTGTCAGAAATCGTTGAAGAATTTGGGAAAAATTCTCCAACATCCCGTTCATTTGTTGCGCGAGGGCTTCCATGAGCAACAACTTGATGAGATATTCTGATCCTGTGTCTCTCTTTTATTCCACCATGGGAGGTTTCTTTGGCTGACAAGAGAGGTTTTCCTCAAGGGAAACTAGCTCAAGACCCAACTCTTTGTACCATGACCTCGTCGGGGACATGCACTAAGAAATGACAATGAGCAACCTGCTTTGATACCATTGATCCAGATTATTTTTTAGAATAAAATGAATGCAGATATATAACAATGAAATATACAGATATAGTGCGAGATACACAAAAATATTGCAATAAACACAGAGATACAGTAATGCACAATTTTTATTAATGAGAGAATGTACAAAACTGTAAAATTACAGAGTGAATGACTCGCTAGAATGGTGGCAACTTATCTTTGAGAAGAGATGTGATGGCTATGCTCATTCGCAAGAAAATGATCATTACAATGAGGATCCAAAGGATTTTTTAACATAAAGAAAATCCAAAACCCTAACCTCGGAAGATGAAAATCCAATAGGTTTGTGGACCCCGTTTTAGGTAGTTTGGTGTATCAACTTCCCGGGGGCATAACTTTGGAATAAAATCTCTATTTGGGGCGCAAAATAGCTCATTGGAAAGGTATTTATGAGGAGATTCATTTCACAGGATCAATATTTTATTTTACAATCTGTTGGCAGCCAATTTACATTTTTATACTGTCCTTGTAATCTTCCCACACCAATGTTTTGCAAACCTTGATTTTCGTTGCAATCCTTGGATAAAACGACACTATTATTTTTGCGCTATCTGCACACTTACCTTTGTTCTTGTTTTCACGACTGCAAGCATGAAAACTTGGTTTTCAAAGTCACATTAAAATTGTCACTGAATTGTTGCGATCTTTCTTGTCGATATGCCCATTGCATTTCCAATTTACTTATCGTTATGCGGTTGGCAAGACCCCTTGATCTGTACTCATTTGGCATTCTTTCATTGATTATATAATTTTGTTTTATGAGTGATTGAGTTTGTGATGCATTGGTGATTTGATTTATATGTTCTTTGATCATTAGTCTCATGAAAACACATTGGTGTCATGGTTAAACCCTTGGTAAATCGTTTCATACAACACATAGCCCATATAACCAAACCCTTGGTGTGATTTCAATTTGTTTCTTTGGTCTTAAAACTATGGTAAAACTTTGATCACGTGAATGTTTAATCCACTTACCATAGGTTTCATTGGTTGATTGAATGGTATAGTTTTTAACACATATGTATTGTGATACGCATAGTCATTTGAATAGTTATAAGCGCCGGCGGTTGTACTGTGGATATGAATGTTCTGCATGGGCCGAAATAGCTCCACCACCTTCGCACGATATGCCATTAATATTTCCCCCCCTATTCCTGTTTCACCTCTGCTAGTTTTGGGTAAGCCTGTGAGCGTTCTGTCCCTGCGTATGCTATGTTCAAACTCTGGCTCGTTCACCTCGCTCACCATGTGCTCCTGTCTATGGCACCGATGGTGCGCATAGATCCCAATGATATTCAAGCTCTGTTATTGTTCGATGATGCCCGTAAATATTTAGAGGATAGTGGATGGCTCGCATTTATACATAGGTTTGAGGGTTTCAATATTTTTGTTGCACAACAATTCACCCTTACCTTTTATGGGTGTAGAGCTAAAGTAGGTGAGATTCAGCTTGAACTCAATGAAGAATTCATAAGCTCTGCCAAAGGACTAGCAGCCACATGCCAACGATGGTTTAAGAACTCCAAAGTTGATGAGGTGTCGTGGCCTTTACTGTTCGTATCATGAAAGGTTACATCCTGTGACAAAGGTATGCCTATTTCCACCCTTAAACCCAGGTGGCATGATATTTTAGTGATTATGAAACAATTTGTGACTTGTGAAGGTTGGTATGGCTTGGTTTTTATCTATCACCTCCGGTTGTTGATGAATTTCATGGGTTATCCTTTGAACATGCTGCATTACTTCTTGCGTAGTCTTTATAAGATGGCTAAGAGGTACAAACACGAGAAGGCCGATAGCAGCTTGTTTCACCACGACTTAATTAAGCTCATCATCGTCCACCATTTGAGCCTTCATGGTGATAATTGGCAAGCCTTTCTCTCTCGAAATGGCTTTGTTGATTCAGAGTCTGTCCAAATCGACAAGTCTATGGTCAGTGAAACTATGGTCGGGCCACCCGTGCCATTTCATGTCCTTCTACCCTCTCCCAAACCCTCGGTCTGCCCTAACATCGACCTACCCGACATCACAAAAGACAAGGCTGAGGCTGTTAAAAAGCCTATGAGTAAGAAGGTCAAGGGTAATCCTACTGTCAACAACAAGGGTAAAAAGAATGCTCGATTGATATTGAGACTTGCCCGGAATAAGACTAAGCCAAAAGTTGATCAAAATCCTATGGTTCTGAGCAAGGACTCAGACTCTGATATCGAGTGTTTCTTAGCTAAAGAGTACCCCTATTCCCATGTCCTATGCTCCGAGCCACCCTATGACTATGTATCTAATTTACTCCCGTGCCTAAAGAACAATCCTAACTACCTAGGAATCAAGCTACATAATGAAACCCTCAATGATTTGAACAAACCCTCGCCTGCAATTTCGAAGCCCGAGCAAGCATCATGCATCCAATGTAATGTGTGGCTAGAGCGTTACTATGCCGATGTCCCCTTGCTGCAATCAAAGATCAAATCGTTAGAAGACCAAGTCATAGTGCTATCAAAAGAAAGGGACAGGCTTCAAGCTAATGACAAGAAGTAAAAAACCACTGGTTCGATTGTTTTCTGGAATGTCGAAGCTGCAACAGCCTTCGTCAATTCCAAATTATCGTGACCAAGTTGTTTTCTGATTACCCAGGTATGAATTTCAATTTTAATTTTGTTTTATGAGTGGCTTGAATTAATATAATGAATTGGTTTTTGGGTTTCGATTAGTTCTGTTCATTATTCGAAATGATTCTTTCATAGTTTGATTATCAAAAACAATTATGTTGTGGATCTTGTATAGTAGATTCTTTCTGCTAAAATCAAATGTAGTTATGATTTGGTTATGCGATTTTCTTGTGCCCATCTTAGTAGAAGCGATGGATTAGTTTTGACTTGGTATGGTTTGCTTTAGAAAAATTATGTTGGTTTGAATTAATCTAATCAATGGGGTTTGTTTTCGTTTAGATTTTGATTGCATCTGATCTGTATAGGAGATTTTTGTGCTAAAATCAGAGCACGACTATGTTTTTATTTGGTAGGATTTCGTTGTGGTTGGATTCTATCAGCTCTGATTTAGTTCTTATGGTTTGATTATGGAATGATTTCGTGGGTTTGAATTGGTATGATCCTTTATATGTGTTACGTGTCATTATTAGTGATTGGGTTGATAAATATGATGTAATCTAATAAACTCAAAATAACACTGTTGACTTTGATTTACCAGGAATGACTCTGTTTTGTATTCAATCAATATTTTCGTTTGGATTTGGATTACATTCAACCTGTGCTGAAGATCTATTCGCTAAGATCGTGAAACAATGTTAATTCATAACGATTGTATCGACCTCAAATAGTTTCGATTAGTTCCTGTTTGATCAGATCTGCAAGTGATTACTGCGTGCCACGATTAACATGATCGTTTTTATTTGTTTAAAATAGTTCTATCCACTGTCTGTCTCCGCAACTGAGACTAAACAGAGTCATGTAAACCCCAACTTAGACTATGATGTAGTTGAAGATCTTAAAAAATTAAGGGCTAACATTTCTGTTTATGAGTTATTGAAATTTCCATTTCTGCTACAAAAAATGTTACAGAATATCTCAGAGAATGGAAAAAATGATAATTCAAGTGGTAACAAGGTTGTTCAGAACAAAGTTCCTCAGAAGATTTCCATTAAAAATAATCTTGATCCCCAAGATAAAGGAAGCCTTCCTGGGAGTAATGTAAATAATGTATATAATGTAAACAATGTAGATAAAGTAGCTTTAGAAACTGCGAGTAAAAAGCCACAAACTACCACCCTTAGCACTCGCAAGAATGTACCTCCATTTTTGTTAACTTTCGAAATCTTTCACAAAAACGTGCACAATTGTATGGTAGACTCAGGAGCGTCATCCAATGTGATGCCATGGTCTGTATGCCAGAAGATTAACACTGAAGTTGAACCCTCCACTTTAAAAATCATACAACTTGATCGAACCAATGTTAAAGTTATAGGTGAACTAAAGAATGTGTTTATAAGATTATTGTCTAACCCCAAGGTTCATCAAGTTATTGATATTATTGTTGTGGATATTCCAGAAGTGTATGGTCTATTTTTAAGCAGGGACTGGTCAGAGCAACTACACGGTTATTTCGTGACAGATTGGTCTCACCTATGGCTTCCAGAGAATGGCAAGCCCAACAAGATCAAGTTAAATCGTGAACGCTACCTTAAGTTCACGGTCAAAGATTTGAACGATCCTAATGAACCATTTACACCTTCTGCTAATTCACCCGAAGTACAAGGGATGGATACCTTTTTCGGCAATTTCATGGTCGAGGCTTCAGCTATCACCAATCCAGAACATCAGTTCAATATTATAGCATACATGCAGCCAACAACTTATACACAACGATCTCATGCACCCGATGAAAATCAAATTTGGTCGCTTTATTTCGATGGGTCAAAGTCCAAAGAAGGAGCCGGTGTAGGCTGCGTTATTATCGATCCGACAGGTAACAAAACATTGATTGCATGTAGGTTGGAATTTGAATGTACTAATAACACTGCAAAATATGAGGCTTTACTACAAGGTCTCAAAAAATCTTTAGATATGAACATTCAAAACTTGACCGTCTTTGGCGACTCCGAAATAGTGGTTAGACAGGTAAGAGATTCTATCCACTGTCTGTCTCCGCATATTAAAAACTACCAATCCGAGGTATGGAATTTAATGAATAAATTTTCTGCTTTCAATATAAATTCTATTCCTAGATCGAATAACTTTGAAGCTGATCTATTAGCTAATGTAGCTTCTAAACTCTTTCCTGCAGAAGGCTTGTCCCCATATGCATTCTCCGTCGAACTGTTGTTCTGGCCATCCTTTCCAGACAACATCACGAACAGGAGATTCTTTGACGACGATCAACAGATTATTATCTTTCTGCATATGGAAGAAACCTTGCAAGGCACGATGATAGACGAATGCACTCACGATGATAATTTGCGCGATTTCACGGTAATACCAGATCCGAGAACTCCCGAATCTTCATCGGACATGGTAAATTCGATCCCTAAATTTGTAGTTAGATTAGAGAAATTTTATGATCTTCAAGATAAATTCAAAAAGTCGATCAACTGTAAAACCAATAGTTCCTCATTATCATATGAAAAAGTAAACTTATGGACTAAGGACAATGCGCAGTGCATTAATCTAGGGGTAGGATGTTCTGAACAAGAAAAAGATGCATTTATTAAATTGTTCAAAGAATTTCAAGATGTTTTCTCATGGACGTATGGAGACCTTAAAACTTTCGACCCTAACATCATACAACATGTCATTCCTATGAAACCCCAAACCTTACCCTTTCAACAAAAATTGAGAAAAATGCACCCTAAGCTTGAACCGATTGTCAAAAAAGAATTAAATAAACTCCTAAATGCTAAGATTATCTTCCCTGTTAGGCACACTCAATGGGTTTCTAACCTTGTCCCCGTCCAGAGGAAAAGTGGGGAAATCTGACTCTGCGTCGATTTCAGAAACCTTAATAGAGCGTCTGATAAAGACAACTATCCTGTCCCACCCATGGAACAGATCCTTCAACAGGTATCTGGTTCTGAAAGGCTATCCTTACTAGATGGTTTCTCGGGGTACAACCAAGTCCTGATGTCTCCTCCAGACCAACTTAAAACTACCTTCCGCACCCTGTGGGGCACCTACGCTTATCGAAAAATGCCCTTTGGATTGATTAATGCTGGTGCCACTTTCGAGAGAGCAATGGACATTGCTTTCCGAGGCTTAATCAATCAGTCCGTCGTAGTTTATTTAGATGATGTTACTATATTCTCTAAAAACAAAACCGATCATCTAGCTCACTTACGAGACGTTCTACAACGATTTTGTAAATACGACATTTCTTTGAATCCTAAAAAATCCATTTTTGCAGTAGAACAGGGTAAACTCTTGGGATTTATTGTGTTGAGCAAAGGGATGATTATCGACCCCGAAATGACTCAAGTCATCGTGAAACTCCCCCCTCCTACATCCAAAAAATCTATGCAGTCTTTCTTAGGCCAGATTAACTTCGTGAGGAGATTCGTCCCTAGTTTCTCCGAAATGGTCAGGCCTTTACACAATCTAATTAAGAAAGATGCCCAATATCATTGGGGACCCCTAGAAAATCAAGCTTTTAATGCAATAAAGAAGGCTATAATAGATGCTCCTTCTCTCATGAGCCCTGACTTTTCCCAAGATTTTACGCTCTACACTTTTGCTTCAGACCGTTCCTACGCCGCCATCCTAACTCAAAAGAACGCCGAAAACAACGAAGTACCCATTGAATTTATGAGATCTGCTTTCAAAGGCGCTGAACTTAATTACCCAGCGGTAGATCAGCAAGCCTACACTATTTTCAAAGCAATCAAGCATTTCTGGTCTTATTTTTTGAAATCCAAGACGAAAGTTATTGTCCCTTACCCAGCCGCCAGGAACCTGTTAGTGCAGAAAGAACTAGGAGAAAAGAGAGCTAACTGGGTTACCTCCTTGCAGGAGTACGACATAGAAATTACCCCAGCTCAAATAGTGAGAGGCCAAGGGTTATGCAATTTAGTTGCTGACTCAGCCGCAGGACAACAAGAAGAAAATGATATGTCAAACCTAGGACAACACAATCAAAATGCAATCTGCTGTGCACAAAACTCTGTCAGTCCTTGGTATGACGATATAATATTATGCCTTGAACATGGGTCAACCCCCCATCACCTGGACCCCACTAAAAGAAGAGCGTTGAGATTAAAGTCTGCCTCCTTTCATTTGGTTAATGGTGTCCTGTTTCGTCAAAGTTTTGATGGCGTACTGATGTGCTGTCTTGAGAACGACGAAGCAAAAAAAGTATTACTAGAGTTGCATGCAGGAGAAGATGGTGGTCATTTTGGTGGTGACACCACTGCCCATAAATTTTTGAGAGCCGGTTATTACTGGCCCATGATTTTTAGAGATGCCCATGCCTTGTGTCGCAAGTGCACTATTTGTCAAAAAACATCAGGGTGGTTACAGAAACCAACCTTTCGTTTGCAACCTGTTTCAGTAGACTCTCCTTTTTAGCAGTGGGGCCTTGAAATCATAGGTCCAATCAACCCACCATCCTCACAAAAACATAAGTTTATCGTAACAACCAGAGATTACTTTACCAGGTGGTCTGAAGCTGCCGCGTTAAGAACTGTCAACACCATTCAGGTAATTGCTTTTCTAAATTCGAATATTATTACTCGTTTTGGTATTCCTGGCTGTTTAGTATTCGATAACACCTCTTACTTTTCCTCTCTTGAGATGAGCAAGTTTTCTTTAGAAAAAAGGAATTAAATTGAAGTATTCTGCTAGCTATTACCCTTAGGGCAATGGATTGGCAGAATCAACAAATAAGAACTTGATTAAAATCATCAAGAGAACGGTGGATGAAAATCACAAAAATTGGCACAATGCACTGTTAAACACGCTGTGGGCCGATAGGGTAACACCAAAATCTGCTGTAGGTAACTCCCCCTTTTTTCTCGTTTATGGCAGAGAAGCAATTCTGCCACCACACATTCTTCTTCCTTCACTTCAGCTATCACACAAAATTCAAGAAGAAGATTGTCCCCCTTTGGAAAACCGAATTAACGCTTTGATGAAGTTAGAAGAGGTAAGAGCCCAAGCTAAACGTAAGTTAGATCAACATCAACTATTCGTTAAAATCTGGTTCGATTCTAACTCTGCTTTTGATAGGAATTTTGAAGTAGGTGACCTCGTCCTAAAATGGGACAAACCGCATGAGGGAAAGGGAGAGCACACGAAATTTCAAAACTTATGGTTTGGACCATTTTTAATTGCTGAGAAGTTGGGTCCCAGCTCTTTCCGACTGCAGAATCTAGAAGGACATCTTGACACCTATCCGGTGAATGGCCAAGCCCTAAAAAGATACTTTGCTTGATGACAACCCTTGTATATTATGTACATATTTTGTTTTTGTTGGATTTTCTTTTGGCTGTTTTGTTTTTAATTTCTCCTTTGAGTTTATCGGTTTGTGTTTTTGGAAATACACATACCTGTATAATGAACTATTCGGACAAAGAAAATAGAAAATTCCTTCATTGAAATCACTACTAAGAAACTTGTATAAACATCAATTGTATACTTCTGGAATTACATCTGTGATTGGCAAAAGTTTGTTGTTTGAAAGAAGTTAACTGATTTCAATCTCTAACATAAGCTTGTTGCGATCATCCATTATCTTTTTACGCTGTCCCTATTCCTTAAGGGAATGACTCAGAAGATGTCTCCCTGCCTTAGAAAGTTGGTTCTGTAAATGAAACATCTCTGGATCTTAATAAAGGACAGTTCTAAAAAATTCTGCTGAGGTCTGAAAAAATATGTTAAAATATCATAATTTTCAGCGTCACCCCGCTCAACTATATATCTGTAAAAAACAAAATAAACCAATAAAAGAGCTGTGGGAAGTGCTTGTAAACCCGTCGGGATGCTGAACAGGTCTGCTGGCAGTGGGTAAATGCATGCATGACGCCAAGACAACTTCGTCAGGGTACTGAACAGGCCTGCTGGTAGCGAAGCAATGTAGGGTATATGAAAATTTGCAAATATGAAACCTCTTGACCTTAATTTGTCCTTTATTCTGATCTAGAACTTCTTGGCAGGATACAGATATTAGAGTGGGTTAAATGGCAACCCTGTCGAGGCTATGGACGCCTGCTGGCAGCAGTGGCTCTGTCAACAGTATTGGAGATTTTATCTTTAATATCGTGACTCACTTGTCTCGAGACTGTTACCCGTTTTCATCCTTTAAACACTGTTGGAATATTTGGTTAATGATGATGTTTACACGATTTTCCGGTTGTCGTTTTTGAGTTAGAATTTTTTTTTTATCCCAATCTGAATTTGTTCTTTTGGCAGAGATAACTGCTTCTACCAGTGTGTCGCCATTGTTGGCAACCAATTTACATTTTTATACCGTCCTTGTAAGCTGCCCACACCAGTGTTTTGCAAACCTTGATTTTCGTCGCAATCCTTGGATAAAACGACACTATTATTTTTGCGCTATCTACACACTTACCTTTGTTCTTGTTTTCATGACTGCAAGCGTGAAAAATTGGTTTTCAAAGTCACATTAAAATCGTCACTGAATTGTTGTGATCTTTCTTGTCGATATGCCCATTGCATTTCCAATTTACTTATCATTATGCGGTTGGCAAGACCCCTTGATTTGTACTCATTTGACATTATTTCATTGATTATATAATTTTGTTTTATGAGTGATTGAGTTTGTGATGCATTGGTGATTTGATTTATATGTTCTTTGATCATTAGTCTCATGAAAACACATTGGTGTCATGGTTAAACCTATGGTAAATCATTTCATACAACACATAGCCCATATAACCAAACCCTTGGTGTGATTTCAATTTGTTGCTTTGGTCTTAAAACTATAGTAAAACTTTGATCATGCGAATGTTTAATCCACTTATCATGGGTTTCATTGGTTGATTGAATGGTATAGTTTTTAACACATATGTATTGTGATATGCATAGTCATTTGAATAGTTATAAGCACCATCGGTTGTATTGTGGATATGACTGTTCTGCATGGGCTGAAATAGCTCCACCACCTTCGCACGATATGTCATTAATATTTCCCCCCCTATCCCTGTTTCACCTCTGCTAGTTTCGGGTAAGCTTGTGAGCGTTCTGTCCCTGCGTATGTTGTGTTCAAAACCTGGCTCGTTCACCTCGCTCACCGTGCTGTCTATGGCATCGGTGGTTCACATAGAGCCCAATGATAGTCAAGCTCTGTTACTGTTCGATGATGCCCATAAATATTTAGAGGATAGTGGATGGCTTGCGTTTATATAGAGGTTCGAGGGTTTCAATATTTTTGTTGCACAACAATTCAACCTTACCTTTGATGGGTGTAGAGCTAAATTAGGTGACATTCAGCTTGAAATCAATGAAGAATTCATAAGCTCTTCCACAGGACTAGCAGCCACAGGCCAACGATGGTTTAAGAACTCCAAAGTTGATGAGGTGTCGTGGCCTTTATTGTTTGTATCACGAAAGGTTACATCCTGTGACAAAGGTATGCCTATTTCCACCCTTAAACCCAGGTGGCATGATATTTTAGTGATTATGAAACAATTTGTGACCTGTGAAGGTCGGTATGGATTGGTTTTTCTCTATCACCTCCGGTTGTTGATGAATTTCATGGGTTATCCTTTGAACATGCCGCATTACTTCTTGTGTAGTATTTATAAGATGGCTAAGAGGTACAAACGCGAGAAGGCCGATAGCAGCTTGTTTCACCATGGCTTAATTAAGCTCATCATCGTCCACCATTTGAGCCTTCATGGTGATAATTGGCAAGCCTTTCTCTCTCGAAATGGATTTGTTGATTCAGAGTCTATCCAAATCGACAAGTCCGTGGTCAGTGAGACTATGTTTGGGCCACCCGTGCCATTTCATGTCCTTCTAGCCTCTCCCAAACCCTCGGTCTACCCTGACATCGACCTACCCGACATCACAAAAGACAAGGCTGAGGCTGTTAAGAAGCCTGTGAGTAAGAAGGTTTAGGGTAATCCTACTGTCGACAACAAGGGTAAAAAGAATGCTCGATTGATATCGAGACTTGCCCGGAATAAGCCTAAGCCAACTGTTGATCAAAAGCCTATAGTTCTGAGCGAGGACTCAGACTCTGATATCGGGAGTTTCTTAGCTGAAGAGTACCCCTATTCCTATGGCTTATGCTTCGAGCCACCCTATGACTATGTATCTAATTTAATTCCGTGCCTAAAGAACAATCCTAACTACCCATGAATCAAGCTACATAATGAAACCCTCGGTGATTTGAACAAACCCTTGCCTGCAATTTCGAAGCCCGAGCAAACATCATGCATCCAATGCAATGTATGGCTAAAGCGTTACTATGCCGACGTCCCCTTGCTGCAATCAAAGATCAAATCGTTAGAACAACAATTCACAGTGCTATCAAAAGAAAGGGATAGGCTTCAAGCTAATGACAAGAAGCAAAAAACCACTGGTTTGATTGTTTTTCGGAATGTCGAAGCTGCAACAGCCTTCGTCAATTCCAAATTATCGTGACCGAGTTGTTTTCTAATTACCCAGGTACAAATTTCAATTTTAATTTCGTTTTATGAGTGGCTTGAATTAATATAATGAATTGGTTTTTGGGTTTCGATTAGTTCTGTTCATTATTCGAAATGATTCTTTCATAGTTTGATTATCAAAAATGGTTATGTTGTGGATCTTGTATAGTAGATTATTTCTGCTAAAATCAAATGTAGTTATGATTTGGTTATGCGATTTTCTTGTGCCCAACTTAGTAGAAGCGATGGATTGGTTTTGACTTGGTACGGTTCGCTTTAGAAAAATTCTGTTGGTTTGAATTAATGTAATCAATGAGGTTTGTTTTCATTTAGATTTTGATTGCATCTGATCTGTATAGGAGATTTTTGTGCTAAAATCAGAACACGACTATGTTTTGATTTGGTACGATTTCGTTGTGGTTGGATTCTATCAGCTCTGATTTAGTTCTTATGGTTTGATTTTGGAATGATTTCATGGGTTTGAATGGGTATGATCCTTTATATGTGTTACGCGTCATTATTAGTGACTGGGTTGATAAATACGATGTAATCTAATAAACTCAAAATAACACTGTTGACTTTGATTTACCAGGAATGACTCTGTTTTGTATTCAATCAAAATTTTCGTTTTGATTTGGATTACATTCAACCTGTGTTGAATATCTATTCGCTAAGACCATGAAAAAATGTTAATTCATAACGATTATATCGACCTCAAATCGTTTCGATTAGTTCCTGTTTGATTGGATTTGCAAGTGATTACTGCGTGCCACGATTAACATGATCGTTTGTATTAGTTTAAAATAGTTCTATCAATTTGAAAAATGATCCTGTTGATTTCGTTTGGATTCGACAATAATTTTGTTGATGGCTGAAGCGACATAAGCTGTTGCATGGACAATTTGTTTAGCTGGTTGCTGTTTGTGTTGATTTCAATTGGTTCATGAAAATGATTTCATTGCTGTCGAGTTATCCAATACGATTCTGTTTTACCTGAAATTGTGATAACAAATTAAACATAGTACATCTATCTCTGTAATCATTCGATTGATCATAATCTTGTCTGCTCTCGAATTAGTATAACAATTTTTGATTTGAATGATTCATTTGTTTTCGAATAGCAATTAGATATTTGTTTAATAGTTTGAATTTAATTCTTTGAGTTTTGAATTGATTTTCAAATGATTTTGTGTTTGATTTAGACCAGCTACATAATCGCAAGATTCTGTAGCTAGTCTTTAAAATTAGATTTTTATCAATTTTATCAACAAAATATCCTTTTAACTTGTCTATTTTTGTCCTCTCTCAGGTACATACGAATTGCAGTGATCAAATGGGCATGCTGTGGCAGTTTAGGGGATATTTGTGTGATGTAGTTTTTATTTTAAGTTGTTAGTTTGGGTCAGAAATAGAGACTTGGGATATCATCCCAGATTTTGTGTAAACTGTGTTGATAATTCCCACAGGGGTGTTTTACCCTGTGGGAGTTCTTTAAGTACTTGTTATTTTTTGTAATAATCATCATCCTCACTGTGGGAGAACCAAACTATGGATTTATGATACAGATTGAGATGAAAGTTGATGTCTTGTAACAACTTTCGCTTTCAATATATCAAAGTTTTGTTTCGAGTTTTATTCATATCATTTTGCAGTCGATTATAGACTACTTTAGCTATCGTAATCTATTGCAGGTTGATGTGACTTGATTAATGTGTAATCTATATCTAATCTCTCTCTTATTTAAAAAATACAGCAATTACTTTGTTTCAGTTAATGAATCACAGATTTCTCTTCTTCATTGATTGAATCAATTTGTACAAATCCTTGCACACAGATTTATCTAAATGTTATGATTTGTAAATTATAAGATTGTTGTTACTTTTATGTCTTGTTTGTTCTGTTATCCATATTCAAAAGAGCACTGCTACTTACTGTTACTAGAGGCTTGCAGAGGATTGATGCGGGTTTCCTCCCATCGAACAACTGAACTGGATTCTTTACATAGGACAAATTGGAAAGCGTTATTACAGGTTAGCTTATTAGTGTTATTTAAGTATATATATGTATAGTTTAGATTTGTAGTTAGAGTTATCATTTTAATTGCTTATCTTAAATAGTTTTTCAGTTTATTTCTTTTTCATAAAATTATAAAAATAAAAAAACAATAGTTTCGCTGTCTTAGGACAAAATACAAATGAGTTTTGCAGGTTTTCATTTAAATCTGTAATTTGTAAATATTGTACATTTGTGAATAAGATTTAATTCTGTTAGTAGTTAGATCTCGTAGAGTTATTATAGTATCAGATAGTAGATTGTATATATATTAGTTTAGATTTATTTATTAGTTTGTTTTAATTGTTATTTTTCATTTAGATTAGTTAATTTATAGTAGTTTTATTTTTGTTTTCTTAGGACTTAGATCAACTAACAGAGCCGCTAAACCCGTCAGGGTGGGTTATCCCAAATGGCTTGGGTTATTTAGACAACCCCGGACCGGATCCACTCTTCTAGTTGGCGAGCGTTCATTTTCGCCCGTCAACAAATGGCGCTAGAAGGAGGGCCTGAAATTTATTAATGGCACGAGGCGATCGCAAGACTCCTCCACCACCTAATCGCTCACCTATAGTGACAAGAAGTCATTCAAACGATAACATCCCCCCTCAAACAAAAACCACATCAAATGATGATCCACAGATCACAGTTGAACCAGTAACCCCAAATCCTATAGGTGGTGACATACAAGAGATTGTCCGCCAATCTCTCATAAGAACACATAGTGCCTTAGCCCGTTTGAGACAACCAAATCGACCTTTGGACCAACCTTTAGATTTCTATGATATCAGAGAACAACTCAGAGGCACTAACCTCACTCTGAACCCTACAGATCCAACCCTCACTCTTGTTGTTGAAGGATCTGGAATACCTCCTTCACCACCTCCATCATCCCCTTCTTCTTCTGGAGAAGACTCTTCTCACGAAGGTAGTTCCCCTTCTCAGCCTTCCACACCCACTACACCAATGGCCAACTAGAACAATCCTGCTAGACCTTGGCTCGACCAGGATGCCGTAGATGTACCTGGAGCTCAACATCCCTTACCTAAACATCCGGAGAAATGGCTTCCCAAGTTTGACCCTGACTCAAAACAGATCGCTGAAGATCACATTAAAAAGTTTATGTTAGCCATAAGACTCCGCAATGTCGAACATGAATATGTAGTCTGTAGGTTGTTCCCCTATACTTACGAGGGCAATGCCTCTACATAGTACTTTGCCCAACAACCCCATACCATCGTGTCTTGGGAAAAGTTTGAGTCATACTTTTTGGAAAAGTTCGAAGACGGTAAGCCTCCAGAAGTCCTAGTCATGGACCTTTCTAACTTAAGAATGAACCCAAAATAAAAAGTTAAAGACTTCAATCAAAGATTCTTAACACTTAAAAACCGAATCCCTGCGGATTCCATGCCTGCCGAGAATCTCATAATAACATACTATACTAAAGCTTTGCATCAAAGTATAGCTATTTGGGTTAAACGATCTAAGAAAGCCACGTTGTTAGAAGCCTTCAAGGAGGCCAGCCAAATTGAAAAAGGCATACTTAGTCTTAAAGACTCTACTAGCAACGAAACATAGACTAGTTCTTCTTCCAAAAAGAAGATCGAAATCCTCCCTAGACCTACTCAAAGTAAAACACAACCTGAAAGCTCTGATTTAGAAAACTTAACTAAAGTTGTTCAAAAACTGTCAAATCAAGTTATAGATTTGAAAAGGATGACTGAAGAAGATTCTTCGAGCAAAGGGCCTTACAAACCAACGTTCAGGAAGCCTTTCCCAACCAACCGACCTAATCCGAATACTGAAGGCCTTAATCTAGAAAGTCTGCAATGCGCCCTTCAAACGATTCTAGAAGCCCAGGATAACTTGATGTCTCCTGATATTCCTGAGGAGGTTGTGGAACAAGAGACAGTTCAAGAAGAGGAGTCTTCTCCAATATTTTTAGACACTTCTCGGATAGCATCTTTCAAGCTAACTTCGAGACAGTTCATCCCTATAATACTAGGAGTAAGACAACAAACAAAACTTCTTCCGAAAACACTACGACTGCGCCTCCAAAGCAATCTAAACCAGCTGAGACTAAACAAAGTCATGTAAACCCCAACTTAGACTATGATGTAGTTGAAGATCTTAAAAAATTAAGGGCTAACATTTCTGTTTATGAGTTATTGAAATTTCCATTTCTGCTACAAAAAATGTTACAGAATATCTCAAAGAATGGAAAAAATGGTAATTCAAGTGGTAACAAGGTTGTTCAGAACAAAGTTCCTTAGAATATTTCCATTAAAAATAATCCTGATCCCCAAGATAAAGGAAGCCTTCCTGGGAGTAATGTGAATAATGTATATAATGTAAACAATGTAGATAAAGTAGCTTTAGAAACTATGAGTAAAAAGCCACAAACTACCACTCTTATCACTCGCAAGAATGTGCCTCCATTTTTGTTAACTTTCGAAATCTTTAACAGAAACGTGCACAATTGTATGGTAGACTCAGGAGCGTCATCCAATGTGATGCCATGGTCTGTATGCCAGAATATTAACGCTGAAGTTGAACCCTCCACTTTAAAAATCATACAACTTGATTGAACCAATGTTAAAGTTATAGGCGAACTAAATAATGTGTTTATAAGATTATCGTCTAACCACAAGGTTCATCAAGTTATTGATATTATTGTTGTGGATATTCCAGAAGTGTATGGTCTGTTTTTAAGCAGGGACTGGTCAGAGTAGCTAGACGGTTATTTCGCGACAGATTGGTCTCACCTATGGCTTCCAGATAACGACAAGCCCAACAAGATCAAGGTAAATCGTGAACGCTACCTTAAGTTCACGGTCACAGATTTGAACGATCCCAACGAACCATTTACACCTTCTGCTGATTCACCCGAAGTACAAAGGATGGATACCTTTTTCGGAAATTTCATGGCCGAGGCTTCAACTATCACCAATCCAGAACAACAATCCGATATTATAGCATACATGCAGCCAACAACTTCTACACAACGATATCATGCACCCGATGAAAATCAAATTTGGTCGCTTTATTTCGATGGGTCAAATTCCAAAGAAGGAGCTGGTGCAGGCTGTGCTATTATCGATCCGACAGGTAATAAAACATTGATTGCATGTAGGTTGGAATTTGAATGTACTAATAACACTGCAAAATATGAGGCTTTACTACAAGGTCTCATAAAAGCTTTAGATATGAACATTCAAAACTTGACCGTCTTTGGCGACTCCAAAATAGTGGTTAGACAGGTAAGAGATTCTATCCACTGTCTGTCTCCGCATCTTAAAAGATACCAATCCGAGGTATGGAATTTAATGAATAAATTTTCTGCTTTCAATATAAATTCTATTCCTAGATCGAATAACTCTGAAGCTGATCTATTAGCTAACGTATCTTCTAAACTCTTTCCTGCAGAAGGATTGTCCCCAGATGCATTCTCCCTCGAACTGTTGTTTCAACCATCCGTTCCTGACAACATCACGAACTAGAGAGTCTTTGACGACGATCAACAGATTATTATCTTTCTGCATATGGAAGAAACCTTTCAATGCACGGTGATAGACGAATGCACTCACGATGATAATTTGCGTGATTTCACGGTAATACCAGATCCGAGAAATCCTGAATCTTCATCGGACATGTTAAATTCGATCCCTAAATCTGTAGTTAGATTAGAGAAATTTTATGATCTTCAAGATAAATTCAAAAAGTCGGTCAACTGTAAAACCAATAGTTCCTCATTATCATATGAAAAAGTAAACTTATGGACTAAGGACAATCCGTATTGCATTAATCTAGGGGTAGGATGTTTTGAACAAGAAAAAGATGCATTTATTAAATTGTTCAAAGAATTTAAAGATATCTTCGCATGGACGTATGACGACCTTAAAACTTTCGACCCTAACATCATACAACATGTCATTCCTATGAAACCCCAAACCCTACCCTTTCAACAAAAATTGAGAAAAATGCACCATAAGATTGAACTGACCGTAAAAAAAGAATTAAATAAACTCCTAAATGTTAAGATTATCTTCCCTGTTAGGCACACTCAATGGGTTTCTAACCTTGTCCCTGTCCGAAAGAAAAGTGGGGAAATCTGACTCTGCGTCGATTTTCGAAACCTTAATAGAGCGTCTGATAAAGACAACTATCCTGTCCCACCCATGGAACAGATCCTTCAACAGTTATCTGGTTCTGAAAGGCTATCCTTACTAGATGGTTTCTCGGGGTACAAACAAGTCCTAATTTACCCTCCAGACCAACTTAAAACTACCTTCCGCACCCCGTGGGGCACCTACGCTTATCGAAAAATGCCCTTTTGATTGATTAATGCTGGTGCCACTTTCCAGAGAGCAATGGACATTACTTTCTGAGGCTTAATCAATCAGTCCATCGTAGTTTACTTAGATGATGTTACTTTATTCTCTAAAAACAAAATCGATCATCTAGCTCACTTACGAGCCGTTCTACAACGATGTCGTAAATACAACATTTCCTTGAATCCTAAAAAATCCATTTTTGCAGTAGAACAGGGTAAAGTCTTGGGATTTATTGTGTCGAGCGAAGGGATGATTATCGACCCCGAAAGGACTCAAGTCATCGTGAAACGCCCCCCTCCTACATCCAAAAAATCTATGCAGTCTTTCTTAGGCCAGATTAACTTCGTGAGGAGATTCGTCCCTAGTTTCTCCGAAATGGTCAGGCCTTTACAGAATCTAATTAAGAAAGACGCCCAATATCATTGGGGACCCCTAGAAAATAAAGCTTTTAATGAAATAAAGAAGGCTATAATAGACGCTCCTTCTCTCATGAGCCCCGACTTTTCCCAAGATTTTACGCTCTACACTTTTGCTTCGGATCGTTCCTACGCCGCCGTCCTAACTCAAAAGAACACCGAAAACAACGAAGTACCCATTTCCTTTATGAGATCTTCTTTCAAAGGTGCTGAATTTAATTACCCAGTGGTAGATCAACAAGCCTACGCTATTTTCAAAGCAGTCAAGCATTTCCGGTCTTATCTTTTGAAATCCAGGATGAAAGTTATTGTCCCTTACCCAGCCGTCGGGAACCTGTTAGTGCAGAAAGAACTAGGAGAAAAGAGGGCCAACTGGGTTACCTCCTTGCAGGAGTACGACATAGAAATTGCCCCAGCTCAAATAGTGAAGGGCCAAGGGTTATGCAAGTTAGTTGCTGACTCAGCCGCAGGACAACAAGAAGAAAATGATATGTCAAACCTAGGACAACACAATCAAAATGCAATCTGCTGTGCACAAAACTCTGTCAGTCCTTGGTATGACGATATAAGATTCTGCCTTGAACATGGGTCAACCCCCCGTCACCTGGACCCCACTAAAAGAAGAGCATTGAGATTAAAGTCTGCCTCCTTTCATTTGGTTAATGGTGTCCTGTTTCGTCAAAGTTTTGATGGCGTACTAATGCGCTGTCTTGAGAAGGACGAAGCAGAAAAAGTCTTACTAGAGTTGCATGTAGGAGAAGCTGGTGGTCATTTTGGTGGTGACACCACTGCCCATAAATTTTTGAGAGCCGGTTATTACTGGCCCGCGCTTTTTAGAGATGCCCATGCCTTGTGTCGCAAGTGCACTATTTGTCAAAAAGCATCAGGGCAATTACGGAAACCAACCTTTCCTTTGCAGCCCGTTTCAGTAGAATCTCCTTTTCAGTAGTGGGGCCTTGATATCATAGGTCCAATCAACCTACCATCCTCATAAAAACATAAGTTTATCATAACAAGCAGATATTACTTTACCAGGTGGTCTGAAGCTGTCGCATTAAGAACTGTCAACACCAGTAAGGTAATTGCCTTTCTAAATTCGAATATTATTACTCGTTTTGGTATTCCCGACTGTTTAGTATTCGATAACACTTCTTACTTTTCCTCTCTTGAGATGAGTGAGTTCGCTTTGGAAAAAGGAATTAAATTGAAGTATTCTGCTAGCTATTAACCTTAGGGCAACGGATTGGCAGAATCAAAAAATAATAACTTGATTAAAATCATCAAGAGAACGTTGGCCGAAAATCACAAAAATTGGCACAGTGCACTGTTAAACATGCCGTGGGCCGATAGGGTAACCCCAAAATCTGCTGTAGGTAACTCCCCCTTTTTTCTCGTTTATGGCAGAGAAGCAATTCTGCCACCACACATTCTTCTTCCTTCACTTCAGATATCGCACAAAATTCAAGAAGAAGATTGTCCCCCTTTGGAAAACTGAATTAACGCTTTGATGAAGTTAGAAGAGGTAAGATCCCAAGCTAAACATAAGTTATATCAACATCAACTATTGGTTAAAAGCTGGTTCGATTCTAACTCTGCTTCTGATAGGAATTTCGAAGTAGGTGACCTCGTCCTAAAATGGGACAAACCGCATGAGGGAAAGGGAGAGCACACGAAATTTCAAAACTTATGGCTTGGACCATTTTTAATTGCTGAGAAGTTGGGTCCCAGCTCTTTCTGACTGCAGAATCTAGAAGGACAGCCTGACACCTCTCCGGTGAATGGCCAAGCCCTAAAAAGATACTTTGCTTGATGACAAACCTTGTATATTATGTACATATTTTGCTTTTGTTGGCTTTTCTTTTGGCTGTTTTGTTTTTAATTTCTCCTTTGAGTTTATTATTTTGTGTTTTTTGAAATACACATACCTGTATACTGAACTATTCAGACAAAGAAAATAGAAAATTCCTTCACTGAAATCACTGCTAAAAAAATTGTATAAACATCAATTGTATACTTCTGGAATTACATCTGTGATTGGCAAAAGTTTGTTGTTTGAAAGAAGTTAACTGATTTCAATCTCTAACATAAGCTTGTTGCGATCATCCATTATCTTTTTACGCTGTCCCTATTCCTTAAGGGAATGACTCAGAAGATGTCTCCCTTCTTTAGAAAGTTGGTTCTGTAAATGAAACGTCTCTGGATCTTAATAAAGGACAGTTCTAAAAAATTCTGTTGAGGTCTGAAAAAATATGTTAAAATATCATAATTTTCAGCGTCACCCCGCTCAACTATATATCTGTAAAAAACAAAATAAACCAATAAAAGAGCTGTGGGAAGTGCTTGTAAACCTGCCGGGATGCTGAACAGGTTTGCTGGCAGCAAGTAAATGCATGCATGACGCCAAGACAACTACGTCGAGGTACTGAACAGGCCTGCTGGCAGCGAAGCAATGTAGGGTATATGAAAATTTGCAAATATGAAACCTCTTGACCTTAATTTGTCCTTTATTCTGATCTAGAACTTCTTGGCAGGCTATAGATATTAGAGTGGGTTAAATGGCAACCCTGTCGAGGCTATGGATGCCTGCTGGCAGCAGTGGATTTGTCAACAATATTGGAGATTTTATCTTTAATATCGTGACTCACTTGTCTCGAGACTGTTACCAATTTTCATCCTTTAAACACTGCTGGAATATTTGGTTAATGATGATGTTTACACGATTTTCTGGTTGTCGTTTTTGAGTTAGAATTTTTTTTATCCCAATCTGAATTTGTTCTTTTGGCAGAGATAACTACTTCTACCAGTGTGTCGCCATTGTTGGTAGCCAATTTACATTTTTATACCGTCCTTGTAAGCTGCCCACACCAGTGTTTTGCAAACCTTGATTTTCGTCGCAATCCTTGGATAAAACGACACTATTATTTTTGCGCTATCTGAACACTTACCTTTGTTCTTGTTTTCACGACTGCAAGCGTGAAAACTTGGTTTTCAAAGTCACATTAAAATCGTCACTGAATTGTTGCGATATTTCTTGTCGATATGCCCATTGCATTTCCAATTTACTTATCATTATGCGGTTGGCAAGACCCCTTGATCTGTACTCATTTGACATTCTTTCATTGATTAAATAATTTTGTTTTATGAGTGATTGAGTTTGTGATGCATTGGTGATTTGATTTATATGTTCTTTGATCATTAGTCTCATGAAAACACATTGGTGTCATGGTTAAACCCTTGGTAAATCATTTCATACAACACATAGACCATATAACCAAACCCTTGGTGTGATTTCGATTTGTTGCTTTGGTCTTAGAACTATGGTAAAACTTTGATCATGCGAATGTTTAATCCACTTACCATAGGTTTCATTGGTTGATTGAATGGTATAGTTTTTAACACATATGTATTGTGATATGCATAGTCATTTGAATAGTTATAAGTGCCGATGGTTGTACTGTGGATATGACTGTTCTACATCGGCCGAAATAGCTCCACCACCTTCACACGATATGTCATTAATATTTCCCCCCCTATCCCTGTTTCACCTCTGCTAGTTTCGGGTAAGCGTGTGAGCGTTCTGTCCCTGCGTATGTTGTGTTCAAAACCTGGCTCGTTCACCTCGCTCACCGTGTGATCCTGTCTATGGCACCGGTGGTGCGCATAGAGCCCATCGGTAGTCAAGATCTGTTACTGTTCGATGACGCCCGTAAAGATTTAGAGGATAGTGGATGGATCACGTTTATATAGAGGTTCGGGGGTTTCAATCTTTTTGTTGCACAACAATTCGCCCTTACCTTTGATGGGTTTAGAGATAAAGTAGGTGGCATTCAGCTTGAACTCAATGAAGAATTCATAAGCTCTGCCACAGGACTAGCAACCACATGCCAACGATGGTTTAAGAACTCCAAAGTTGATGAGGTGCCGTGGCCTTTACTGTTTGTATCACGAAAGGTTACATCCTGTGACAAAGGTATGCCTATTTCCACCCTTAAACCTAGGTGGAATGATCTTTTAGTGATTATGAAACAATTTGTGACCTGTGAAGGTTAGTATGGCTTGGTTTTTCTCTATCACCTCCAGTTTTTGATGAATTTCATGGGTTATCCTTTGAGCATGTCGCATTACTTCTTTCATAGTATTTATAAGATGGCTAAGAGGTACAAACACGAGAAGGCCGATAGCAGATTGTTTCACCACGACTTAATTAAGCTCATCATCATCCACCATTTGAGCCTTCATGGCGATAATTGGCAAGCCTTTCTCTCTCGAAATGAATTTGTTGATTCAGAGTCTGTCCAAATCGACAAGTCTGTGGTCAGTGAGACTATGGTCGGGCCACTCGTTCCATTTCATGTCCTTCTACCCTCTCCCAAACCCTCGGTCTTCCCTGACATCGACCTACTCGACATCACAAAGGACAAGGATGAGGCTTTTAAGAAGCCTGTGAGTAAGAAGGTCAAGGGTAATCCTACTGTCGACAGAAAGGGTAAAAAGAATGCTCGATTGATATCGAGACATGGCCGGAATAAGCCTAAGCCAAAAGTTGATCAAAAGCCTATAGTTCTGAGTGAGGACTCGGACTCTGATATCGAGCATTTCTTAGCTGAAGAGTACCCCTATTCCCATGGCCTATGCTCCGAGCCACCCTATGACTATGTATCTAATTTACTCCCATGCCTAAAGAACAATCCTAACTACCCAGGAATCAAGCTACATAATGAAACCCTCAGTGATTTGAAAAAACCCTTGCCTGCAATTTCGAAGCCCGAGCAAACATCATGCATCCAATGCAATGTGTGGCTAGAGAATTACTATGCCGACGTCCCCTTGCTGCAATCAAAGATCAAATTGTTAGAAGACCAAGTCATAGTGCTATCAAAAGAAAGGGACAGGCTTCAAGATAATGACAAGAAGTAAAAAACCACTGGTTCGATTGTTTTCCGGAATGTCGAAGCTGCAACAGCCTTCGTCAATTCCAAATTATCGTGACCAAGTTGTTTTCTGATTACCCAGGTATGAATTTCAATTTTAATTTCGTTTTATGAGTGGATTGAATTAATATAATGAATTGGTTTTTGGGTTTCGATTAGTTCTGTTCATTATTCGAAATGATTCTTTCATAGTTTGATTATCAAAAACGGTTATGTTGTGGATCTTGTACATTAGATTCTTTCTGCTAAAATCAAATGTAGTTATGATTTGGTTATGCGATTTTCTTGTGCCCAACTTAGTAGAAGCGATGGATTGGTTTTGACTTGGTACGGTTCGCTTTAGAAAAATTCTGTTGGTTTGAATTAATGTAATCAATGGGGTTTGTTTTCATTTAGATTTTGATTGCATTTGATCTGTATAGGAGATTTTTGTGCTAAAATCAGAGCACAACTATGTTTTGATTTGGTACGATTTCGTTGTGGTTGGATTCTATCATCTCTGATTTAGTTCTTATGGTTTGATTTTGGAATGATTTCGTGGGTTTGAATTGGTATGATCCTTTATATGTGTTACGCATCATTATTAGTGACTGGGTTGATAAATACGATTTAATCTAATAAACTCAAAATAACACTGTTGACTTTGATTTACCAGGAATGACTCTGTTTTGTATTCAATCAATATTTTTTGTTTGGATTTGGATTACATTCAACCTGTGTTGAAGATCTATTCGTTAAGATCATGAAACAGTGTTAATTCATAACGATTGTATCGACCTCAAATCGTTTCGATTCGTTCCTGTTTGATCGGATCTACAAGTGATTATTGCGTGCCACGATTAACATGATCGTTTGCATTTGTTTAAAATAGTTCTATCATTTTGAAAAACGATCTTGTTGATTTCGTTTGGGTTCGACAATAATTTTGTTGATGGCTGAAGCGACATAAGCTGTTGCATGGACAATTTGTTTAGCTGGTTGCTGTTTGTGTTGATTTCAATTGGTTCATGAAAAGGATTTCATTGCTGTCGAGTTATCCAATACGATTCTGTTTTACCTGAAATTGTGATAACAAATTAAACAAAGTACATCTATCTCTGTAATCATTCGATTGATCATAATCTTGTCTGCTCTCGAATTAGTATAACAATTTTTGATTTGAATGATTCATTTGTTTTCGAATAGCAATTAGATATTTGTTTAATAGTTTGAATTTAATTCTTTGAGTTTTGAATTGATTTTCAAATGATTTTGTGTTTGATTTAGACCAGCTACATAATTGCAAGATTCTGTAGCTAGTCTATAAAATTAGATTTTTATCAACTTTATCAACAAAATATCCTTTTAACTTGTCTATTTTTGTCCTCTCTTAGGTACATACAAATTGCAGTGATCAAATGGGCATGTTGTGGCAGTTTAGGGGATATTTGTGTGATGTATTTTTTATTTTAAGTTGTTAGTTTGGGTCAGAAATAGAGACTTGGGATATCATCCCAGATTTTGTGTAAATTGTGTTGATAATTCCCACATGGATGTTTTACCCTGTGGGAGTTCTTTAAATACTTGTTATTTTTTGTAATAATCATCATCCTCATTGTGGGAGAACCAGACTATGGATTTATGATACAGACTGAGATGAAAGTTGATGTCTTGTAACAGCTTTCGCTTTCAATATATCAAAGTTTTGTTTCGAGTTTTATTCATATCATTTGCAGTCGATTATAGACTACTTTAGCTATCGTAATCTATTGCAGGTTGATGTGACTTGATTAATGTGTAATCTATATCTGATCTCTCTCTTATTTAAAAAATACAACAATTACTTTGTTTCAGTTAATGAATCACATATTTCTCTTCTTCATTGATTGAATCAATTTGTACAAATCCTTGCATGCAGATTTATCTAAATGTTATGATTTGTAAATTATAAGATTGCTGTAACTTTTATGTCTTGTTTGTTCTGTTATCCATATTCAAAAGAGTACTGCTGCTTACTAGAGGCTTGCAAAGGATTGATGCGGGTTTCCTCCCATCGAACAACTGAACTGGATTCTTTACACATGACAAATTGGAAAGTGTTATTACAGGTTAGCTTATTGGTGTTATTTAAGTAGATATATGTATAGTTTAGATTTGTAGTTAGAGTTATCATTTTAATTGCTTATCTTAAATAGTTTTTCAGTTTATTTCTTTTTCATAAAATTATAAAAATAAAAAAACAATAGTTTTGTTGTCTTAGGATAGAATACAAATGAGTTTTGAAGGTTTTCATTTAAATCTGTAATTTGTAAATATTGTACATTTGTGAATAAGATTTAATTCTGTTAGTAGTTAGATCTCGTAGAGTTATTATAGTATCAGATAGTAGATTGTATATATATTAGTTTAGATTTATTTATTAGTTTGTTTTAATTGTTATTTTTCATTTAGATTAGTTAATTTAGAGTAGTTTTCTTTTTGTTTTCTTAGGACTTAGATAGGCTAATGGAGCCGCTAAACCCATCAGGGTGGGTTATCCCAAACGRCTTGGGTTATTTAGACAACCCTTGACCCAATCCACTCTTCGAGTTGGCGAGCGTTCATTTTCGCCCGTCAACACAATCATTGAAGTACCCCATCATGAAATAGCGTCGTTTACGCCTGTAAAATGGCTCCGGAAGTTTAGGACCCAAAAACATTGTTGAAAATAGTAAATTGCCAATTAACTATTTTAAGCCATTTAGAATAGGTGGGTGGCCACAGATATCCACCTGGATCAATCCTAGCTACCTAGGAAGCAATGGTATCCATTGCGTTGAGTTCCTGGGGGAGAGGGGGAAGTTCAGGTTGGGGCATTTTTTGTGTGAACATATGTAATGATAATAAACAAAAATGAAATTAAATTGCATGTCCCATTTAATGCCAATTTTTTTAAGAAAAATAGTTGCACTTTGGTAAATTTTTACACCAATGGGTTCAAACTTGGGTATTTTTTAACCTTAATCAATTCTTAATAGATCCAAGGTCAAGATGAATCTATGCTAATGTTTTATCACTTTAGGTGAAATCAATGGATTTAAAGGCTAAGGTGGAACTCATTGTCCTAACATAGGTAGGTTAACTATTATAACATATAGAGTGTTGATTGTGCAAATGGTTCTCACACAAGAAACAACTCAACCCACTCTATGAGACTGAGTCAGAGGGAGATGGGAATTATCACCTAAGTATGTATATCCCCTAATAGTCCCCTCTTGTGCCTTTATCCTTCCTTGTGAAATCTAGTGAGGGACATAGAGAAGGAGGTCTTAATCAAGTGTGATTGCATAGATTGTCCTTCGAATCACCTCTCTCTCTCTCTCTCTCTCTCTCTCTCTCTCTCTCTATATATATATATATATATATATATATATATATATATATATATATACTTCTTAGGGTTTTATGTCATTTAAAAAAAAATGTGTCAACTATTGAAAGAAAAATAATCGAAAAGGATGAAAAGAACACTGAAATAAAATATGAGACTATTACTAAACTGAAAACATTTACAAGATACTTGGAAAGAGATTGTAGAAATGATAACAAATACGTAAATATTTTAGTTTGAAAGTTTTTTTTTAATGTTTTTGGTACAACAAGCAATGAAAATAAATTTTGAAAGCAAATATACACAACAAAGCACAAGAAATATATGATTGGAATCTCAATTTATTCAAAAGATGTTTCACTAAGTACAATCAATGATATAACAATCATATTTTAGCCTCCTATGAAAGATCGGATTGGAACTTTTCAAAACCTATTCCAATGTTTACCAAAACCATATAATAATAAGCCATAAAGGCAAAGGAAACAAGGATGGAAACATCAATTCTTAACCTTATGGGGGGCAAGGGGACGGGGGAATAATATTTTTCTCATACACTTTGCTTCTGCAAATTACTTGCTGGTTAGCGCTAATAAAAAAAATCAAACAACTAACCACCTATAAAAACTATAGAAGACAATTAATACTTGAAAATAAAAAATGAATTTTCAAACCTTCACAATTCATCTACACCCTTAGAGAATAGTTTCTCTCTCAACAAAGATGTTATATCCTCAAGAAAACACAAGTGGAATGAAGTAAGTAAAATCCAGGTTAAGCCCCTTAGCATACCTCTCTTCTTTTCTCTCTCAAATCTCCATATGAATTTCTTCTCTTCTTTTACATTAGGGAACAAAAGCCAATTTTAAAATAGAAAGTCTCTAGGGATAATATTGAATATAAGATTAAGTCAAAACAAAAAATATGGAGGGTCCAATCACCTGATAAAATTTATGCAATTTGGGCTTCCATGGGTTGTGAGTTCCCAGAGATCATATAATGCCTTACAACTCCCAACAAATCTACTTATAACTCATCCACTTCCCCTTATAAATTCCTCCACCACATTAATATATGTAAAAATCACAGTATTCAATTTAATCATAAGATATTCAAATAAAATGTGTGCATGGATCCACATATGAAAATTAAGTAGATGCTCACATCATCATCAAGAACACACATGCCATTAATTTCTATAGCATAAATATATATCCAAAAATGTGGGGCATGCCCATATTTCCAAAAAAATAATATAAGTATCGATCAATCCAAAAATAGTCCACAATAACATATAATCATCAAATAGTCACCATAGTGGCTCTAGAGTAATGGTTCCTAACTAATATGAGGAGGATGGACTCATAGTACCTAGAGAAAATTGCATAGGGTTAGCTGCTTCTGAGTGTATATCATCAAAAGATATCACCATCCTCATAATTGTTCAGAATAGTGGGGTGGAAAAGGAGACCTAAATATGGCGAGGTGAGATAGAAATGTGATTATTAGTGGGAGAGATATTAGTATATTTCACAATAATAGGGGATACAACAAGATCTTGAGTATTTGGATCTCCTGGGTACACTTGGTATATTTGGGCTAGTTGGGAAAATTCATCCAAGTCTACATCAAAATGAGAATAAAATTTGATTCATTTCCTCTTGCCACACATCCATACATTCTTGGCCCTATTGGCTTATCCCCTTCTATCCCCTAATGTTGCGGGATCCATGACTCCAAAAATCATTCAATAAATCAACTGCAATTTCAAATATAATTTGCAATTAGCCAACCTACTCAAATAATCATGCATTAAATATGAATCATGTTTGTAGAAAAGTAGTGCATCTATTTGATGCATTGACTCTAGATCCATCTCAGTTGATTAGAGAAATAGTAAATGAGTGAGGGTGCATGTTGGCAAGAAAAGGTATCAATGGTGTATGCAAGAAAGTGTGAAAGGTTATCAACCTTTTATATAAATAGTGAACAATGCGTAAAGCAAGATTAGGCATTGAGTTAAAAGCATATATATATATATATATATATATATATATATATATATATATATATATAAGCTTTTAATTGAGCTCTGTATAACACAAAGAATGTCTTGCACACGTTCAAATGATTGGTGATATGGAAACTACATAATGTATATGAATATGCTTACGTTAATATGAGCCATAGGATTATGCAACTAATGAATGGTACTCATAATATAAGCAACAAAAATTTGAAGCCTATCACTACTTTGCATAGGAAATAGAATTTAGGACCGAATTTGCCAACATGTACAAGGTAAGTACAAGGGATAGAAATAGGTGAAATAAGACACAAGAAGTTGCTCACTCTTGAGTATTCCCTCCTCTCGTCTTTATACACATAACCAAATAAAACAAAAGGAGAAAAATATTCTTGAGCCAAAACCTGTAAGTGATGGACAAGTTAAGAAATCACCATGGGTTAGGAAAAGCTCATGGCCAACCATAAATAACCACTAAAATTCAATCTCAAATCAATGAGGATAGGCATAAGGGTGAAAAAAACAATTGAACCCAAAACAATCGATGAAACAACCATGGATTGAGCAATGGTTTTGTGGCCATAGGGCCAATTTTGTGCAAACAAAGTTGGGATGAATGGCATGATGGTAAGCCCAAGTCAACAAAACATCAAAGAGAGGCATGGGGCCATCATTATGACACCACAAACACAAGAAGGATCCCAATATTGAGACCAACAAAATAATAACATCGTGACCATAAACATGAACATGCTTGAAATCATAATGCAATGACCAAGCAAGGGCCTATGGCCTCAAGGGTTGAGCTCAGAACAAGACACCCATGGGGTTGTGAGATAGGAGTGGATTTGACCCAATGGAAATACCATAACAACTATAGTTGAAATGAGAGAGTCCAAGTTGTTGTGTAGTAATGAAGCCAAACAAAACAATGACCCAAGTAAGGATATGGGTTGAGCAAGGGCTCCCCTCATATTTTAATTTCAAATGTAAATAGAACCAACAAAAGGGTTGTCAATTCGAGATATAGCCATGAAACATAATAACCCAAAGCTTAGTGTGGGGACCCAAAATGAGCAGATAATATGTGAAAATCAGAGATAAAGACAAATTAACTTACTCATTAATATCAAACACCAATTACATGCAACATTTGTACCCAAGAAATGAGCTTGAGACAATGTCAAACATAATTGTGCATAAAAAATAAAGTAAACATTTGCTTCTCAAGGACTCAAACAAACCCAAAGATGTAAGTGCATGACTTGAGCTAGGTCAATAGTAAAAGAAGAGGTGAAATGCACTAGGTTACTCATTGATACTTCACCAAAAAACAATACATAGAGTCGATAACATTGTCATGAACCAAAAAATAACCCAAAAATGATAATGGCATAGTTTCCTGTGTTTAACGTGCGTTTGGGCAAGACAAATTAGAAGCTCCTTAGTTTTTTCCCAAAAAAGATTCAAACTAAAACTCAAGGCAAGGTATCTGTGATGGTCTATCTCAGAAGGCTAGTAAACCATATATGTATATATACTCAAATCAATTATAGAAGGGTGAAAATGGTGGATGTAACTAAAATCGCCAGAACCAAAATAGTTGACCATATAAAACCAAATGAGCAAGTGAATGAAATAATTCATGGCATGCTAAGTCATGGAAAGGTAGGGTCAAATAATGATCATTGAATGCAAATCGTTAGCCATAAACTAAGGAGGAATGGATGCCCATTCCATCAAGTTGAATGAAATTGAAGAAGGGGTACAAAGTGGCCAGGTGTCACACATATGATTGGTTGCTAGGGATCACATATCCCAAGGTTTGGTACACATGCAGTAGTAAACACAAATATTCAAATTAAATGCAATGCCAAGCCAAAATTTCATGCATGATTGTTGAACTATCTACCATATGCAAGCAATATAGAAACAACGAGCACTATAATATATTCTATCTAAACATCCAACACAAAGGCACATCAACGACAAAACTACTATTTGTTAATACCATGTGCACTATACATTGTTACGATATGTTGGGTTCTTGCAATGTTTGTTACTCACCATTGTTATACCATCATTTAAAGGGATGATTACTATGCACAAAAGGATGTGTTCAACACAATATTGCTCAACACAACCCTCAGGGACATTTTAATTTTTTTATTTATTTTTCATCCAAAGGAATCACCCAAAATACTCATGGATATCTCAAACAAATTCACTGGTGGAAACAATTAGAACCTATCACTACAATTATAACCTATTCCATATGTTACTAAGCATAACTGGTAGAATAAAATCATGAGCATGTTAAATAAAATTGCACAAATGGAAAAGCAATGTAATTGTTCAACCATAACCACAAGAATCCTACATAACAAAATATGATAAGTATCTTATCGACCATCCACCGATAGACCATCAAGGTGTTGTTAAAGTTCCTTATGTCTCCCCAATGCAAGTTTAAGGGATGGAACACCCTTTTGTGTCAAGAATTCAAGAACGTTTGAGTGTAGGTCATGGGATTTATGTAGGAAAAATTGATCATGAGCTTTTTGAACAAATTGAGCAAGACAAAATCGAAACACTAGGTGATTAAAATCCCATTGAAAAGAAATGAGGTCAACACGTGGTGCCATCTATAGGGAGGATTGCTTACATTTATGCCAAATCAAGAATCTTAGTTTCATAGACAAAAACATTCAATAGTAGTGGAATATGATGCCTTAGGGAATGATTGAGATATATGATATTGGAAAGAAAATGGAGTGGAAATATGTATAATATTATTTCTATTTTCAATATTTTGAGCCACCTGGTTGGGCTCATCATCAAGAGCAAGGTGTTGAATTGTAATGGCCCAACGACATTTATAGTGATACAAAAATCTTGCATGTTCTAGGAGGGTTGTTTTGAAAGGAATTAGTTTAGACAAAAAGAAAAACAAATAAATTTACAACATGTCTTCACAGTAGTAAGATCAGGATGTCAAAAAGAGCAAGTGATCATCCATGGATGGTATGCCAAGGGCTTATTCTCACAAGAGAAAAATAATGGGATAGAGAAAGGGTATTAGAGATGGACTTCCTAGCCCTATATTAGTATAAACACATCTTCATATGATACTTGGAAAAACTTGTACTTAGGTAGCATGCTTACAAGATGCATCCTATAGTATTATCATCAAGGTTTGCTAGCATTGTTAGCAATAATGAACAAGGAAAATAAAGAGTTGTAATTCTTTCATCCCTTGAAGTCAATAATGTAAAAAGTGAAAGATCATGGTTAGGATCAATCAAAATAAGATAGAAACCAAGTAAACAAAAAACAATTGAAGGGAAACTAATAACTTAAAAGAAAACATAAAAACTAAAAGGGAAGTAGAAGCGAGCAACTAACTACAACAATGAAAACAATTATTTATTTATTTATGAGAGAGAGAGAGGAGAATAAAAATAAATAAATAATTGTTTTCATTGTTGTAGTTAGTTGCTCGCTTCTACTTCCCTTTTAGTTTTTATGTTTTCTTTTAAGTTATTAGTTTCCCTTCAATTGTTTTTTGTTTACTTGGTTTCTATCTTATTTTGATTGATCCTAACCATGATCTTTCACTTTTTACATTCTTGACTTCAAGGGATGAAAGAATTACAACTCTTTATTTTCCTTGTTCATTATTGCTAACAATGCTAGCAAACCTTGATGATAATACTATAGGATGCAGCTTGTAAGCATGCTACCTAAGTACAAGTTTTTCCAAGTATCATATGAAGATGTGTTTATACTAATATAGGGATAGGAAGTCCATCTCTAATACCCTTTCTCTATCCCATTATTTTTCTCTTGTGAGAATAAGCCCTTGGCATACCATCCATGGATGATCACTTGCTCTTTTTGACATCCTGATCTTATTACTGTGAAGACATGTTGTAAATTTATTTGTTTTTCTTTTTGTCTAAACTAATTCCTTTCAAAACAACCCTCCTAGAACATGCAAGATTTTTGTATATATATATATATATATATATATATATATCATCTCCTTAGTTACCCCCCACAACCTAGGGGTAATTAAGGATATGATGTATCGAGGCCCACAGGAAGCAAACATGGAGTGACAAGAGTTGGATGATCAATATAGCCCACAATGAGCATATAGAGCATCTACTTTTCACCACACACCACCATCATCATCAAAAATAAAGAAACGTCCACCACATTAGTTTAGTCCATCAAAGGCAGCGGGTCTTGCTTCGTGAGGTAACTAGTCCAATCTCATTATAAGTATTGTTTTAATATTTGGGGCATCCAAATAAGTGTCACTGGGTCTTTCCTTGATTATAGAATGTTTTCTCATAAGTTATATATTTTTCCTTGTTTCACCTTGGTGGTTTTCCCGAGGTTATAATAAGTTTCCACCTCCAGGAAAAAGACATTATACTAGGGGTTCTTCTTGATGGGATTTTGTACCATTCCCGATCATCTTTTGTCACTTTCCATATTCATACACTCTGTTTCCTCATCTTTTGGGTTTTAGGGTTACATGTACCCCAACAAGGGGCATGTACTTCATTCTCTTATAGGAAGAGGGGCTAAAGGCCCAGGGGTTGTTGCAACTAGCGTCATTAAAAAAAATAAAAAAGAAAGAGCATCCACGATTAAAATGCAATGGCAAAGATACAAAGGGACATAAAATCCATAGCCCAAAACTTGAGCTCTACCTTTCTAGGTGCCCGCCCTAAGTCCTAAGTGCGAATGAACACCTCACCTATTTGAAAAGGAATTATAAGTATCCCACTTGAAAGGAAACACATTTAATGCATAAAATCAATAAACCTTGTAAAGGGGGCTTGCAAATTATCTAAAGAAAATAACAGAAACAATAATTAAAGGGTTTGGAAAAAGGTTGCACCCCAAACATAAGGTAACTCAAGGATGCAACACACCCTCCATAAAGGTGCCTATGGAAATGAGAACATATGATACCCTTACATGTTAATGCCCCCATGCCCAAAAGTTTCTTCCCCATCCACCTCACATTCATTACATGAGATAGAGAGGGCTCACCCAGGAAAAATTCCTCTACTTGGGGATTGGTTAACCTAATAGGGAACCTTGACAACCCTCCCATATTTAAACTTGAAAAATTATATAAAGTATTTGTAGCATATGTTTATTTTGAAAAGGGTGATCTAATATACTTGTTTGGGTGGATCTTTTATTAAAACGATTTACTTGGCATAATTCATATGAATTGTAGACCCTTGGAGGGCATACCTTGTTGGTCTTTACAGGACTCTACTTGATGACATAATTCATGGAGGTGCTAAGGCACTTTGGATCTCCATAGGGGTGTGAAAGCCCACTAGTTGGACGATGTGCCCCATTGATTGGAGGGCATTGATGATGAACGTTGCATATTTAGAGGTCGTTATGCCTCACGAGGGAGGTTTGGGAAGATGAACCACACATGACGTCACACTTTTATGCTAGTGTTGTGCTTTTGGAGCATGACGTCAAGCTTAAAGAGCTTTATTTGACATGGGTTTTACACTTGGTAGAGTTGTGGGATATTTAACTCACATTTTGTGGACTAGTGGGGTGATGTGGCACCATGGAGAAGTGACGTCCTAGCCTTGGGAGGCTATCTCACCCAACGACCACCCTTGATGAAGACGTTGGATGCTTATTTTACATTATTTGATCATTTTGGTCATTTTTTAGCATATGTGGGCAAAAGTCAAATCATTTTAGTTAAAGTCAATGTAAAACCATGAATTTGGACCTAAATTAGTGGATCTAATTGTAAATTTGAATTAAAGTGAGCTTGAATTTCCTTTATAAATAGAGGCAATCCTCACTTCATTTGGATATAATTCATAACTTGAGACTTATCTCTCTCTCAAAATATTTCGGCCCTCTTTTTCTTGTGCAAATGGGTTGGTGCAATTTGTCTATAGGGGATTTTTTGCTCATGTGCTCTTGCTAGGAGGAGATTCTCTTTTTTTGGAGGATTGGTTTGTGATCTAGGCTTTCTCTTGGTGAATGATCTTTGTAGGTTTGCTTTGGTTTGAGGGTAAATTTCTGCAATTTGATTTGATTATCTTGCTTGGAAAAACCCTAGGAGGGTCAAGAGTGTTTATCCCCTCCTTCAAGCTAATTTTTTAGTTGAATAGAACTCATTAAAGGGCGGATTCAAGATTTAGAAGGGTATATACCCTTGAAAACATTCTTGGATAGGGTCTTAAAACTAGGGGTTAGGATTGTCTATCCCCTTAGGGTTTAAAAACTAGTTTCCCATTAATTTGTTGAGCTAGGTGACTTGGAGAAGGTGACGGCTTGGGATCATAATGGTTTGGGTTAAAGTTTCAAGTTTATTTTCCTTTTCCACCCTAACTTGTTAATGTTGTGATTCCATTTCCCAATAGATAAGGAACTAGTTCATTGCAAAACATGATATTTTCTCTCTTGAAATTGTTTGGGTTGTCGATGGATTATTCATGTTCTAAGCTATCATTTCATGCTAATAAGTCTTGAGTTCTTAAAGGTTTTCTTAATATTGTAATAAGTTTTAAGTTACAACCATTAGGGTTGAAACAAACCCTCTCTCTTACTCTTGTCTACAAACTAATTCACCTCAAAATGTTGTGCTTAAATATTTCAAAGTGATCTACTAATCAAGGGCTACAATTTGTCATTCTTATTTTCTGATTTATGTAGTGAATTCTTGATGCTATAGAAAATGTTTTCTACAACCATCTAGTGTTGTGATTATATTTTGTTTATAACACTTACTTACAACCCATTTCAACCGTCAAAGTTGTGGTTTAAGTATTGGAATATTGTCAACTAGTCATAAGCTTTCATTTTCTATCATTTGTTGGTGATTTTGATGACGATTTCTTGTAGTTGTTATTACTTTCTCTTACTAATATAATCTTCAGTTTGCTACATTCTGGGACAAAAACCTTTCTTGTTGTTTTCCCTAGTGTTTCAGGGCTACTTTACATGATATTTAGTCTTGGGATAACTGTTCTAACATTGGTTTTATAGGTTCTTTTCAAGCTTAGCTCATATATTTTCCCAATGAACTCTTCTTCAATCACTAGACATCTTCATATAGTGACCAAAACAAGGATCTTGAAAAACCCCTTGATCTTCATTCTTTTTTCCCTCGAGGTCACTAGGGAAGCCTCCCTTGTGGTGAAATCATTAATCACTAAAATGAGGGGAGTAATTGATAAGGTGACAATGGTTCTTAATCATAATTGTGTCTCACTAGTAACACTTGTGGTTGGATTTGCCCAAGCGACAATTTGTGCAATAACAATCCCTAATGCATAAGTTTGAATATAATAAAAATTATGTTACCTTCTCCCTAGTTTTCTTAAGAATCCCACCCAACTTAAAAAATGTTGTTCTAAGAATTAATGCATCAAAGGATATGTCTCCTTGATATTGGCTTGGGATGAGGCAATAGGAAAGAGAGCTACGGGGCATTCTCAAAATATTTGCAAAGTATTGTCACACCGATGTCCATGTTGCTAGAAACAACAAGAAGAAAGTGAAACAATGTATAGATAAAGATGCATAGAATTAAGAAAAGGGTAATGATCATTTTGGAGAACAAAGGAATGAGGCTTTAATGATTTTATAAATTGAATGAATAAAATGATAATTTTCATTGTTGTAATCCCAATTTTAGGTTTTGAGATGTCGACAAGGTTCATTTTTTCCCAGTGTGTTGACATATTGTAACTTCGAAGAATATTCTAATTATATTTGAGTTATTATTGTATATATCAAATCCCCTTTTGCAGATTGATCAAGTCAGGTCTTGTATAAGATCAAATCCCCTTTTTTGGATTGGTCAACATGTATTTGTATGGTGGTATTTGTAAATTCAACCCCTAGTAATTGTAAAGTGGTTTTAGCCACTGAAGTCGGCTCAACCAAGTGAAGAGACACAACCCTAGTGCCACCTCACAACTTGTATTTATATGTGAGGATGGTGTCTCATTTGAACACACTCACTCACTCATCTAGTGTGCATATATTGAAGACAATTGTAGTTGTAGGAAGAAGTCTAACGAAGGAGAAGAGAGGCACATCCTTGGTCTTGGTCTATCTTTGGTGTTTTGGTATTAGTATTGGCATTGTACTATAAATATATTATTGATGAAGTTTTGCTGGGTTTTCTTCACCATGAGGGTTTCCCAAGATAAAATGTTGTGTACCTTGTGATTGTGTCTCTTTCAGTGATCCTCTTTATATTGTTATTTTGGAAATGCATTGAATGCTCATGAAATTTGGAAATAACCTAATAACAACAGTAGAAACTTAACATGTTATTAGAGCTTGACTGAATAGAGCATCTTTCACTGGGTATCTAGAAATTTATGTTGTCGTACAAGAAAAATAAGGCTTTTTACTGAAGAGGAATTTTTGACCAAAGACCACCTTGGGAAGTGCACCTTGCCCTAGTGCATCTTTTGACAACTTGAGCGAACTTTTTTAGTGGCTCGATTCTTTGGAAATTCAAACCCTAGTTTTGACTGGTACCAGAAAACTAGGAAACCAAAACCGATACCAGAAGCACCAATATAGAAGTGCGCAAGTCCAGTTTCGGGGGGTAAAAATTGGATTTTTCAAAAATAATCAGCTCCAGTAAACTCACCTCAGCCCAATGCATCTCCTGGTAAGTCTAGTTTCATTTTCTGAGCACTTTCATTTTCTAGTCATTTTCTTAGCTCCGAGATAAGATGTCTGCAAGCACTATGTTTTTTGACAAGTTAGAAGGTGTGGAAAATTTTCGTGCCTGGAAGTAAAAAATTGGACTCATTCTTGAAGAGAATGACCTTGCAAAATTCATAAAATAAAATGTACCAGATCCTGAAGAAAGTGCATCCAAAGAGAAGTACAAGAAGGATATGATTAAGGATAAAGGATAATTGTAGACTCTATTAAAAACCACTTGATCCCTCAAGTGTCTTCTAAGAATACTACAAAATATATGTTTGATTCCCTAACCATAATGTATGAAGGAAGGAACATTAACCGGAAGATGAACTTGAGAACCCAACTCAAGAATACAAGAATGCAAAAAGGAGAAACAATTCAAGACTATTTCTCTAGGGTTTCTCAATTCAAGGAACAATTAGGGGCAATTGGAGACAAGATAGATGAATATGAACTCGTGATGACAACTCTTAATGGTCTCACAATACCTTGGGATGCCTTCATCCAAACTATTTGTGCAAGAAAAGAGAAACTCCAATTTGATATCTTATGAGAAGAATGTGTTCAAGAAGAAGCAAGAGTGGCTAACCGAGAAGTCATTCTAATAAGAGATGAAGATGAAGCCCTAGCTGCTCATGCTAAGGGTGGAAAAAGGAAACTCTCATTTTCAAAAAGGAGTCTCACTTTCCAAAGATATTATAGAAATATCATAAGGGTCAAGAAAAGGGAAAATATTTCTCCTCCTACCAGTTTTATCATTGTGATAAGATGGGACACATTGCTAAGAATTGTCCTTCCAGAAGGGAATAATACAAGAGGATAAATAACAAAATACATCATGCCCATGCAAATGAATATGATAAGCCACCAAAGAAGTTATCTAAATAAGAGATTGGAGAATATGATTTGTTTTCTGCTCTCTCAAAATCCGTGACACCTAGAAAGGATACTTGGATCATAGATAGTGGTGCCTCTAAGCACATGGTAAGTTAAAAGAACACTCTCCCCAAAATTATAGAGAAGGAATCCCCCATAAAGTTTAACTTGGAGGTGATTATCAACACCCAATCAAAGGAATGGGATAACCCAACTACAAACTTGATTCATGAACTCCGATGAGAATGAAGGATGTACTCTATGTACCAGGGATGTGCGCAAGGAAAGAACATAAAGAATCCCTTTCCAAAGTGCAACAATAAAGAAGAAGGAATATTGGAACTTATCCACTCATATGTATGCGGTCCAATGCCATCAACCTCCTTAAGAAAGTATGTATACTATGCCTCTTTCATTGATGATTACTCCCATAAGACGTGGGTTTATTTCTTAAAATCAAAATATGAAGTACTTGGGAAGTTCAAGGAATTCAAATCCTTAGTAGAAAACCTATCCGAAAGAAAAATCAAGATACACAGGTTAGACAATGGAGTAGAGTACAATTCAAAATAATTTGGAAACTTTTGCTGAGATGTCGGGATTAAGAGGGTGCTCACCACTCCCTATAATCCTCAACAAAATGGTGTAGCAGAAAGATAGAATAGAATGATTATGGAAGAAATAAAGACTATGATTCATGATCAAGATATTCCAATGCACTTATGGGCTGAAGCAACAAGAACAACAATATATGTCCAGAACATATTATCCCATAGTGCACTTGGATTGAAAACCCCCAAAGAAATTTTCACCAGAAAGAATCCAGAAGTAAGCCATCTCAAAATATTTGATTGTCCAGTATTTGTACACATTCCAAAAAAAAAGAGAACCAAGTTGGATCCTTCACGAAATAAGGGAATATTTGTTGGGTACTGTGAGGTCTCTAAGGCCTTTAGAATCTACATACCAGGATACCATCATATTGAGATCAACAAAGATGTAACCTTTGATGAAGATGCAACACTCAAGAGATCAAGAAAATTCCATCTTGAAGAAGTATATGAAGAAGTAGCTGTAGCTCCCAGAGTTGCAGAACCTGTAAAGGAAGTTGCAGTTACCCATGATGATGAGATTCCAAAAGATCATGATATTATAGAATCTCAAGAACCTCCCCGTATGACTATGTCTCACAAGAGAAAGATAGATTGGGATAGAGAACTCATTCAAGACGTAGAAAAGTACGATGCCCAAGAAGGAACCATGAGACAAAGCAAGAAGCCTAATCCATTCTCCAGCTATATGGCCTTGATGTGTGATATCGTAGAGAAGGAACCTACTTGCTTTGAAGAATCCATTCAAAAGAAAGAATGGATGGACGCCATGACATAAGAATACCAGTCCATTATGAAGAATGATGTGTGGGAAGTAGTTCCCAAACTAAAGAACAAATATGTGGTATCATCCAAGTGGATATACAAAATAAAACATGCAACAGACAAAAGTATTGAAAAACATAAGAAAATATTTGTGGCTCGTGGATTTTCTCAAAAGGAAGGTAGTGACTATGATTTTTTTCTCTCCTATAGCTAGATACATTTCTATCAAAACCATCATAGCTATTGCAGCCAAAATGAAGTGGAAGTTGCACCAGATAGATGTGAAAACAACTTTCTTAAATGGTGTTATTGAAGAAGAAGTGTATATAGAACAACCACAAGGGTTTGAAGTTGAAGATGTAAAGACTCATGTCTGTAGGTTGAAGAAAGCTCTATACGGGTTGAAGCAAGCTCCTAGAGCTTGTTATGGTAGAATTGATAGTTTCCTGACAATATTGGACTTTACCAAGAACAAATTTGATCCTAACCTTTACTTCAAGGTTATGAATGATGAGCCAGTTATATTACTACTATATGTGGATCATTTATTCTTAAAAGGAGAATAAAATCTCATCACAAATTGTAAGAAGAAGATCACTGCAGAATTTGAGATGAAAGACCTAGGCCAATGCATTATTTCTTAGGTATTGAAGTTTGGCAGAGCCCAAAGAATATCTTCCTTAACCAAGTGAACTATACAGTTGAAATACTGAAGATATTTGACATGTTGGAATGTAAAGCCATAACCACACCCATGGAAATGAATTTGAATCTCCTGGTTGATACTTCATTAGAGTTGGTTGATGCTACTCTATACAGACAAATTATTGGTTCGTTGATGTATCTAATGAATACCAGGCCATATATATGCTTTTCTATGAACACCTTGAGTCAGTATTTGGTGGAGCCTAGATGTGTTCACCTTGTAGTTTTAAAGCATGTGATGAGATACCTTAAGGGTACATGGGATAATGGTCTTTGTTATACTGGAGATCATGACTTCAGACTGTATGGTTATACTGATTCAAATTGGGTTGGAAGTGATTCAGACAAAAGAACACTTCAAGTTGTTGTTTCAGTTTGGGGTCAACCATGACTTCATGGAAAAACATGAAGCAATCCAATATTTCTCTCATCACGACATAAGCAAAGTACATTACAACATGTTCTTCCACTTGTGAATCCATATGGCTTCAAAAGTTGTTGATATGCCTGTTCAATCTAGAGATGAAAGTCACCATGATTCTATGTGATAACCAAATATGTATAAAGATGACAGAGAACCCAGTGTTCCATGATAAGTCAAAGCACATAGAGAGATGGTACCACTACATTCATGATATGGTGTAGAGGGGAGCTGTAAAGCTCCAATATGTTGGCACAAATAAACAGGTTGTTGATGTGTTGACTAATCCTCTGTCTCGTGTGAAGTTTGAATACTTTCGAGACAATATTGGTATTGTACGAAAGGACCTCCCTCGAAAGGGGGAGTGATGCTGATGATACTATGGTATCCTGACCAACAACGAGTAGTTCAGTTAGGATTTTATATCCTAGGGGATTTATCATCCTTGAGTATATCCTGAAGGTACGATAAGGATGGTTTGTTAGAGTACCCGTGTTGGCATGTTTACATGCATAGTGTGCTTGTCATTGATGACAAGAACAACAGTGACAATGGAATGTCTACATGCAAGAACATCAGCGATGATGGCATGTCTATAGGAAAGAACATCAGTGATGTTGGTAGGTTTACAAGCATAGTGTGAAATCAAGATCAGGAGGACGAGCATAGGGCACAAAGTTGGAGTTTCCAGATAGCTAGAGGTTATCATGAAGGCTGGAAGGATCATGTGCAGTATTCCTTAGAATCCATGAGTTTGCAGAAGGAATCAAATCTTAGGAGGAATAGTGCAGAGTTGCATGCAGAGCACAAGTGTGCTCTGGGGACGAGGTTGATTCCATTGAAAAAGCTCAGGAGAGATAGCGTTCTCAGAAATGCAGACAAGACCCAAAGTCATCAGGACTCACAGAAGGATTAAAGGTCAAGGTCTTTGACACTTATAAATTCTTCCAAGATCGCGTGATAAATACTGATCGTCCATCAAGAGAGGACATGTGGCAAGAGATTGTCATTTTCATTGACTCACAAATCAAGAAATTAGAGATAGGATAAGTGAGAATTCATGATTTCATCACAACCGTTGGATCACAGAAGGCTGTAGGCCGTCGATATGGAGTATGTTTCAGAAAATAGGGAGTCAGGAGAAGGGAGGTGAGTAGTTCTCCAACTCCGCGAAATGTGAAGTCGCGATGAGATCTGAGCTGTTGGATCCAGAGGACACGTGGAGGGAGATCATCATTTCGCTGACTCACAAATTGAGAAATTCAAAGGCAGAGTTGCAGGAACTCGCGAAGTCCAAGTTTGCAAAGAAGTGATCTCGACCGTTGAGTCACAGGAAATCTCAGACCGTTTATCTTAGGTGATTGAAGTTGCAATTTTGAGACTTGAAAGAAGGGAGGTGCTCTAAGATCCAACATCACGAGTCATGAAATCTAGAAGTGCGAAGAATTGATCTCGATAGTTGGATCATGGAGAGATCTGGACCGTTGGTTTGGCAAAGCACGAGTTCGAGACTAGGAAGAAGGGAGGTACTCTAAGCTTCGACATCGCGAGTCGTGAAATCATGAAATGCGAAGAAGAGATATGGATTGTCGATCGAGGAATGCCATTTGCCATTGATCTGACACTGCAAACTAGGTTAGTGAGCTCGCGAAACATGAAGCACTCAAATGTTTGGCCCGTGGTCATAGCCATGGTCACATTGGCGAAGGTTAAGGGAAGAGCTAGAATGTTTCTAAACTCCACTTCACAAATCATGAGTTGGGAGACTCAAGGAAACTCATAGTAGGAGTTCGCAATACACAAAGTCATGAAGCACCCAGGAGGTTAAGCCCCGGGTCAGCGCTGTAATTCACATCATCGAAGGATTAATGGAGGAGATAACATGTCACTAGGCTCCACATCAAAGATCACCGAGATCATGAAGTGCCTTTTGGATAGGCGTCTAATGATGCAGGAGCATCATTGGCAAGCGTGCAGAGGCAGGACCATGCAACACGTGAGAGTTCTTCTAGAACTTTTGCGTGGGCAGTTGCAACCAATTTTGGAATCCGCTTCCACTCAACGCCGAAAATTCACTTTTGGAGGCACGCTTGAACCGGTGACAAATTTTACCCTTTGAGGCAAATTTTTGAAATTGTAAACAGAGCAGGAGTTTCCACTTCAGATATAGAATGCAACTGAACTAAGATAGTGTAGGATGAATGTTAGAGTAGGAAAGTAGCCAGGGGAAACCCTAGAAACATTTTTTGAGTTATGTAGAAGTTTGTACCCCCAGTTAGAGGGAGTTGGAAGACAGAGAGAACTTAGTTGTAAGAGAGAATTGCAAGTTAGCAGGAGATCTCAATGTTTTGAGTTACTGTAATTTTGAATGTATTCTATAGCCATTGGGCACTTGTGAATATAACATAATGGGAAATCAATCCAAATGTATGGTGTGTGGACTGTGTGCATTTTCCTTGTCATTTTCTGTTTACATGAACAAGTGGATGGAACTGTGAGTTTTCTAATTTCAATTGTTTCTCTTCATTAAATCTCTACAAGGTGTGCATTGAGCGAGGAGAGAACACCAGGAGATTGGGAGGAATCTCTTTGTGAGAAACTCCTTGGATCCGAGCTATTAG
The DNA here is from genome assembly GCA_009831015.1 of Picea engelmannii. Taxonomy (NCBI): domain Eukaryota; kingdom Viridiplantae; phylum Streptophyta; class Pinopsida; order Pinales; family Pinaceae; genus Picea; species Picea engelmannii. Next base: position 1,910,501 of record ML776736.1, read on the forward strand.
AATCCCTTAGATGCAAGGAGTGCACGGGAATCCGAGGCCTACACAAGGAAAAGATCAGGGGTGATAACACTTCGAAAAGTGTTATCGAAATCTAGGAACTCATTCCCTAGAAGGAACGGAGACCGAGTCTTCGAAGACTTAGAAAAGATTCTAAGTTTGATGTGAGTAAAAGCTCAGGAGGAGGAATGTTGTCGATCATTGGATCGTGGTGGAGAATCCTTTGGATCATATGATTTAAGGTAGGAACATAGACTTTAACACTGTGGAGATCCCAGAGAGAAGATCTCGAAGATCTGAATGGACGATGGAGAACTCTCGAGGAGAGTCGCGAAATACCGCAAGCCATTGGATCAAGTGGAGTTGCGAGGAGGTCAGTGGCAGGGAAGAGATTTGATCGTAGAGCTGGAGGACATTGTGAGCCATTGATCAAGCGCCTCGAGTTTGCGGCGTTTCGACATTTCAGTATTTAGACAACTGGGAACCTGAAAGACAGAGGAGCGGGATCCTCGCATCGTGATTCCCCGAATCGTGAAATCACGAAAGAATGAGCGCCAAGGAGTTTCAGTATCTCGGTAATCAAGAATTCGAAAGACAGAGGAGCGGGACCCTTGCATCGTGATTCCCCGAATCGCGAAGCCCTGAAAGAAAGAGTGCCAAGGTGTTTTGGTATTTCGGCAACCGGGAATTCGAAAGACAGGGGAGTGGGACCCTTGCATCACGATTCCCCGAATCGCAAAATCTCGAAAGAACGAACGCCAAGACATTTCGGTACTTCGACAACCGGGATTTCCAAGGAGCAGAGATATCCCTGGCACCCAGGTTTCGTGAAACACGAAAACCCAAAAGAATAGGCATCGGGACATTTTTGGCATTTCGACAACCAGGGATCCCAAAGAGTAGATATATTCCTTGCATTCTGATTTTGCAAAATGCGAAAACCTGAAAGAATAGGCATCGGGACATTTTCGATATTTCGACAACTGGGGATCACAAAGAGCAGAGATATCTCTTGCATTCTGATTTCGCGAAACATGAAAACCCGAAGGAACCGGTGTTGGGACATTTCAACATTTTGGCCACCAGGGGTTCGAAGAACGAAGGGATGGGACACTTGACTTGTGAAGTTCTGGTCCCCAATAAGCGCCCTTTTTGGCTTAGATCAAGGTCACGACTCTAAGTCGTGTGCTGTGGGAGCTCACGCTTGGCACTTGAAAAATCCTACCGAGCATTAGTGAGGGACCTGTGTGTTCATTCGAGGGGTTCCAATTTGGAACCAGAAGAGCCATTTCGGCTCCCGAACCAAAAGATCCTGACCGGGAGGTCGCACAACCTTGAGGAGGGATAGGGGGTCTGCATCAGGTGGTATCAGAGCCTCAGTTTTTCATCTGTAGACTTCAGGTGAAGGAGGAAAACAAGGAGACAGAGAAATCGAAGATGTACTGTGTGTGTGACAGATAGTCGACATAATGCCACCAAGAAGACAAGATCCACCTTTAGCCAACCTTGTTGTAGAGAGGGAGATGCGAGAGCTTCACGCCCGATTGGAAATAATGGAAGACGCATAGAGAAGAGAACTTGACGTTGGGGATGTTAGTGATTCAGAAAGTGAAGAGGTTGAGGTTGAAGAAGCTGTAGGAGAGGATGCTGCAGAAGAACATTTGTTGAGAGCAGTTGCCAGATTGGGAGGCAGAGCTAAGATAAAGGTCCCCATGTACGAGGGAAATATAGATGTTGAAGAAATGTTGGACTGGATAAGGTCCATGGACAAACACTTGAACTATGAAGATGTCGATGAGGAGAAGAAGGTTAAGTAGGCAGTCACGCAGCTAAAAGGGCATGCAACACTGTGGTGGGACGAACTGCAGGCTGAGAGCAGAAGTAAAGGAAAACAAAGGATAAAGAGTTGCGACAGGATGGTAGCCAAACTGAAGGCTAAGTTCATATCCAAATAATTCCAGGTCAATCTGTTCAGGAAGCTACAGAACCTGAGATAGAAAGGGATGACAGTCAAGGAGTACACCGAGGAGTTCTACCAGCTGAACATCAGAACTGGAAAACGAGAGAGAGATGAATAAAGAGTCACCAGATATATAAATGGCTTGAGATATGAAATCCAGGATGAACTTAGCATGATGTCAGTGAGGACTGTGGAAGATGCTTATCAGTTTGCGTTGAAGGCAGAGGAGAAGATGGTCAGAAAACAGAACTAGTGAGGAAGAGGTAAAAGCTCGATCCCAAGCAAAATCAAGGGATTTAACCGTGACAGAGCACATTAGTCTAAGGATGAGGCTGAGAAACCACACAATCACTCAGAACAAGGAGGAAGTTCATGAGGAAGATAGAATGGTGGAAGAAACTCTTATGGAGGAAGAGGCAGAGGAGGAGTAAGGTGCTATAACTGTGGAAATATAGGGCACATGTCTTGGGAATGTCTCGAGAAGAAGAAGGAAGGAGGAGAAGCTCACATTTCAGAAGCAAGGCGAAGAGATGTTGAAGCAGAAGGAGCAGAGGATGGAGCATCCCTGATGTTGAGAAAATTTCTCTTAAAACCAGAGGTAGAAGTTGAAAAGCTAGTGCATAGAAACAATCTCTTCATGATAGCTTGCAAGACTAAGGATAAAGTATGCAAGGTGATCATTGACAGTGGGAGTACTGACAACCTAGTATCCACAAATATGGTGGAGAAATTGGAGCTGAAGACAACTACACATCCAAGGCCATACAAAGTCTCGTGGTTGCAAAAAGGACACCAGGTAATGATCACTAAACAATGCCTGGTTGAAATTAAAATAGGAGAATATAAAGATGAAATCCTATGTGATGTAATTCCCATGGACGTATGCCACATTTTGTTGGGAAGACCATGACAGTTTGACATAAATGTCATTCACGATGGAAGGAAGAATACATATACATTGGAGAAGAATGGTAGGACACATATGTTGCTGCCAATGGAGGAGAAGAGAGTGAAAGAGGAAGCCAGCACAAGAATACTTATCATGAGTGGAAAGGAACTCCTGAAAGAAGTCAAGGATGAACAAGAGATGTAGTTTTCTATGGTGAGGAAGCCCAGAGTCATCCTTACCAGTACGCCAATGGATGATTTGCCTGAAGAAGTTCAGGAGCTGCTGGATAATTTTGCTGATATAGTGGTGGATGAGCTACCAAACTCATTGCCACCCATTAGGAGTATTAGTCATCATATTGAATTGATACCAGGATAAAGCCTAACAAAAAAGGAAACGTACAGATTAACACCTCGAGAAAATGAGGAGGTGAAGAAGCGAGTCCAAGAATTGCTGGATAAGGGTTTGGTTAGAGAAAGTTTGAGCCCATGCGTAGTACCAACTACATTAAGCCCAAAGAAAGATGGAGGATGGAGAATGTGCATAGACTCAAGAGCCATCAACAAGATCACCATTAGGTATAGATTTCCTTTACTGAGAATGGATGACTTAATGGATTTCTTAAGTGGAGAAAATTTCTTTTCTAAGATAGATCAGAAAAGTGGATATCACCAGATCAGGATGAGAGAAGGTGATGAATGGAAAACAACCTTTAAGACGAATGAAGGTCTGTATGAGTGGCAAGTTATGCCATTTGGCCTAACAAATGCCCCGAGCACTTTTATGAGGCTGATGAACGACATTCTAAAAGATTTCATTGGTAAGTTCGTGGTTGTATATCTGGACGATATACTGATTTTTAGCAAGACTAAAGAGGAGCATTTGAGGCACCTAATGCTAGTAATGAGAAGGCTACAACAGGAGAAGCTGCTGATCAATTTGAAGAAATCCTCTTTTATGAAGACAAAAATCATTTATTTGGGTTTCGTGATCTCTTCGAATGAACTAAAGATGGATCCAAAGAAGGTGAAAGAGATCAAAGAATGGCCGTCACCAAGGAGCATGTTTGAGGTAAGGAGCTTTCATGGTTTAGCAAGTTTTTATAGAAAATTCATTAGAGACTTCAGTGGGATTTGTGCACCAATGATGGATACAATAAAGAAGAGGCACAAGTCTTTTAAATGGACAAAGGAGGCCAAAAGGAGTTTCAATATACTAAAGGAGAATATAACAGAACGACCAATTCTAGTCTTGCCAAATTTCGAAAAGACATTTCAGGTAAGATGTGACACAAGTGGAGTTGCAATAGGAACAATTTTTAGTCAGGACAATCAACCTGTTGCCTATTTCAGTGAGAAGCTGAATGAGACTAAGAGGAAATACTCCACATATGACAAGGATTTTTATGCCATAATTCAATCTTTGAATAAATGGAGGCATTATCTTGTCCCGCAAGAATTTGTCTTGTACAACGATAACCGAGCTTTACAATTCATAACCCGACAAGAAAAACTAAATCAGAGGCATGAAAAATGGGTTGAATTTATGAAAAATTTTACTTTTGTCATAAAAGATATTGCTGGGAATGCTAACAAAGTTGTTGATGCGTTAAGCAGGAGATATTTAATTCTGCAGGAATTCCAGGTGGAGACCTTGGGGTTTGAACACCTTAAGGATATGTATTGTGATGATACAGATTTCAAGGAGGCCTACAAAGCATGTACAAGCCTTGTACTGAGATATAGAATTCAGTGGGAAAAGTATATGGTTCAGGAAGGATTGTTGTTCAGAGGAAATCAATTGTGCATACCAAGATGCTCAATGAGGGACACTCTTCTGAAGGAGAAGCATATTGGAGGATTGGTTGGACATTTCGGCCATGATAAAATGTTTACACAATTGAGAAGTTCATACTATTGGCCAGGTATGAGAACAAAGGTGACAAAGTTTGTGAACAAATGTAGGATTTGCCAACATGAAAAGGGGAAAAGACAAAACACTGGATTTGGAGGACGTTGTGGAAGAAGATGGGGATGAATTTTTCCTTTAGATCAGCTTATCACCCTTAGATAGATGGACAGACTGAGGTGGTAAATAGAAGTTTTGGAAACTTATTGAGAAGCCTGGTTACTGAACACCATAACCAGTGGGATCAGATTCTGCCACAAGAAGAATTTGCATACAATGACTCACCAAACAAAAGCACTGGAAGGAGCCCGTTCCAAATACTCTATGTAATGCAACCTAGGGGAGTGTCTGAGTTAAAGGACTTGGAACAGGGAGAGATCAAGAGTGCTGGAGCAGAGGATTTTGTTGCTGAAATGTAGAGACTCCATAGTCGAATCAAAGAACAATTACATAGTTCTAACCAGAAATACAAGCACAGAGTTGATCAACATCACAGGGAACTTTAATTTGAAGTGGGAGATCAAGTTCTATCACATCTCAGGAAGGAAAGGTTCCCTAGGGGAACATATAACAAATTGAAGATGAAGAAGATAGGACCCTGTAAGATCTTGAGGAAATTTGATGCAAACGCCTATGAGATCGAGCTGCCAGATGGTGTGGGAATTTCACCCATATTCAATGTCTCAGACCTGCACCCTTACAGGAAATACGACACAGAAGGATCAAAATATCAACGAAAGATTCAGTGGGAGAAGCAGATGCCTGTGGCAGAGAAGCTACAGATGGAGAAGATTCTGGATCAAAGGATTGGCAAGAAGACTAGGAGGAGGACTTATTTTGAGTATCTGGTCAAATGGAAGGGATGCCCAATAGAAGATGCCAGTTGGGAAAATGAAGCTGCTATCCAGAAGCAGGGAAAGTCAGTAGAGGAGCTCATGGATAGGAGTCCATGAATTTTTGTCAAGGGGAGCATGATGCAGGAGCATCGTTGGCAAGCGCGTAGAGGTGGGACCAATCAACACGTGAGATTTCTTCTAGAACTTATGCGTGGGCAGTTGCAACCAATTCTAGAATTTCCCTCCACTCAGTGCCGTAAATTCACCTTTGGAGGTACGCTTGAACTGGTGTCGAATTTTACCCTTTGAGGCAAAATTTTGAAATTGTAAACATAATAGGAGTTTCCACTTCAGCTCTGGAATGCGACTGAAATAAGATAGCATAGGATGAATGTTAGAGTAGGCAAGTAGCCAGGGGAAAATCTAGAAACATTTTTTGAGTTATGTAGAAGTTTGTAACCCCAGTTAGAGGGAGCTGGAAGACAGAGAGAACTTAGCTGTAAGAGAGAACTGCGAGTTAGCAGGAGATCTCAATGTTTTGAGTTACTATAATTTTGAATGTATTATGTAGCCATTGGGCACTTGTGAATATAACAGAATGGGAAATCGATCCAAATGTATGGTGTGTGTACTGTGTGCATTTTCCTTGTCATTTTCTGTTTACATGAACAAGTGGATGGAACTGTGAGTTTTCCATTTTCAATTGTTTCTCTTCGTTAAATATCTGCAAGGTGTGCATCGAGCGAGGAGAGAACACCAGGAGATCAGGAGGAATCTCTCTATGAGAAACCCCTTGGATCCGAGCTATCAGAATCCCTTAGATGTAAGGAGTGCACGGGAATCCGAGGCCTACACAAAGCGAAGCTCAGGGGGGATAACGCTTCGAAAAGTGTTATCGAAATCCAGGAAATCATTCTCTGGAAGGAAGGAAGACTGAGTCTTTGAAGACTTAGAAAAGGTTCTAAGTCTGACATGAGTAAAATATCAGGAGGAGGAATGCCGTCGAGCGTTGGATCGCGGTGGAGAATCCCGCGGACCGTCCAATTTGAGGTAGGAGCACAGACTTTAACACTATGGATATCTCGGAGAGAAGATCTCGAAGATATGAATAGATGGTGGAGAACTCTCGAGGAGAGTCATGAAATACCGTGAGCCGTTGGATCAAGTGGAGTTGCGAGGAGGTCAGTGGCGAGGAAGAGATTTGACCATAGAGCTGTAGGACATTGTGAGCCATTGATCAATTAGCTCGAGTTTGCGGCATTTCGGCATTTCGGTATTTCGACATCTGGGAACCCAAAAGACAGAGGAGCGGGATCCTCGCATCACGATTCCCTGAATCGCGAAATCCCGAAAGAACAAGCGGCAAGGCATTTCGGTTTTTCGGTAACCGAGAATTCAAAAGATAGAGGAGCGGGACCCTTGCATCACGATTCCCCGAATCACAAAGCCCCGAAAGAATGAGCGCTAAGGTGTTTCGGTATTTCAGCAACCAGGAATTCGAAAGACAAGGGAGCGGGACCCTTGCATCGCAATTCCCTGAATCGTGAAACCCTGAAAGAACAAACGCCAAGACATTTCAGTACTTTAGCAACCGGGATTTCCAAGGAGCAAAGATATCCCTTGCACCCAGGTTTTGCGAAACGTGAAAACCCGAAAGAATAGGCACCGAGACATTTTCAGCATTTCGGAAACTGGGGATCCCAAAGAGCAGAGATATCCCTTGCATTCTGATTTCGCGAAACGTGAAAACCCGAAAGAATAGGCACTGGGAAATTTTCGGTATTTCGGCAACTGGGGATCCTGAAGAACATAGATATCCCTTGCATTCTGATTTTGCGAAACGCGAAAACCCGAAGGAACTGGTGCTGGTACATTTCGACATTTCGACCACTGGGGGTTCAAAGAACGAAGGGACGAGACGCTTGACTTGTGAAGTTCCGGTCCCCGATAAGCGCCCTTTTTGGCTTAGAGAAAGGTTAGGGCTTATGGTTGTGTGCCGTGGGAGCTCACGCTTGGCACTTGGAAAATCCAACTGAGCATTAATGAGGGACCTGTGTGTTCATTCGAGGGGTTCCAATTTGGAACCAGAAGAGCCATTTCGGCTCCCGAACCCGAAGATCCTGACCGGGAGGTTGCGCAACCCTGAGGAGGGATAGGGGGTCTGCATCATCTAATCACAGCTCGTGGCCACGTGAAAGGAAGGGTCTTAGCTAGAAAATCTATCACCCACTCTGAAGTTTTCTCGGGAAGGAAAAAGGTGCCAAAGGCATGAGCGCGCAGAGGTTCTCTGGGTAACTGCCAAAAACCATTGATTGTTTCTGCAAGAGAATTCAAAGAGGCTTCAGGGTGATTGCTAGAGAAGCTAAACAAACTCAAGGTAACTATCAGTGGAATGAAGAGACAATCGACAGATTTAAAAGTATCGAAGAATGTTACTACCAGTGATGCCAAAATAATCTCAGGATGAACGACCATTCATGGTGAATAGACTGAGCATAACCGCCAGAGAATACAAAGAGTTTCCAGGATGATCTGGCAGAGGACTCGGCGTGTGAATAAAATGCAAAACAAAGAAGAGAGGCAGGGCTCTATGATAGTTTGTGCATGCGGGAAGAAGGTGGCTGTGCAGAGGACCAAAAGAGTATATAAGAGGCACAACACATAGAATGAAGTGACGCAATAGAGTATGAAATGTAGTAGAAAAGATAAACAAAGAGGCTGGTATGCATGGAGGAGAACATTGATGTAGGCAGAGCAGATCATTGTAGAAGAACAATGATGAGACTGGTAATCTATTGATAAATACTATATCACTGTAATAGATTCCAACAAGAAAAGATTTATATTTCAGGGTGGTTCTAGGGAGGACTTTTGTCCTCAGAGTTTCAAGTGGGTGCTTGAACACAATGAGTTGTAGCTTCCATTTGGTTGCAACCAGAAAAACCAGGGAGGTAGGGTGGTGCAAGGGAGCATTATTGTTCTCTGTTATGCAGGTTGGTGCCTGTGTGACTGGAAGTTGGTGCTTCCATCCAATTGGTGCTGGAACACTTAGGGAATTGGTGATTCCTTCTAGTGGGTTCTAGAGAAACCAGAGAGTTGGTGCTCTCAACAAGTTGTAGCTTGTAAAATAGAGGTGGTAGCCTCACAGAAAATAAAGTCTACTTATCATATCAAGAAGAAGAGGTTTGATCACTTAATGGGTTTCCTCATAAATATCTGTCTCTGTGTGCTTCATGTGTGTGATTGATGTTGAATACTCTATTGCTTACTTCCCTGCATTATTGTGACCATCATTGAGTGTTCTGTAATGATTTTAAAATGGTTATAATTGTTTAAGCATAGTAACAACTGATTCACCCCCCCTCTCAGTTGTCTAACAATTGGTATCAGAGCTGGATCCTTTTATCTAAGGGTAGATCCTAGAGCTTAAACATGACTAGCCATGAACGAAATTCAACCAATAATGCCCCAATGTTCAATGTAAACAAATTTTCCTTCTGGAAAGTTAGGATGAGAACCTACATAATGGATTTAGGTGCAGACGTCTGGGATGTGGTAGAGACTGGTTATGTAAAGCCAGTTGTACTAGCTAATAAGGATGACAAACTAGAATTCAAATTCAACGCTAAGGCTATGAATGCTATTCTGAGTGGGCTTGCATAAGCATAATTTGTAAAAGTTATGCACTTAGAGTCTGCCAAAGAAATGTGGGACAAACTCATTAGCAATTATGAAGGTAATGAGAAGGTAAAGGATGGCAAGCTTCAAACCTACAGATTACAGTTTGAACAACTAAAGATGAAAGAGGATGAAACTGTTGGGAAGTATTTTCTGAGAGTTGAAGAACTAGTAAATGCAATGAAAGGACTTAGTGAAAAAATTGAGGTAGCCTCGTTAGTTCAAAAAATATTGAGATCTTTGACAGACAGGTTCAACCCAAAGGTCTCTACTATAGAAGAACTTAATGATCTAAAATGTTTCACTTTTGATCAAATTTTAGGAACGTTGATTGCATATGAAATGAGGATAGGTAAAGATAAATCCACGTCTAGAGAAGCATCATTTAAATAAGATAAGAATGAGAATTCTGAGCCTAATGAAATTGAAGAATTTTTTTTGAGAAGACTAAAGAAAGGATTGGGCAAGTACCAAGGCAAGTTGCCCTTCAAATGTTTTAACTATGGAAATATAGGTCACTTTGTATCTAAATGTCCACACAAGAATAAGGACCAGAATGCTAAAGGTGAAGAGAAGTATAAATCCAAGATATTTGGTAAAAATAAAAGTTTATGTGTAAACAATGATGACTCTTCAGGAGACATAGATAATGATTTTGATTGTGAAGATAAGGTTAATGACTTTATGCTTATGGCCAAATAGGATTATAATAATGAAATCACATGAAGTGATGCTAATGAAGAAGAAGCCGTGGTTGACTTGGAAGGAGAACTAATCAGTTCCCTAAAAGAAATCGACAGACTCATATTTAAGAAGAAAAAGAAAAAACAGTTGCTGATACAGTTAGAGAAAGACAAAAAAAAACTTGTTGAAGACTTTTCCCTGCTAAAAGTAGAATTAGAAGAGGCAAAGAAAATAGAGGACATTCTGAAAAAGAAGTTATCAGAGAAGAAAGCAAGATGTGAAGCCTTGGAAGAAGAGGTAGTAAAAACCAAAAAAGAGATGGAGAAGTTTAAAGCATTGTATCTCCAAAATCTTCCAAGCATTAAAGCCTCAGGAGAATTAGCCATCATTCTAAATCAACAAAGGAATCCAAATTTGAAAATTGGTTTGGGTTATGAAGAAGGATCAAGTAGTGGTCAGCCAAGCAACAAAGAATCCATCAAGTTTGTCAAATCCACATTCATTGACAACAGAAAATATGGAGAAAAAAAGGAAGATAATCAGCCGCCAAGGAAGAGTGAAAGAAAAAGTACCAGAACTGAACCTATAGAACAAAGAAATAATACACCCTCTGCTCAAATAAATCACAAGCATGGAAGAAATCGACTTTCTCAAAGAAGACAACCATTTTCCAGGTACAAAGGATTTTTCTATGGATATATATATATATATATATTTTTTTTTTTATTTTTTTTTTTCTGTTCTAACTTTGGTCACAAAGCTGTAAAATGTTCTTTAAGATTTATATATGAGCAATCAAAACACTCAAGGAATAGATATCTTCCGCAATAAAGAATGAGACATCCAAGTAAGAAACAACCACAGACTGCAAATCATGTGATGGCTGGGAAAAAGACACATGTTAAGCATAAAAATCGTTATGATCCTTTATTCAGTGAACCAAAATGTCACACCTGCCATAATTATGGGTATAAATTTGTAGACTGTCGCTTAAGGAACTATGAGCCAGATTTGAATCCCTCTGCTGAAAATGTCAAGGTTTGGAAGAAAAAAGAAAATGAAAAGTGTGGATTAGTGTTGTCATCTCAAAGACAAAAGAACCCCTGGTATATTGACAGTGGATGCTCCAAACATATGATGGGAGACAAAAGTAAGTTTATGTCTCTAAGTGAAAGAAAATTAGGAAATGTAACCTTTGGAAATGACTCTCTAGGTAAAATCAAGGGTAAAGGGATGGTGAGTTTAAGTAATGGCAAAGGAAAAGCCCAGGATGTTCTGCTTGTAGATGGTCTGAAACATAATTTGCTCAGTGTAAGTCAAATGTGTGATAGAGGATGTGAAGTGGTGTTCACTTCCAAGGATTGCAAGATAAAGTCTGTAAACTCAAGACAAGCGGTGGCTAAAGGCATAAGGAAATATAATAATGTATATGTGCTAAAAGAAGATAGAGAAGAGTGTCATCTAAGAAAACATGATGAAATATGGTTATGGAATAGGATACTTGGACATCTAAACTTTGATCACTTAATCAAGCTCAAAAATCTTGAGGCAGTGAAAGATCTTCCAAGAATATCAAAGCCACAAGATTCTGTGTGTAAACCCTGCCAAGTAGGAAATCTAACCAAGACACAACTTAAATCCAAGAGCTCTACTTCAACAGAGAAACCACTCTAATTAGTTCATATGGATTTATGTGGACCATCAAGACAAGAAGCCGCAGGGAAGGAAAACTACTTCATGCTGATCATTGATGATTACTCCATACTCACTTGGGTTGCTTTTCTCAAAGAAAAATCTGAAGCATTTGAAAAATTTAAAATATTTAAGGCTTTAATTGAGAATCAAACATGCAACATATTAAAGGTTGTAAGATATGACAGAGGAGGAGAATTTATGTCAAGTGATTTCAAGGAATTCTGTGATAAACATGGGATCAAGAGAGAATACACCATCCCAAGAACTCCACAACAAACTGGAGTAGTTGAGAGGCAAAATAAAACAGTTCAACAAAAGGCTAGGTCAATGATGAATGCAAAGAACATTGGTCAGACTTACTGGTTAGAAGAAATACACACACCAATCCATGTTCTTAACAAATCCCACCTCAGACCACACAGTGACAAGACACCTTATGAACTGTGGTATGGAAGACCTGCTTCAATCCAACACTTCAAATTCTTTGGGAGTAAGTGATACATAAAGAATAATAATGAAAACCTTGGCAAGTATGATGACAGAGCTGATGAAGGCATCTTCTTAGGATATGCTATCAATAGTAAAGGATATAGATTCTTTACTAAAATATTGCATAAATTAGTTGATTGCACTGATTTAAAGGTTGATGAAGGAGTCCCAGTAAGAGAGGTGAACAATATTGAGTCTGCTACAGAGGAAACAACTGAAGATGAAGATGAACAGGTCCAAGAATCAGAAAAAGAATAATATGAGTTAGATGAAGATACAAATACTTAGGCAGACTCAAATCAACAGACAACATCAAATCCTTCCTCCAGAATTAATCAAAAGAATCATCCTGCAAGTCAGATAATTGGTGAGAAAGACAAAGGTGTACAAACCAGGAGAAGGATAATCAAAGACACCGAGAAATAACATATAGCCTTCATATCCATGGTGGAACCCAAGAACTTTAATGAAGCCAATAAAGATGTAAATTGGTTAAAATCAATGAATGAGGAACTAGACCAGATTGAAAAGAATGACACTTGGGAACTCGTTCCTAGGACAACAGATAAAAATGTAATAGGATCAAAATGGGTCTACAAAAATAAGATGAACGAGCAAGGAAATATTGTAATAAATAAGACTAGATTGGTCTGCAAAGGATAAGCTCAAATAGAAGGACTGGATTTTGATGAAACACTTGCGCCCATAGCAAGATTAGAAGCTATTAGAATGTTTCTTGCCTATGCTTGTCATAAATAGTTTAAAGTCTATCAAATGGATGTCAAGTCAGCTTTTCTAAATGGAGATGTGATGCAGGAGCATTGCCAACTCATCAAGCGAGCCAACACATCAAGCGGAGATCAGATGGATAAACAAACCCAAATTTTTGAAGTGCTTTGGGATTGTAGTGCAAGTCTTTAATGAACCATTTATGAAAGCACATTTGTATATTGTATTAGACCTTGAGCCTTTAAGCTCTCGTCCTTTGGTATATAGGAGGCATTTAATCTAGTTAATGCTGGTAGATAGGATTTTAAGTCTAGATTTGATAGTTTAGAGTTCGAGAGGGAAAACGGATATAAACACCCTCATTGTATCATTGTAACATTAGGATGAGAAAGCAGAGAATATTGTATGAAGAACACCCATGTACAGGCATTTGAATTAATAGAAGGAAGCTTTGATTCAAGTTCATGGTTTGTGTTGTTTTCTTTGTGTATTGGTGTTATGCTCATGAATGTTGCTTTCTTGTTGTGCATTTTCTTTGTATATGCTGTGCATATGATTTCATGTTTCAAACTGAAGTCTGAAAGGGAGAGAGCATGAGATTCAATTGTTTCTCTATCTGAGTCAGGAGATTCCTGCAAAGTGTGCAGTTGAATACATACGCAAGGAGTGCGTTGATGGAGGCTCAGTAGTTTAAATTTTGTTCTCATTCATCCAGAAGTGGAAGTGGGTTGTTGAATCCATGCAAGGGGAGCACAGGCTGAAGTAGAAGTCTCAGTTGTGAATTTGAGCAAAGGGAATCAAAGACTGTTGCTGCAGGTGTTGCGCAGAGTCGAAGGGATTCAACACTGGAGAGTTGTTGAATGATTTCCACGAGGAGCGCGTGCAAGTCCCTCTGAAAGGATCAGAGTGGAAAAATCTCAGGAAGAATAGAACTTTAACCTCCCTGAAGGCTAAGTGCAGGGAAGTTTCCGTGGGAAGTCGAAGGAAAGCGTCGTCGATTGGCGAGCGAGCAAGCGAGTCTCGTGGAGAGACACTTCTCTATTTTGCAGAATCCTCAAGGAGAGAACGGACGGACGAAATCTCTGGGAGAGATTCCACAAAGTTCCGAGAGCCATTGGATATCCCAGAGGTGCAAGGTAGTTACAGCGCAGGCGTAGAGAGGATTCAAACCTCAGGAGAGGCAGCACCATTGATCCAAGTCGGTCAGGGCCGTTGGATTGTTCACGAGATCGCCTATCGGGACCTCGTGAGGAAAGTGTCCTAAGTTTGGTAAGGAGAGTCACGAGATTGTGAGAAGCGAGATCTCGACTACTCTGAGGATAGTGTGGGTCCACAGTGGTTGGCCAGTGGACAGGTGGCACCTCGTATCTCAGGTGCTCGTAAGCACAGAGGCGAGATGTTGAAGCAGAAGACGCAGAAGACAGAAGGTCGTTGATGATGCGTAAAGTTCTCTTAACACCCGAGAAGGAGGTGGAGGACACGGCTCAAAGAAAAAGACTGTTCAGAACCACATGCAAGACCAAAGATAGGAAATGAAAGGTTATTGTGGATAGCGGTAGCACAGATAATCTCGTTTCAACCGAGATGGTAGAAAAGCTGGAGTTGGAAACGACTGATCACCCGAGTCCATATAAAGTTTCATGGCTACAGAAGGGACATCAAGTAAATGTGACCAAACAGTGCTTAGTTGACATCAAGATAGGAGGATACAATGATAAAATACTCTGTGATGTTATTCCTATGGATGTATGTAATTTATTGCTAGGCAGACCATGGAAATATGACAAGAACGTAGTTCATGATGGGAAAATGAATACGTATACTTTGGAGAAGAATGAAAGAACACATATGCTACTTCCAATTAAATATAAAGAAGTAAAACCAGAGCCAAGAAATATTGTACTTCTCATGAGTGGGAAGGAACTTCTGGCGAAAGTGAAGAAGAAGGAAGATCCACAATTCTTTGTGGTCAGGAAACCAAAAGTTGTTTTGACCAGCACAAGAGTGGATGATTTGCCGGAAGAAATTCAAGAACTGCTGGAGGATTTCGCTGACATTGTGGTAGATGAATTACCTCATTCATTGCCACTGATGAGGAGTGTGAGTCATCATATAGACCTCATACCAGGAGCCAGTTTTCCGAACAAAGCTGCATACAGGTTGACATCGCAAGAGAATGAGGAGGTCAAGAAACAGGTACAGGCACTGTTGGATAAATGACTAATCAGGGAAAGTTTAAGTCCATGTGCTGTTCCAACAGTACTAAGTCCAAAGAAAGATGGAGGTTGGAGAATGTGTACAGATTCCAGAGCCATCAACAAGATAACCATCAGGTACAGGTTTCCATTGCCACGGATGGATGACTTGATGGACTGTTTAAGTGGAACCAAATATATTTCAAAGATTGATTTGAAAAGAGGATACCATCAGATTCGCATGAGGGAAGGCGATGAGTGGAAGAAAACCTTCAAAACCAACGAAGGGTTGTATGAATGGCTAGTCATGCCGTTTGTCTTGATGAATGCACCGAGTACCTTCATGAGATTAATGAATGAAGTGCTGAAGGAATTCATTGGTAAGTTTGCCATTGTTTATCTGGATGACATATTGATTTTCAGCAAAACAAAAGCAGAACATTCAAAGCATTTAGCTGCAGTAATGAGGAAGATACAACAAGAGAAGCTGTTGATCAACATGAGGAAATATTCATTTATGAACAAAGAAATCATTTACTTGGGATTTTTCATATCGGCAAATGAATTGAAAATGGATCCAAGTAAAGTGGAGGTAATTAAAAATTGGCCATCACCGAGAAATATTTTCGAGGTGAGAAGTTTTTATGGACTGGCTAGTTTCTATTGAAAATTCATTGGGAATTTCAGTGGAATTAGTGCAACAATGATGGATACAGTGAAGAAAAGACATAAATCTTTTCACTGGACTGAAGAGGCAGAGAAGAGCTTCAATCTGTTGAAGCGGAAGATCACAAAAAACTGATTTTGGTGTTGCCGGATTTCCAAAAGGTGTTCCAAGTGAAATGTGATGCAAGTGGCTTTGCCATAGGAGCAGTCTTGAGCCAGGAGGACAGACCAATTGCATATTTCAGTGAGAAGTTGGATGAGGAAAAAGTAAAGTACTCCACGTATGATAAATAATTTTATGCTATCATACAGGCACCGAAGAAGTGGAGGCATTACTTGATCCCAAAAGAATTTGTTTTGTATAGTGATAATCATGCATTGCAGCTTGTGAATCAACAGGAGAAGTTGAATCAGAAACATGATAAATGGGTAGAGTATATGCAGAATTTTACAATTGTAATTAAACACATTTTAGGTACTGCTAACAAGGTGGTTGATGCTTTGAGCAGGAAGTGTTTGTTGCTGCAGGAGTTCCGAATCAAAAACTTGGGTTTTGAAAATCTTAGGGACATGTATGCAGGTGATGCAGATTTTGCAGAGGCATATGAAGCAGCTGAGAATCCAGTTCTCAGAGACAGAAGCCCATGGATAGATTATATGATCCAGGAAGGACTTTTGTTCAGAGGAAATCAGTTATGCATTCGGAATTGCTCCATGAGGGAGAATCTGCTAAAAGAGAAGCACAGTGGAGGCTTGGCAGGGCATTTTGGCCACGAAAAGACATTTGCCAAGCTGAGCGAAGCATACTTTTGGACGAGGATGCAAACAGATGTCAAGAGGTTTGTTGAAATATGTAGAATTTTCCAGCATTCAAAGGGCCGTAAGCAAAATGCGGGATTCTACCAACCATTGCCCATACCAGAGAGGCCGTGGGATGAAATCAACATGGATTTTGTATTGGGATTGCCTAGGAAGCAAAGAGGACATGATTCGATCTTTGTGGTGGTTGAAATATTTTCTAAAATGGCACATTTTATTCCATGCCAGAAGACCAGCGATGCAACTCATATCGCCAATTTGTTTTTCAAGGAGATCGTTAGACTTCACGGGTTGCCCAGAAGCATAGTATCGGACAGGGATATGAAATTCATTGGACATTTCTGGAGGACACTCTGGAAGAAGATGGGGACTAACTTGATGTTTAGTTCTGCCTATCATCCTCAGACGGATGGGCAAATAGAGGTAGTCAATAGAAGTCTGGGAGATTTATTAAGAAGCCTGGTGATAGAGCACCACAACAGTTGGGACAATGTGTTGCCACAGGCAAAGTTTGCTTACAATGATTCAGTGAACAGGAGCACAAGAAAAATTCCATTTGAGATTGTATATGGAAGATAGCCAAGAGGAGTATCTGAGCTGAGGGAGTTAGAACCAATTGCTACTAGCAGTGCTGGGGCAGAAGAGTTCGCCGAGGCGATGAAAGAACTTCACAACAAGGTGAAGCAACGACTGCAAGATTCAAATCAGGAGTACAAGCACAGAGAAGATCAACATCAGAGACAACTTCAGTTCGAAGTTGGTGATCTAGTTCTGGCACATCTGAGGAAGGAAAGGTTCCCAAGGGGAACATACAACAAACTAAAAATGAAGAAAATTGGGCCATGCAGAGTCCTAAAGAAATTGGGAGAAAATGTTTATGAAATTGAGTTGCCGGATGAGATCGGAATATCTCCCACATTCAATGTCTCAGACTTATATCCATATAAGGCTAAGGAAGTAGGAGCTGAAGGATATGAACAGCCAGAAATCCAGTGGCAGAAGCAAATGTCGATTGCAGAGAAGCCACAGATGGAGTGTATACTTGACAAGAGAGTGAGTAAAAAGACCAGATGGAAGTAATACTTCGAGTATCTGGTCAAATGGAAGAACCACCCAGTGGAAGATGCTAGCTGGGAAAGCGAAGCAGAGATTCAAAAGCATGGACAGACCGTGCAGGAGCTCATGGATAGGAGCCCATGAAAGTTTTCAAGCCGAGGAGTATGATGCAGGAGCATCGCCAACTCATCAAGCGAGCCAGCACATCAAGCGGAGATCAACTGGATAAACAAACCCAAATTTTTGAAGTGCTTTGGGATTGTAGTGCAAGTCTTTAATGAACCATTTATGAAAGCACATTTGTATATTGTATTGGACCTTGAGCCTTTAAGCTCTCGTCCTTTGGTAGATAGGAGGAATTTAATCTAGTTAATGCTGGTAGATAGGATTTTAAGTCTAGATTTGATAGTTTAGAGTTCGAGAGGGAAAATGGATATAGACACCCTCATTGTATCATTGTAACATTAGGATGAGCAAGCAGAGAAAGCAAAGAATATTGTATGAAGAACACCCATGTACATGCATTTGAATTAATAGAAGGAAGCTTTGATTCAAGTTCATGGTTTGTGTTGTTTTCTCTGTGTATTGGTGTTATGCTCATGAATGTTGCTTTCTTGTTGTGCATTTTCTTTGTATATGCTGTGTATATGATTTCATGTTTCAAACTGAAGTCTGAAAGGGAGAGAGCATGAGATTCAATTGTTTCTCTATCTGAGTCAGGAGATTCTTGCAAAGTGTGCGATTGAATACATCCGCAAGGAGTGCGTTGATGGAGGCTCAGTAGTTTAACTTTTGTTCTCATTCATCCAGAAGTGGAAGTGGGTTGTTGAAGCTGTGCAAGGGGAGCGTAGGATGAAGTAGAAGTCTCAGTTGTGAATCTGAGCAAAGAGAATCAAAGACTGTTGCTGCAGGAGTTTCCCAGAGTCGAAGGGATTCAACACTAGAGAGTTGTTGAATGATTTCCGCGAGGAGCGCGTGCAAGTCCCTCTGAAAGGATCAGAGTGGAAAAAGCTCAGGAAGAATATACCTTTAACCTCCCTGAAGGCTAAGTGTAGGTAATTTTCCATGGGAAGTTGGAGGAAAGCGTCGCCGGTTGGCGAGCGAGCAAGCGAGTCTCTTGGAGAGACACTTCTCTATTTTGCAGAATCCTCAAGGAGAGAACGAACGAACGAAATATCTGGGAGAGATTCCACGAAGTTCTGAGAGCCGTTGGATCTCCCAGAGGTGCAAGGTAGTTACAGTGCAGGCATAGAGAGGATTCAAAGCTCAGGAGAGGCAACACCATTGATCCAAGTCAGTCAGGGCCATTGGATTGTTCACGAGATCGCCTATCGAGACCTCGTGAGGAAAGTGTCCTAAGTTTGGTAAGGAGAGTCACGAGATTGCGAGAAGCGAGATCTCGACTACTCCGAGGATAGTGTGGGTCCATAGTGGTTGGCTAGTGGACAGGTGGCACCTCGTATCTCGGGAGCTCGTAAGTGGAAGGACTGATAAATTCGTGTTAAAGGTCGCGAGGCACGAGGGCATGAAGTGGCGAGAGGATCAGGAGCATCCATCTGAGAAGGAGAGGTGGCAGAGATCTAAGGATCTCGTGAACTTGGGAACTCGCAGGGGGAGAGCCCAACCATTGGGTATTCAAATTCACGAGGACGCGAGAAGTGAGGAGGTGAATAGCCATTGGATCCGGATCGCGGGAGGACCGTCAGATCCACACGTGGGCTCATGCATCAGAACCTCATGAGAAAACGGCTCGAGGACTTGGCCACGGAAATCGTGAGTCACGAGGGAACGAGGTCGCGAGTCTCAGCACCTCAGACATCATGAGTCGACGGGAAATTTATTCAACCTCACGAGTGGCGAAGTCGCGAGGGAGCGAGGTCGCAATAGCGTGGAAGTCCCGAAAGAAGTGACGGGTGTGGATGGGTCAAGTCACACGTGCACATCGGACTCTCGGTGCCTCGGGTATCGGAGATTGTAGAACCAAAAGTCTGGTATTGTGAGTAGTGAATTTGCGGGTAGTGAAATCCCTCAGGGAAAAGTCAACGATTTGACTAACCCTTGGGTCTCGGGGATCCGAGAACCCAGTGTACAACCTTTGGACTCGTGAAGTCGCGAGTTCTAATCCTCCGAGAAGTCAAGGAAGGGGATCGCGTGACAAGAGAATCTGTGGGTAGGAATATTCCCGATAGGGAATTAGGAGAACCTTTGAGTTCTTCAGGCCGAGAGGAGAAGAAGGTCCTATGGGAGAAGATGTGGCCCGTGAGGGTGCGCATTTGCGTCAGAGTGGTATCAGAGCAAGAAAATTTCTCTGTTTTCTGTAGCAGAGAAGAAAATAAAATTTCACCATGCCGCCGAGGAGAGAAAGACAATCACCCAATCCAAAGGATAGGGGAAACCAGAGAGGAAGAGGAAGACAAGCACATAATCCAGAAATGGAGAGGCAGATATGTGATCTCCGAGTGAGATTAGAAGATATGGAAGTAGTGCAGAGACGCACAACCAGTGCTGGAGATCTGAGTGACTCCGAATGTGAAGTTGAAGTTGAACAACAAGAAGAAGTTGCAGCCGAAGATGCAACCAATGAGTGATTAATTAAAGCTATCGCCTGGATGAGTTCAAAAACAAAGATGGACATTCCAACTTATGAAGGAAGTATAGATGCAGAAGAGCTTCTAGATTGGATTAGAACTCTTGATACCTACTTCGATTACGAAGATATCGAAGAGGATAAGAAGGTCAGACATGTTGTCACAAAATTGAAGGGACATGCAACATTGTGGTGGGACGAGCTTCAAGCAGATAGATGATCCAAAGGCAAGAAAAATATCAAAAGCTGGGATCGAATGATTGCGAAGATGAAGGCAAAGTTCATCCCAAGAGATTATCGAATCACACTATTCAGGAGAATGAAAAACCTGAGACAAAAACTGATGACAGTAAAGGAGTATACTGAAGAATTCTACAAGCTCAATATCATAGCAGGTCATCAAGAGAGCGATGATGAAAAAGTTTCCAGGTATATGAATGGATTGAGATACGATATCCAGGATGAGATGAGTATGAAAACCATCAGAACGGTGGAGGATGCGTATCAGATGGCATTGAAAGCTGAGGAAAAGCTAAGCTGTAAGCCAACACAACGAGGCCTAGGTAGGAGCCAACCAAAAGGTAAGTCAGTTGCCCAAGATAGGTTCCAGAAATCTAAGGACGACTTGAAGAAGCCTCAGATGAGAATGGAAAGAGGTGGAAGTTCACAACGAGGCCAGCACGCTGAACAACGAAGGCAACATATAGAGCATAGCGGAGGATACGCTAATAATAACACATTTCCTCGTACCAGAGGTAGAGGAAGAGGCAGAGGTGGAGTCATCACATGCTACACATGTGGGAAGAATGGACACAAGGCAGTTGACTGTCCAGATAGAAAGAAGGATGGAGGAGAAGCTCACATCGTCAAAGCACAGAGGCGAGATGCTGAAGCAAAAGACGCAGAAGATGGAAGGTCGTTGATGATCTGTAAAGTTATCTTAACACTCGAGAAGGAGGTGGAGGACACGGCTCAAAGAAACAGATTGTTCATAACCACATGCAAGACCAAAGACAGGAAATGCAAGGTTATTGTGGATAGCGGTAGCACAGATAATCTCGTTTCAACCGAGATGGTAGAAAAGCTGAAGTTGGAAACGAATGATCACCCGAGTCCATATAAAGTTTCATGGCTACAAAAGGGACATCAGGTAAATGTCACCAAACAATGCTTAGTTGACATCAAGATAGGAGGATACAATGATAAAATATTCTGTGATGTTATTCCTATGGATGCATGTCATTTATTGCTAGGCAGACCATGGCAATATGACAAGAATGTAGTTCATGATGGGAAAATGAATACGTATACTTTGGAGAAGAATGGAATAACACATATTCTACTTCCAATTAAATATAAAGAAGTAAAACCAAAGCCGAGAAATACTGTACTTCTCATGAGTGGGAAGGAACTTCTGGCGGAAGTGAAGAAGAAGGAAGATCCACTTCTCGTGGAGAGACACTTCTCTATTTTGCAGAATCCTCAAGGAGAGAACGGACGGATGAAATCTTTGGGAGAGATTCCACGAATTTCTGAGAGCTGTTGGATCTCCCAGAGGTGCAAGGTAGTTACAACGCAAGCGTAGAGAGGATTCAAAGCTCAGGAGAGGCAACATCGTTGATCCAAGTCGGTCAGGACCGTTGGATTGTTCACGAGATCGCCTATCGGGACCTTGTGAGGAAAGTGTCCTAAGTTTGGTAAGGAGAGTCATGAGATTGCGAGAAGCGAGATCTCGACTACTCCGAGGATAGTGTGGGTCCACAGTGGTTTTCCAGTGGACAGGTGGCACCTCGTATCTCGGGAGCTCGTAAGTGGAAGGACTGAGAAATTGGTGTTAAAGGTCGTGAGGCGCGAGGGCACGAAGTGGCGAGAGGATCAGGAGCGTCCATCTGAGAAGGACAGGTGGCAGAGATCTAAGGATCTCGCGAACTCGGGAATTCACAGGGAGAGAGCCCAACCATTGGGTATTCAAAGTCACGAGGACGCGAGAAGCGAGGAGGTGAATAGCCATTGGATCTGGATCGCGGGAGGACCGTCAAATCCGCACATGGGCTTGTGCATCGGAACCTTGCGAGAAAAAGGCTCGAGGACTTGGCCACAAAAATCGTGAGTCGCGAGGGAATGAGGTCGCGAGTCTCAGCACCTCGGACATTGGGAGTCGACGGGGAAGTTATGCAACCTCACGAGTGGCGAAGTCGCAAGGGATCGAGGTCGCAATAGCGCGGAAGTCTCGAAAGAAGTGACGGGTGTGGACAGGTCAAGTCACACGTGTGCATCGGAGTCTCGGTGCCTCGGGTATCGGAGGTTGTAGAACCAAAAGTCTGGTATCGTGAGTAGCGAGGTCGCGGGTAGCGAAATCCCTCAGGGAAAAGTCAGCGAGTTGACTGACCCCCGGGTCTCGGGGATCCGAGAACCCAGTGTACAACCTTTGGACTCGTGAAGTCGCGAGTTATGATCCTCCGAGAAGTCAAGGAAGGGGATCGCGCGAGAAGAGAATCTGTGGGTAGGAAGATTCCCGATAGGGAATTAGGAGAACCTTTGAGTTCTTCAGGCCGAGAGGAGAAGAAGGTCCTGTGGGAGAAAACGTGGCCCGTGAGGGTGCACGTTTGCATCAAGATGTAAATGAAGAAGTCTATATGGAACAACCAGAGGGTTTCCAATTTTCAGATAACCATGACTTTGTCTGCAAACTGAAGAAATCCTTATATGGGTTGAAACAAGCTCCTCGTGCCTGGTAGTACAAAATTGATACATATCTTCAAAACAAAGGGTTCAAGAGAGGAACAATTGACAACAATCTATATATGAAAATAGAGGGTAATGATTTTCTCATTGTGTTGGTCTATGTAGATGACATCATCTTCGGTAGTAATAATGCTTCATTGGTACAATGGTTTGCTTCTGCCGTGCAGTCTGAATTTGAAATGTCTATGATAGGGGGACTACCATTTTTCCTTGGTCTGCAAATTACTCAGAGGTCTGCAGGAATATTTATTTCTCAAGAAAAATATCTAAGATAAATGTTGAAAAGGTTTCAAATGGAATATTATAGAACTATGAGCACACTTATGGTCACTGGATGTAAGTTAAGAAAGGATGATGACTCACCTGATGTTGATCAGAGTTCATATAGGTATATGATATGCAGCCTATTGTACATCGCAACATCCCATCCAGGCATAATGCATGCTATTGGAATGGTAGGAAGGTATCAGTCTACACCTAAACAAAGTCATTTGTTAGTTGTCAAAATAATACTCAGATACTTGAAAGGGACAATGAACTATGGCCTATGGTATCATAGGAATCTGAATTTTCAATTATCAGTCTATTCAGATGTTGATTGGGCCGGATAACTGCGTAGATGAAAGGAAAAGCACGAGTGGAGGTGCATTCTTCTTAGGAGATTCCCTTGTATCATGGTTGAGAAAGAAGTAAGTTTCCATTTCCTTATCAACTATAGAATATGAATACATTGCAACTGCCACTTGTTCTACCCAAGTATTGTGGATGATTCAGACACTTGCAGACTTGGAGGTAAAATATACTGCACCGATCCCAATTCATTGTGACAATACCAGTGCAATCAGTGTGTCAAATAACCCTATATTTCACTCCAAGAACAATCATACACCCATCAAGTATCACTTCTTGAGAAAACAAGTGATCAACACTGTTGCTTCTTTGCATTATATTCGATCCAAAGATCATATTGCTGATATCTTCACTAAACCTCTTGCAACAACTCAATTTGAGTATCTATGCCAGAAGTTGGGTGTGACCCCATTATCAACCTAAGAGAGTCCATCTTGTCAGGGGGAGTATGTGTTGGTTGAATATTTGATGCCTCTGAAAAGTACTGCAACAACTCAGGGGGAGCATGTTTTCTTTGAAATTGATGTCAAAGGGGGAGAAAAGGTGTGGTCATGCTACAGTTGGAGGTATAACCAAAATAGTGCAGTCATTTAGGGTTGCCATCAATGCCAAAGGGGGAGATTGTTGGCATGTTTACAGATAGAGTGTGCTTGTAATTGATGGAAAGAACAACAAAGATGATGGCATGTCTACAGGAAATCACAACAACGATGATGACATGTCTACATGCAAGAACAAAAATGATGTTGGCAAGTTTACAGGTAGAGTGTGGAATCAAGCACATGAGGATGAGCACATGACACAGAGTTGGAGTTTCTAGATATCCAGAGGTTATCATGAAGGCCGAAAGGAGAATGTACATGATTCCTTAGAATCTATGAGTTTGCATAAGGAATCAAAGCTGAGGAGGAATAGTGCAGAGTTGCACACAGATCACAAGTGTGCGCTAGGGACGAGGTTAATTCCATTTCCAAAGCTCAAGAGAGATAAAATTCTCAGAAATGAAGATGAGACCTAAAGTCATCAGGACTCACATAAGGATCAAAGGTCGAGGTCTTTGACACTTAGAAATTCTTCCAATATCGCGTGGTAAATCCTGACCGTCCATCGAGAGAGGACACGTGGCGAGAGATCAACATTTCCATGACTCACAAATCAGGAAATCAAAGATAGGAGAAGCAAGAATTCACAAAGTCCAAGTTCATGATTTCATCATAGTCGTTGGATCACAGAAGGCTGTAGGCAGTCGATCTGGAGCAGGTTTCAAAAAATCAGGAGTCAGGAGAAGGGAGGTGAGTAGTCGCCCAACTCCGTGAAATGCGAAGTCGCGATGAGATCTAAGCCATTGGATCCAGAGGACACGTATTGGGAGATCAAAATTTCCCTGACTCATAAATTGGGAAAGTCAAAGGCAGAGTTGTAGGAACTCGCAAAGTCCGAGTTCGCGAAGAAGTGATCTTGACTGTTGAGTCACGGGAAATCTCAGACCATTGATATAAGGTGATTGAAGTCGCGAGTTCGAGACTCGGAAGAAGGGAGGTGCTCTAAGCTCCAACATCACGAGTCATGAAATCCCAAAGTGCAAAGAAGTGATCTCGAACATTGGATCACAGAGAGATCTAGACCGTTGGTCTAGAAAAGCATGAGTTTGAGACTCGGAAGAAGGGAGGTACTCTAAGCTCCGACATCGCGAGTCGTGAAATCGCGAAATGAAAAGAAGAGATCTGGATCGTCGATCAAGGAATGTCATGGGCCATTTATCTGACACTGCAAACTGAGTTAGCAAGATCGTGAAATGAAAAGCACTTGAATGTTTGGCCTGTGGTCATAGCCATGGTCACATTGGAGAAGGTTAAGGGAAGAGCTAGCATGTTTCTTAGCTCCACTTCGTAGATCATGAGTTGGGAGAATCAAAGCAACTCACAACAAGAGTTCGTGATACACAAAGTCACGAAGCATCCAGGAGGTTAAGCCTCATGTCAGAGCTGGAGGTCACATCGTCAAAGGATTAAGGGAGGAGATATCATGTTTCTAGGCTCCACATCAGTGATTTCCGAGATCATGAAGCGCCTTTTGGATAGGCATTTGATCACAACTCATGGTCACGTCAAAGGAAGGGGCTTAGATATAAAAGTTATCACCCACTGTGAAGTTTTCTCGGAAAGGGAAAAGGCGCCAAAGGCATGAGTGCGTGGAGATTCTTTGGGTAATTTCTAGAAACCACTGATTGTTTCTGCCAAAGAATTCCAAGGGGCTTCAGGATGATTGCAATAGAAGCTGAAGAGACTCGAGGTAACTATAAGTGGAATGAAGAGACAATCGACAGATTTAAAAGTGTCGAAGACTGTTACTGCCAGTGATGCCAAAATAATCTTAGGATGAATGGCCATTCATGGTGAACATACTTAGCATAACCACCAGAGAATACGAATATTTTCCTGGATGATCTGGCAGAGGACTCGACATGTGAATAACGTGCATAACAAAGAAGAGAGGTAGGGCTCTGTGATAGTTTGTGCATGTAGGAAGAAGGTGGCTATGCAGATAACCATAAGAGTATATAAGAGGCACAACACATAGAATGAAGCGACTCAACGGAGTATGAAATGCAACAGAAAAGATGAAAAAAGAGGCTGGTATGCGTGGAGGAGAACACTGATGAAGGCAGAGCAGAGAAGTGTAGCAGAACAATGATGAGACTGGTAAGCTATTGATAAATACTGTATCACTGTAATAGATTCCAACAAGCAAATATTTATATTTCGGGGTGGTAGGGTGGTGCTAGGGAGTACTATTGTCCTCATAGTTTTAAGTGGGTGCTTGAACACAGGGAGTTGTAGCTTCCATTTGGTTGCAGCTAGAAAAACCAGGGAGGTAGGGTGGTGTAAGGGAGAACTATTGTTTTCTGTTATGCAGGTTGGTGCCTGTGTGACTGGAAGTTGGTGCTTCCATCCAGTTGGTGCTGGAACACTTTGGGAGTTGGTGCATCCTTCTAGTGGATGCTAGAGAAACCAGAGAGTTGGTGCTCTCAACATGTTGCATATTGTAAAATAGAGGTGGTATCCTCACGATGAGTTGGTGCTCATAAGAATGATAATGTACAGAAAATAAAGACTACTTATCATATCAAGAAGAAGAGGTTTTCTCCCTTTATGGGTTTCCTCAGGAATATATGTCTCTGTGTGTGATTGATGTTGAATACTCTATTGCTTACTTCCATGCATTATTGTGATCATCATTGAGTGTTCTGTTATGAGTTTAAAATGGTTATAATTGTTTAAGGATAGTAACAATTGATTCACCCCACCTCTCAGTTGTCTAACAACCTATGCATGTTTATGTTAGATGTGGTTAGTAGTGGTAGCTCAGTTAGGATTTTATATCTTAAGGAATCTTATGATTCTTGGGCAGATCCCGAAGGTCTGATAAGGATGGTTTGTCAAAGTACCACTGACGTTGTTGTTGAAGCACCTGTATCATTCTATTGCCACATGTTGTTGATGATGTTCCAACTTCATGTTTTTGATGGCGATGTTCCAAATTTGTGCTGTTGATGATGATGTTCCATCTTTTTTTTGTTGTTGATGATGTTCTAGCTTCATGTTGTTGATGATGTTACTCCAGCTCCGTGCTACATATAATGATGATGCTCGGTTTCTACTAATGTTGATGATGATAAAATCTTCCGATGATTTATAAATGTGCTAGTCAATGTTCCATATGTTGATAATGATGATGCCTCCTCCTCCTGTTGATGTTGTTGTATTGAGTCATGTCGTAGAATACCCTTCTCGTTAAGGGGGAGTGTTAAAATATTATAACTTCGAAGAATATTCTAATTATAATTGAGTTAGTATTGTATATATCATATCCCCTTTTGCGGATTGATCAAGTTGGGTCTTGTATAAGATCAAATCTCCTTTTGTGGATTTGTTAACATGTATTTTTATGGTGGTATTTGTAAAGTTGGCCCCTATTAATTGTAAAGTGGTTTTAGCCACTTCTAGGAGAATTCGACTCAACCAAGTGAAGAGGCAAAACTCTAGCGCCACCTCACAACTTGTATTTATATGTGAGGATGGTGTCTCATTTGAACACACTCACTCGCTCATCTAGTGTGCATATCCTGAAGACAGTTGCAGTTGCAGGAAGAAGTCTAGTGAAGGATAAGAGAGGCGTGTGCTTGGTCTTGGTCTATCTTTGGTGTTTTGGTATTAGTCTTGGCATTGTATTGACAATCTATTATTGAGGAAGTTTTGCTAGGTTTTCTTCCCCATAAGGGTTTCCTAGGATAAAATTTTGTGTACCTTGTGATCATGTTTCTTTCAGTGGTCCTCTTTATACCGTTGTTTTGGAAATGCATTGAATGCTCATTAAATTTGGAAATAATCTAATAACAACAGTAAAAACTTAACAAAATGTTTATCTAAATTTAATGAAGAACATGCAAGTTATAAAATTTCACCAAGCTTAATAGAGTTTTTAATCCCAAACATACTTCTTAAATAGTTTTACGTGAAACAAAGAAAAACTACACATTATCTTTATTATGAGCTTGACCAAACTTGTATAAGATTGGTGGATTATTGAGAGATTTATGTTCAATTCTTAGTTACGTGTTTTGATCCCATTATCTATAGTATTAGTGGGGATGCTAGAAATTACATAATGTAAAGTTCCCAAACAAATTTACTTGGAACATGTTGAGTTTTATGTGTTTCTGGTTGTGGTATTTTGTCAAACAGTTTGTGTATTTGTCTTCTCAAGTGCACTAGGAAGGTTGTATTGATTTTTGCAACACATAAATGATAGGAGCATAACAATAATGGATACACAATAAGATGCAATAAGAAGTAACAAAAGAAACAACCAAAAATACCTCAGATCTGAGTTTTATTTATCATAATAGTTGACCTCATACAAAATGGACTAGATCAGGAATATACATAGAAGAATGATGCATGTGGTTGATAGTGCCTCCAAAATACAATGAAATGATGAAGGAAGGAACCCCCAATAGTCCTCCAATATGAATACAAGTGATATTTTAAATCCAATATTTACTATGGCTGACGATGATATCTTTTCTCTGCAAAATGCGCCCTCACTGGCTATAGGTGACCAAGATTTTGGCCTCCTTGAAGATGGCCTCCAAACCCTTTGAGATTGATGCCAAACTATATATTCCCCAAAAGAGGTGACTCACTCTCATCATACTGATAGGTATTCTTATAGTAAACTAGCTCCAAGCCATGCCTCTCCTCCTGGGTCTGTAGATCCATATGTCCCTTGTGTTCAAATGCTACACAAGGCTCCTCAACCACCTCCATAATGCTACTGGTATTCTCTCATGCCATGTCTATCATAAATGTATGAGAAGGTAAGGATTGTGTCACACTCAACTCCATGGGAGGAAAAGTATTCCCCATGTAGTTATAGCCCTAAAATTCCTTACTCATGCATACATGGCATTGGCCTTCTTACTTGCATAATTTGCCAAATCACTGGTAAGGAGCTCCATTTAAAAATCCAATTTTTAGAGCATGTACGTGCCCTGCTTCATTACTTTTGGTGTACATACACTTGTTGCATGCTAGAAAAACCATGTACATACGCTTGCTGCAAACTAAACAACCCACGTATACCTCCAAAAGTTGCAAAAATTAAAAATTTGTAAGGAATTCGATGGGATTTATGGGATATTGGAGGTTTCCCAACCAATTCACCTGATATAGCCCGCCCCCCAACCGAATAAGAATCCTTTTTTCATATAAATGGAGGTATTGGGGTCTCATTCTAGAACCAAGCATTAGAATGATGAAACTCTGCCCAAATTCTCTTCTTTTCCTTGCCTAAGCATTTGCAACCTTTTGTGAGTTACTGCCTCAACATTCCCACTCCAACCCCTTTTCTTCCATTCAATCCATTTCCTTACCTTGAGGTGATTAGTAGATTGTGAGAAGAGGCTTATTGAAGGTTCACTTGGAGCATTGTTAAGAGGAGCTTGGACCAGGTTCACAGAGCATCGACCTGCAAGGATTGTAAGCTTGAGTCTTTGATTAATGAATAAAATAAATTTTTTTCCCTGTCCCAAAATGATGATGTTTTATGTATTTTATTTGATTTATACATAAAAATTGATATGCAACCCTAATTCATGAATAGAAATAACATGCTTGTATCCTTTTTTGCATATTTTTGGATGCAGGTCAACTTTGGGAAGATAATTGTAGCCTTGGGAGCTATAGATCTTGAGGAGATAATCACCATACATTGGATAAAAGGTACAATTACTGATCTTCTCTTCCATTGATTTCTTTTCATCTATTTTGGTATGCTTGGGGTAGTGTAGAAACTAGATTGAATTTTAGGGAGTCATTTTCTTTGTCTATACTTTAAACCCTGGTATAGTTATAGGGGGATTTTCCCGCTAGCAGAATTGGTGACTCCACTGGGGAGTATCTCTAAGGTTTTTAGGAAGGTTTTTTGGGTTGTTGATTGGATTCTTGTTTTCCTTTTGAGTTTCATTTAAGTTTAATGAGTCTTTTAAGGGTTTCTGGTCACCTGCAAGGTGCATACCAGTTGTCCCTTCCCTGTTAGTCTGCCTTGTATTTTTATTTTTGAAAAGTCTCAAAGGTGTACGTGCCCTGTTTTGTGTCAACCTGCATACATAGACGCCCTGCACAGTAGACATCCCGCGTACATATGTAGGATGCTGATGCAAAAAACCGCGTATCTGTGTCTTCAAATTGTTTTTTAACAAAGAGAGAGTTTGTCCCTTTCCTGATAAAAGTTCAAACTTCTTAGGAATTTCTTGAACCAGTTAGAGTCTTTGTCTTTGGCCATAGCTTGGGTTAAAGTTTCGATTAACTTGTTCCTTATTTTTCTTTTGTTTTCCCTAAAAGGTTTAGAGTGAGTTGTCAAGTTTTAGATTCTCCTTTTGGTTTCTTGGTTGAATCATCGCAATCCGCAGTTGGATTAGGATCTTTATCAATTTTGTTTTCAGTTTTATCTTTGTTCCTATTTCTTGCTTTGAAAAATGAAAAAAGTTTTTACTTCAGTTTTTCTTGTTAAAGAAGTTCGAAAAATAAATAAAAAAAGATTTTGTTTTCTTGCATTTAGTTTGGTAAAGTAGTCAAGGTTGTTTGCAGAAGAAAAAGAGTCTTCATTTCAAATTTCTTTCCGATTTCCTAAAATACAAGTAGTTTTGCTTAGTCAAACGAAAGCAAGTTTTAGGATTTCTTCATTTACAAGATCTTGAAATTTTTAATTATAAAGGTTGAATTTTACAAATATTTTTTACAAGATTTGCTTTAATTTCGAAGTATCTTTTGCTTTCAAATGCTTTAAAGTTCTCTTCCTTATTAATCTCTTCATAACACCATCAGTTGCACTATTGCACACTTTGTGTAAATCAAGCCTTAAAATTAACTCTTAACTTAAAATATATTGGACTTTCTATTTGTAGGGTTCACTGACTAGTTTAGGGTTTTAGGGCCTTGAATTAGGTGTGAAGAGGAAACTCTTCAAGGCCACTTTAAAAAAAACATTAGAGTATGAGATAGGGAGTGTTTTTGAGTCCAGTTTCGTAAGATTTAGCCGGGATCCCCCTCTAATAAAGGAGATAAACACGAAGTCGCGTGAGGAAAGGCAAAGGAGATAACCCCTCCAAAGCTGGACTAAACGTAGTGGGGATTGTATATTGAGGGTCTTTCTCGGGAACATTACTGATCACATTTTCCTACGGAGCTTCATGGACCTCGAATCCATTCGAGATCCTTAATTGTCTTCCAGACCAATTTCTTTCGACACCCTTGAAGGGATTCAGACTTGTTATCTTGCTCATTATGATCTGCCTGACTGTCGATTGTTCCCGCCTGGTGACTGACTACAAGTTGACAACCTAGTTGCCCATATTTTTTGGACTTACATAGGTGAATACAGGGGTATAATGTGGTACCTAGGGAGGACACAGATCTCTCTTTGAAGAGTATACCCAGAGGGTGCTTCCATGTTCAATTTGTACTTATATCGGTTAGTTGCTCTAATGTCGATTGGCGTAACCACTTGTTATTTGACTGCTTGATTTATCTTTAGGAAACTTTTTAGTGTGTTCTTTATGTTCTACAGTAGTCAAGACTTACTTTGTCATTTGATCATTTCAAAAAGTGGAATATCAACAACTCGACCGATCACAAAGGCTTCAACGCCTGTCGTCGGTTACTTTGGAGCCACCTCCACCACCGTTAAGGCGAAGAATTTATCAAGAAGGATCGTTCGAAGCGACCCGAACACAAGAAACTATGCCCGAGCCTGCTCTAAGAGGATAATTTCTGACCTCAGAGGAATCTATTGTTTCTGAACTTGAGACTAAAGGTTTTAGGCCAACAAATCCTCCGATTATTGACTTGTCGACATCGATATTGATTCAAAATTTCCCCCCTAAGGTGCCATCTTCATAGCACTAGCTATTTCTACGTGAGACAGTGGAAGCAAATGTTGCTACTTCATCTGGGAGTCCCTGTACTCTTGTTATGACTACTACCGAAGGGGTAATTCTACCTCCTCCCCCACCTTCGCCAGTTAGGACCTCAGTTGTCCCGACTCCCATAACTGCGGGCAATGGTCTGATACCTTCAACAGATTCGACCACTGTTCCATTTACTCAGAATGAGACAGGTGCTCCCTTCTCATATGGGATGCCTAAATTTCATACAAAATTGGTTCCTACTTATTCTACGTTACAGACCATGGGTTTGGGGGTAGGGAGATCAAATTATTTCTTGCAAGGGTAAACCGCGGGCACTATTTCCCCTTATAATTCTATCCCTTAATATGGGATCCATATACCTCCTCTATCTCCTTCACTCGTCGATGCTTTTCATCATCCAATCGGTCCTAACTCTAATTATAGCTTGTTTGGTGGAGGCAGTTTATGAACTTTCTCTTACACTACTTCGGTGGGATCTATGTCGTTCTCTTTGTTCAGTGCGTTTGGTAACAACGCTTTTTCTTCGACTGCTTTCTCGACTGGGGGCAACCCCAACTTTGATCAACAGAACCTGGTGCAAGGTACCATTCCTTCACAAGGAGTGACGACTGGAGTATACTCCACGCAGGGTCTTTGGAATCCTTTGCAGGGTTCATTTCCCTCGCAAGGAATGTCGATCGGGGGTAACCCATTTCATAATCAATGGAACCCCGAGAAATTATTTGTACCCATGCCCATCAGATCAGTTGGGGGCATCCATTTCCAAGGTTCTTGGAACACAACATAGGGACAAATCCCTTCGCAGGCTATGTCGTCCAATTTTGGGAGTCAACCGATGACGCCTCAATAGATGCAATTTCCTTTCGCTAGTCAAGGCCACAGTTACTACAAAAACCCTGGTCAACAGTCCAAATTTTCCTTGCAACTTGGTGCCAGTCAAAATCTAGGGCCCTATTTTCCAGTAAATAATTTGCAACCAAAATTACCCTTTCTGGAAACTCTACATTTTCCAGACTTGTTGAGATTACTGAATGACCCAATCTGTCATGATGCATGTCAGCCCCGCATGTCGACCAAGTTGCCTTCGGATATTCCAAAATTTGAGGGAAATCCTGGCGAAGATCTAGGTGATCATGTGACTACCTTTCACTTGTGGTGCTCATCGAAATCTTTGAAAGACGACTCTGTTCAGTTGTTCCTTTTTCAATGCACTCTTATAGGGGGTGTTGTGAAGTGGTATATTGAGCTTGATGGCTTGAGGTACTCTTACTTTAACAAATTGGCGATGGTCTTCTTGAACCATTTCCAGTTACCTGTGAGATATGATTTCGGCACCGAACTCTTGGCCAACTTTGAGCAAACCAAGGCCGACCACATCTCGTATCATACCCAAGAATGACGATGAAGAAAGAGCTTGATTAAGGTCAAGGTCCCTCCTTCTTTTTCGCTTGAGTGGTTCTTGAATTCTTTGGTTCCCTGTGTATCCAAGGACATAGCGAATTCAAGGGTGTTTTCAGAAGATGAGGATATTATGAGAGCCCAACAACTTGAACTGATCTACTCTCAGTCTGGCATGCTCTACAAGATATTACTAGATGCACCATGGTCTACTCTCGATAAGGACAAACAAAAGTATGGGATCCACACCAATGGAATTGTAGGCTCAGTGCAAATCAAGTCCATAGATCTGTTGTCAAATCAGTTGCAAAAATTGTCAATACAACAAATTGTGGCCAACCAGACTCCTAGTTTGACTGTTCACCCTACCCAGACATCGAACGTAC
The DNA here is from genome assembly GCA_009831015.1 of Picea engelmannii. NCBI lineage: Eukaryota > Viridiplantae > Streptophyta > Pinopsida > Pinales > Pinaceae > Picea > Picea engelmannii. Next base: position 1,944,339 of record ML776736.1, read on the forward strand.
ACAGTGTGTAGTCGACGAATCCCAAGGCCAACTAGAAGACTGAGGGAAAGAAGAAACAACAAAATAAGAAGGGTAAAAGGAATAAAAAGGCTTCCAAGAATGTTGGCAGGGGAAAAATGGAGAAGATGATGTTGAAGTATCTGTGCAATCTATGCACTGAAGACCACTTGACTCACCTATGCCCTCGGCTTGCAGAATCCCAGAAGCTATTAATGTAGCAACAACTTGTTGTGTTGAAAAACCATTTTCCACAAGGGAAAAATATGGCTCAGGCTTCCACATCCACAAGCGCGACAGGGGGCAGTCAGGGACCCCTTGCACCTACCAATAACAACCTGGCTACAAACATTTACATGATAAATTTCGATGCTCATTTATCGACCAGGACTCATGACTACAAAATGCTAGAATTTATCGAGAAGGGAAAGGAAGCCACCAACCCATCGAATCCTATCCAAATTGAGAATGTGGTGGGAGAAACAATGAATCACATCCCTAAAGGCACGTTTAATAAGGCTTCCCATAATCCAAATGCGAGGGTCACTTAGAACTACTTCATTGTGGAGGATTTGGCATAGACCCCTTGTGCGATGCCCTCTTTGGAGGTCCTCCGAAGTTTCCCCTCACAGAGAAAAGATCTATTGTTCGCCTTGGGAGCGACAAAGACTAGTAACTCAGGAGCGATCGTTTTCGATCCAACCGACTTAAAACCTTGTCTTCCTCACCACGTTGCATTTTAGTTAGTATTGGCCTAAACCACAAAATATTTTACATGGAACATTTTTCATACGGTGGTTGATGAGGGTGACTCAACTTGCGTTATGTCGTTGGCATGTTGGAAGGCCATTGGCTAGCCTTAGTATTATCTGTTGCCTATGTTACTTACGAATTTTGACGGTCGGTCGTTTAGACCACACAAAATAATTCCTTCCTTTCCCATGCAGTTAAGGGGTAAAATTGTGTGTGTCGAAGTTGAAGTGGTCGATGCACCTCTCGACTACAATATTGTTTTAGGACAGAGTTGTACGTATGCGATTCATGCGGTGGTTGCTATAGTTTTTCGGGTCTTGTGCTTTCTGCATGAGGGTTGAATAGTGACCATCGACCAATTGTCCTTTTCTTGTCCTGGCCCTTCATCGGGGGCTTCCACAGTCCTGATGATTGATAACCTATAGTCTGACACTGTCAACTTAGGTGTCAGGTTTTTTCCGTCATTGATGGGAAATTTTGATTACCCACCACCTTTCAATGATGTAATTATGTCAGTTGTTCCCGACCAGACGAAGGCTGCAATTTTGCAAGTGTCATCTTTTCAAACGATCTATTTTCACGACCCATGGACTTTACCTTCCCCATCGGCCTCGATGGAATGGATAGGGAATTTTGGCATGGCCATGCCCTTATCCATAGTTGTGGTTGTGTACAACATTGTCCAACAAGCCTCAACCAACCCAGACTCGACTTTGTCACAGAAGTTAGTTCTAGTTCTCGAACCTATTTGGGCTCAGGATTCTCTCACCACTCAAGATCCTTTAGAATTGGTCTTTCCCTCTGACGAGGAGATTCTCGAGAATATTATTGGTCTCAACAGACCTTGGGATGATCTTCATCATAGATCTTATTTTCTTCCCGAGCTTAGGAGAGTGGAAGCGGGAGAGTTTGTTTTGACCTTGAATGGAGATAATCCTTGTCCTATCAATCCTCTGGCTACGCATGGAGTTTATGCCGAGGGTAACATGGAAAGAATTTCTACAAAGATTCCAATTGATATCTCCAAAACCCTTGGCATCGTGGAGAATGATTTCATTGGAGCAGATTTCTCCCCTGAAGAGATTCGAACTTACACTGAGCTATTCAAGGAGTTCCATGAGGTTTTTGCCTAGTCTTATGAGGATATGCCAGGCATTGACCCACGAACTGTCGAACTGGTCCGACAAAAGATTCGTCTGGTCAATCCTTGAAAAGAGGCAGCCATCAAGGCAGAAGTAGAAAAAATGCTAAAATCCAGTTTTATCTACCTTGTACAATTGACAGAATGGGTGTCGAACACGGTTTCGGTCAACAAGAAACAGGGCATGAGTCACGTTTGTATTGATTTCTAAGATTTGAATAAGGCCTACCTGAAAGACAATTTCCCAACCCCATTTATTGATTAGATTGTTGATGAATGCGCAAGCTGCGAAGTCTTTTTGTTCATGGAAGGTTTTTCGTGATACAATCATATTCAAATCGAACCTGAATATTAACATAAAATGACTTTTATTTGTCCTTGGGGTACCTTCACGTATCGAAAGATGCCTTTTGTCCCGAAGAATATTGGAGCCACCTTTCAACAATCCATGTCGTTGCTTTTCATGACCTCAAACACATAGTTGAGGCGTACCTCGATGATCTAGTATCACGTTCTCGCAAGAGATCTGATCATCCTGGCCATCTACGACTAATCTTTGAGAGATGTCGCTACTATTGGATTCACTTGAATTGTAACAAGTGTAGTTTTTGTGTGATTCCAGGTCATATTTTAGGTTTCATTATATCAACAACAGGAATCATGGTCGATCTTCTCAAGGTTGAGGCGATAGTTCAATTGCCTCCCTCGTACACAATACCCCAACTTCAGATCTTACAGGGGAAAGCGAATTTTCTTTGGCGTTTTGTGGCTAATTATGCCGAGATCACTAAAGGGTTCATGCGTATTTTGAAAAAGGGGTCCCATTTTGTTGGGATGAATTTGCTCAATGCTCTTTTGAAGCATTGAAACGTGCCCTGACATCTGCCTCTTTGCTTTAGCCTCCTGATTATAATATAGATTTCTTGTTGTATTTGGCTGTTGTGGAGTCAACCATCAGCATGGTCTTGGTTCAAGAAGATGACATGTTTGAAGAGCATGTTATATATTTTCTTAGCCGAGGCCTGTTTGGACTAGAACTCAACTACTCTCATGTTGAGAAACTTTCTTTGGTAGTTGTCCATGTTGCCCAACGGTTCCGTCACTACATTTTTCTTCGCAAGACCACCGTCATTGTCGTCGTCAACCCTTTCCAATATGTGTTAACATGATGGGTTATTGGTGGAAATATCAGTAGATGGATATTTATCCTACAAGAGTTTGACTTGGATTTTGTTTCTGTGAAATCCAAAAAGTCATTGGTTTTTGCTGAATTCATTTCAGAACTGTCGGTTGATTCTAGTGATATCATGCCCAAAGAATCGACTATAAATGGAGATATTTTTCTAATTGCATCTTCGGACCCCTAGTATGGAGATATACTTGTGTATCTCCATAATTTAAAGTTCCCTGCTTCTGCTTCTCGCGATGAGCATCATCAAATTTGACATCAGGCGTGAAACTATCTTATACTCGATGACATTTTGTATCGTTGAGGTGTAGATTGCATTCTTCGACGATGTCTTACACATGAAGAAGCATAGCTCATTTTGAATGACTGTCACACAAGATCATGTGGCGACCATTTATCTGGGTTGGAAACAACCTAAAATATTCTACGTGTAGGTTACTTCTGGCCCTCATTAATCAAGGATTGTGTGGAGGTGGTCAAGAAGTGTAACCCCTGCCAAATCTTCTCTCGGAATATGCAGGCACATCCTTCTCCTATGTTTTCGAGCATTGTTGTTGTCCTTTCACCAAATGGGGGATTGAATTTACTACATGTCACCTGGCTTCATCTAGGGGGCATCGTTACATCATCGTAGTAGCTGACTACTTCACGAAGTGGTTTAAAGTTATGCCAACATTCAACAATGATGGGGAAACCATGAATCCTTTCATATTTAATCAAATAGTAGCAAGGTTTGGTATCCCTAAGGAGATTGTCACTAACCATGGCAGTCACTTCCAAAAAAAAATGATTACTGAATTAACGTCAAAGCTTGGGTTCAAACATGAACATTTATCACCCTACTACCCGCAAGTGAACGGCCAGGTTGAAGCTATGAATAAGTCTCTCAAGAATATTCTTCAGCGAATGATCAATTCTTCCAAATAAAATTGGAGTTTTATGTTGTATTCAACGTTGTGGTCCTATTGAACATTTGTGAATACTACCACCAATTTTTCACCTTTTCAACTTGTATACGGGATAGAAGCAGCCTTACCTATTGAATGCAAGATTCCTTCTTTAAAATTGGTAGTTGAGTTACTGTCAGACACTTCACCTCCCGAGGAACTCCTTCTATATCTCGAGCAACTTGATGAGTAGCGTCATGATGAATCCTTAGCCAATGAGGATCATAAGAAATGAGTTAAGTGTCAATATGATCGGTTTGTTCGTCCTTAGATTTTCTCCAAAGACAATCTTGTTCTAGTCTATGATTAAGAAAAATATCCCCTGGGGGAAGGCAAGTTCAAACCCATGTGGTTTGGACCGTTCATTGTGAAAGAGGTATCATAGAAGAGCGCTTACCGTCTAGTTGATTTTGAGGGAAATGCTTTAGCGGAGCATAGAAATGGGCTCTACCTTAAGAAGTACTACTCTTAGGTTGGTCACCTAGGTGGATTCTTGTATATATGTATAGTCTCTTATACATTTTTTTCCTTTTTGGTCTTGTGGATGTGTAGTTATTTATGTCTTATTTTTCACTATGGCAGATGTCAAGTGAATCAGAGGTTTATTTTGGGTTCGTGAATGATGCTAGCTGACACACTCGGAGGATTTCTTTTGCAACTTGGGTGATTTTCACACCTAGAGGCCAATTGCTATCTTCCAGAGGTATTTTTCTAGGTGACACAACAAATAATGTTGTCGAGTACAACGTAGTGATAGAATTGCTTCATGATGCTTTGTCACACAGAATTTCTCACCTCCGGGTTTACCTAGATGCTCAACTGGTTGTGTCCCAGTTAAATGGGATTTACCACATTTATGATCCCGCTCACTGACGATTCCTTAGGGTATGTCTCTTAGAAATATCTTTTGATTACATTATGTATATCCATGTTCCTAGGAGATTTAATCATTTAACATATACTCTAGCTAATAAAGTTTTAGATTGGCATGTTTCTCACACACAAAAAAAGAAAACACACACACATACACATGTAAATACATTTGTAAAAAAATGTTATCCATAAAGAACGAAAGATGTATATATATATATATATATATGTCCAAAAGAATAGTCTTATGAGTACAAAAGTGGGCATGAAAGCCTCAAAATTCATCGGTCTACATCGTTGGGATTATGCCCTCAAAAAATAAATATAGTACAAAAAGTTCCCTTGGCACATCAATGGTCTGACACTATCTAAGGACGAGACCTATTGGCCCAATTGTAATGAACGATGACATTTGCAAGACGTCAGAATAGCTGGACCCAAGTCCGAGAAACCCCTACTACATGTGGTTGCATAGATGGGGGGAGATCCTTGATCTTGGCCATAGGAACGACACAAGTGAGCGTAGTGAGGTTTTTCTCCACTCTTCGTAAGACTTTGTCAACCTCTTTGGCTAGGGGTCCTCCCGCAACTACTAGTTCTCCTACCACTGCTATTCGTACCTTTGGTCGATGATGACATCGAGTCCTGGTGAAGTCTGTCGGTCGAACAAGACCCACATTTGTACATAGCATATTGACAAGTCAATACTCTACACACACATAAAAATGATATATATGTAAATTAAAAATTTAATAAACTATAAAATATATGTTACCTATCTCGCCATGCTCCTTGCCGGGAGGAACAAACATGTCTGGATCTCTGATGAAGATGATCCCTGCATAGGGGTAATCCTTGATCACTAGGATTTGACGTCTCCACTAATCAAAAAATTTGTCATTAAAGGCCTCTATAGTCCTCCCTCCACCCTGTCTAGGCAACAAAATTTCCCACCTGCTCACTGCTGGGAAGGAGGCTACATGCCCCCATATCCTCTCTCTGGGATTAAGACTGAGCACCCTCTCAAAGAAGAAGGAGCATAGAATGGTACCAAACCCGAAGTTCTTGTTGGTACACTGCCGACACTCTGTGAGTTGTCTCTTCATGCATACACGCATGGTGGTACTCCAGTAAAAACATTTACCTCCAAACACTGAATGGCACAATGCATATGTGTACATGAGGCCTGATGAAGTGTCGTGGATCTAATAATCCACCCGATTAAAAGTAGGATCACTTGTAAGGAGAGGCTGGTGATATTGTGGATCGACACTTGACAACCTACTTTCTCAGTGCCAACCTCACAGTACATGCTGATGTAATCCTCAATGTTGAAAGGCCCTGGAGGAAAAGTCCTCAAGTTGATTAGTTCCCCTCTTCTCGAGAGGCTAGTCAAAAAGTATATATCCTCTATGGTTGGGGTCAGTGATTTACCCTCTAGCATAAATTCCTCTGCATCGGGATGCCAATACTCCACAAGAGCATTGAGAAACCTCAGTTGTGCCCTCATAAATGGACACTGGAAGAACTTCCATAATCCACACTGATTCAGTGCAGCAATGGCCACAGGACATAGGGTCCTCCTTGACCAAGATGTCGAGCTCCTCATGCTCTTTCTCCCTCTAGTGAACATACATCCTGTCACATGAAAAAAGTGGAGAGGAATTAATGCTTTCTTTTATATTTTTTCAATGCAAATGAGGGTGTACACATGCTTCTTATTACACAGTCGCGTATGTACATGGGTTGTTTATTATTCTTCTTGAGTACATACATGAGCTAGCCTTGGACATCCCGCGTACACACAGGGCTGCCCTTTTTACAAGAGCATGCCCCTCCCAAAATCAAAATTAACCTACAAAGGAAGAATTGAAATGAAAGCATATGTATTTTTTACTTACTTGGTCCAAATAGAAGGTCGTTTCATCCACTGTAGCTCTCGTAATCCACTCTTTTAATGAAGGGGTTTTTTGACTTTTTGGTTAATTTCCAATTTGCAATGGTAAAAATAAGTTGTCCACCTCTATTTATAGAATTTTTTGTCCCCTTTTGCCCTTTTTTGGTCCCCTTTGTCTTTTTTCCCAGCTTGGTGGTTACTTGATTTCACATCTGAGTTATCTATTGGTCGTTCTAGTACTTTTCTCCTTTCGGTTTGGTAAATTTTTGAGATTGGTTACATTTTTGACATCCTTTGGTAAAAGTCATTTTTTCCAACTTTTTGAATATAAGTTAGGATTTCATTCCCACTTTATGCATCTCATTTTCTTTTCCGCTTTTCCATAGGGTCGACCCCACCAAAGTGTGACACAAAACCTTCATTGTTTCTTTAGAAGTGTCATAATAAGGTGGTAGAGCCTACTTCTACATGGATGCCCTAGGTAGATCCTTTGTTGCATTTTTTGTATCCATACTGTTAGTTTTGACTATAGGCTTGGGAGTCCTTGTTAGCCCCATCATGATTACCTATCGAAACCTCATTCTTTTTTCTAATCATCATTCTCGGCCTTACCCTCGGGACTCCCTAATGAGCACATTTTGTTGTCTTTCAAGCTCGCTTTACAAATTGAAAGCAACATCCAACGAGACTGTATTTATTCTTTTCGATCTCGTCTAGATCACTTGAGAAAAGTAACACCCTGGAGTCTTATTTAATCTCTTTTTAGAATCACTAAAAACAAAAAGATTTATGAGTGATCTTGTTTCCCTTCACACTCGCCAAACTCAAATTTGAAGGCACATATGTCTGACAATAGTTTACCCCTTTTTCAGTCTGGATGGTTAATTTTACGAATAAAGGTATGTTCTAAGAACTTCAGTTCGCTAGAAGAGTATTATCGGGCATAATTTTAACCCTTTTTCGGGCTCGAGGGACTAAATCTTCAAAAAAATAACATTCTCCTAGGTTTTGGTTTATCACCTTTTTTTGGGACTTGGAGATTATTTACGAAAAAGGAACCCCCCCGAAGTCCATAGTTAAGCTCTTTTCAGACTCCATAAAATTGAAAAGATATTTGAGTGACCTTGTTCCTTCACACTCGTTATGTTGGCCCAGAAGAGCATCTACTTGCATAAGTTTAACCCTTTTTCCAACGAGTAGATTATAGTGGAAAAAAGGTACACCTCGGGAGATTCATCTCGCCGAGAGAGTTCTCCTGAGTTACTTTTATACTTTTTCGGGCTAAGGAGACTAAACTTAGAAAAAGGTTTTGAGTCCATAGTTAATCTCATTTTAGACTCCTTAAAATTGAGAATATTTCCAAGTGATCTTGTATTTGTCACACTCGTTAAAATGGTTTTGGAAAGACGTCTTTTCGGTGCAAGTTTAACCCTTTTTCGAAACGACAAGACTAACTCTGAAAAAAGAACTCCCTTGAGTCTTCTTTTGTGTTTTTTCAAACTCTCTAAACGTGAAAAAACTACAGATCTTACCTTCTCCGGGCTCGTAAAAAATTACATAGAAGGGGTATCCCCATGTCATACTTAATCGCACTGCGGGTCTCATATTTGCGTCTTTGGACTTAATTCCAGCTCCATGTTTCTCTCAACTGAACCTTTGAATCATTCCTTATATGCAAGCCTTGCAACACTTCTTTCCTCTGCGACCTCACACCTTGACCCATGGAGGAATTTTCCCCAAGTGTCCTTATCCTTCACATGTCTCCTTTCCCTCAACATTAGTATGTTCCATGCACTTGGAACCGATTTTCTTGTCTTGACACTCGTTCCTCCTTTGTAACATAGCATTATTTTATTCTTTTTCAAGCTCTTTAAAAATTGAAAAAGACAAAAAAATCAAATATTCCAAAAAGAGGGGACGGGAAATTTTCATTCTTTTTTCGACAACAAAGATAGTCGCTTTTAGACAAAGAACATCCTTTTGCATGTTCGTCAAGCATTGGGATCTAGTATGACCTTAGGAAGTTGTTCTTGCTACATAAAGTTGTGTCCTCCTCTATTTGGTTACTCTTCCAAACATATGGAGAGTTTGTGTTGCCTCTTGCGTCACAAACTTATGTCAATGTCACGCTTCCTAAGTCTGATCATCTTTCGTGCTTTTGTCCAAAGGAAGTTTTACCCAACCGGAGTTGGAATTTCTACAGTTTGTCTCTTGAATTTCATGAGTTGGCCATCCTGAGAGTCTAGTGAAGTCCAGATTCAAAATCAACAAATACCTCAAGGTAGTGAGTCTTACACTCCCATTGTATGCCTACCTGAGTTTTGAAGATCTTGAACTTGTTGCTTGAGCTATGAACACTTCATCTCCATCCACAGGCGTCACTAGCTTCTTGAAGATGCAGACCATACTTGCATATCTTCGATTGATTTTGAGATGTAGATCCGTTGTGTATTTCTCGTAGATACACTTTATATAGTTATATGACATGGATCTATAATGTATTTGATTGGCAACCATGATTTATTTCATCTCAAGCATAGGTATGCCCGCCTAGGAGAGACAATTGTTGTTTTGCAGATGGCACCTCCCGAACCATGGTCTCAGGCTCACTCAATTTTGTGCATTCTCATTGGTGAAGATATTATAATGTATTTCGGTCATCGGTTTCTCTTATGACCTCATACATTAGGGGGTATCTGCTATATCCCTAAAATTCCTTACTCATGCATACATGGCATTGGCCTTCTTACTTGTATAATTTTCCAAATCATTGCTAAGGAGCTCTATTTAAAAAACCAATTTTTAGAGCATGTACGCGCCCTTCTTCATTACTGCTTGCATACATACGCTTGTTTCATGCTATATATTCCACGTACATACGCTTATTGCATGCTATATAGCCCGCATACATACGCTTGGTGCACACTAAACCATCCATGTATACTTCCAAAAGTTTCAAAAATTAAAAAGTTGTAAGGAATTCGGTGGAATTTATGGGCTATTGGAGGTTTCCCAACCAATTCACCTACTATAGCCCGTCCCCCAATCGAATAACCATCCTTTTTTCATATAAAATGAGGTACCGGTGTCTCATTCCAGAACCAAGCATTATAACAGTGAAACTCTACCCCATTTCCTTTCCTTTCCTTGCCCAAGCCTTTGCAACCTTTTGCAAGTTACTGCCTCAACATTCCCACTCCATCCCATTTTCTTCCATTCAATCCATTCTCTTTCCTTGAGGTGATTAGTATATTGTGAGAAGAGGCTTATTGAAGGTGCACTTAGAGCATTGTTAATAGGATCTCGGACAGGTTCGCGGAGCGTCGACCTGCAAGGATTATAAGCTTTAGTCTTTGATTGATGAATAAAAGAATCTAAATTCCCTGTCCCAAATGATGATGTTTTATGTATTTTCTTTGATTTATACATAACAATTGATATCTAACCCTAATTCATGAATAGAAATAACATTCTTGTAGCCTTGTTTGACTATTTTTGGATGCAAGTCGGCTTTGGGAAGAGACTTGCAGCCTTGGGAGCTACAGATCTTGAGGAGATCATCACTAGACGTTGGATAAAAGGTACAATTATTGATCTTCTCTTCCAATGCTTTCTGTTCATCTATGTTGGTATGTTTGGGGTAGTGTAGAAACTAGATTGAATTTTAGGGAGTCATTTTCTATGTCTATACTTTAAACCCTGGTATAGTTATAGGGGGATTTTCTCGCTACCACCAGCATGACCTCATACCAAGTGCTAACACATCTGGATCCTCACACATGTCACCATTATGATGAAGTGTTGAGTCCTCAACACTATCTGATAGGACCGCTAAAGCACATGCGCTATCATCCTGTCCATCCAACTGTCCCTCAGATGCCCAAGAGTCACTAGCCTCATCAGAATGCTCTAAATAGGCATCTATGGTTGCATCCTCATGCATGTCCTCAACCTCACTATCATAGTTCACCTCAACAATGTGCACCTTCCCTTTACCCCTACACTTGTGATCTGCCCCCTAAGACACTTTGCAACTGTAACAAATTTCCCTACTCCTAATGGGTGTAGGTTCAATCTGTTCTTCCTTCCATATACTAGATGGTAGTGATGGATCTACCTCCTTTCCTTCTTTTTCTATGTTGAACCAATAATTGATTTTTTCCATCCTTTTGACCCACTGTGTAATCTCATCTTTGCTCCACCTAGGATTTTTTTATGGATACTATTAAATTTAATGCAACTCTAAGAGCCATTCTCCAAGAGGATGGAAAAGACTCTAGTTGATATCTAGGGCCCCTAGTACACTCCTGGGGTTCTTGTTCTGGGACCAAGCAGTTAGATCCATGGAAAAAGACCCTAGTTGGGCCCCTAGTGTATTGTTGGGGTTCTTGGTCAAGGACCATGCAGTTTGATGGTATAAGTCCCTAGATGTGTTCTAGGGCCCCTGGATGTGTTCCTGAGAATTCTTTCTCAGTTCTTGGATTTATCCTTGGTTGTGTGCCTTGGTGGATAAGACCCTAGTTGTTATATAGGGCCCCTAGATGTTTTATGGGGTCTCCTGGTCTAGGACCAAGCAATTTCTTGGTTAAGTACAAATCTGAGATAATGTGTGACCCTCTTCTCTCACGGGATGGTCCAAGAGACCTAGGAGAAGTTAAGAAGAAGGGAATTATCACATCATTGACCTTCCTTATATGCTAGGATGATAAAAAGCTTATAATTTATATCATGAGACTAATGTGGACATTCTGCCATTAAAGAAGAACTTACCTTGTTGACTTTGTCTTGAAACCCCCCCTCCCCTTGCTTGAGTTATGTCCCCCTTAATTGTTGTGTGGGTTTTGGTTCGGTTCTTTGCTTATTCCTACAGAAAGCTACCCACCTTGATTTTGGATCCCCTCTCCTTGACTTGTTATTTCCTTGTTGACTTTTATAATTTAACATTTAGTATTTTATATTATAAAATATCAATTGTTTAATTGTTAGGGTTTAAACCTAACCACAAAATTAAGTCTAATGAGCTAGCCCTAACCTAACCTACCTATCAAAACTATAAATTAAAGAGGCCTATCCTCACTCAACTCACTTACACTCTCTTCTAGCCGAGTTTTGATATGAGGTTTTTTGCGGCTCCTATTCGTTCAGATAGTTGAGTGGCTGCGACCCCTCTAGGACATGTTTTCTTGGTGTGTTAAGCCATCATAGGTTTACCCTCTCCACCCTCCTACTGTCGTTGACTCTAAGGGACTTTTTAAACTTGCCACATGTCTCCCTTTGTTGTTGTTTGAAGGTATTTGCTAGTGCCTCCTTTGTTGTCCTATTGTGTTGGTGTCGTCCTGATGTCCTATTTCTTGTTGGTACCACCATTGTTGTCTATAGAACCTTTGATACCTCTTATATGTTGTATGTTGACAACCTAATACCCTATGAACTGGATTTAGGACTGTTGATATTTCTTGTAGCAGTTTTGTGTTTTCTGGCATAAATTACTAGGGTTGTTTGAGGCCTCCTTTCAGCCACTAGGTTGAACAATGGTGTTTTGTTCTTAGCCCTTTCACTTGAAAATAACATGGCATCTTGATTCTCAACAAACTGGTCAATTTTTCTAGTCTACTATCTAAAATTTCTTCTTCGCATTTGTCCTAATGATCATGATGAGATCTACCTCGAGGGTTTGATCCATGATCCCTTAATTTTTTTTCTGAGCATATATCAAAGAGGATAACAACAACACATCATGTAAATTTGTTCTTTGTTTGGCTAAGGTAATACTCATATCCATGTTATGATTTTTGTTATTAGATTTTACATCATAAATTTTTAATGTGTTGTTGATCTAGAGTTACAATAGCAAATAAATTTAAAAATATTTTTGTTCCTAGATAGTCTATATTTTTCCCTTAAATTCTAACATGGTATCAGAGCTTAGGGCGTGAAAAGATCTCATTTGTGGCATAATTTTGATCCTGGGTAGATCCAATATTAAGGGTTTGTTTTATCAGATCAACACTGAGTTTGTTTTGTATAAGATCTCTTCTGTAAACAGGTTTCAGTATGGCTTCATCTTTAGGCAAAGCAGAAGATAGGCTTGAAGGGGCTTCAAACTTCAATGATTGGAAGGCTAGGGTATTTAATATCCTAGAAGAAGGTGACTTGGATGAGTTGGTTACTGGGGTGATGGAAGAACCTACTTCAATTGCAGGAAGAGAAACCTATAACAAGAGAGAGGACAAAGCCAAGAGGGTCATTTTTGACTTAGTTAAAGACAACATGATGCCCCTTATTTCTCATATAAGGGTAGCTAAGGAATGCTTCGATGCCCTGTAAAATTTGTATGAAAAGAAGGCCCCAACTCAGAAAAGGACCTTGAAGAAACAACTACGCACATTGAAGATGGGAAAGGATAAAACCATCTCTGCCTTCTTTTCCAAAATTTCCCAAACAAGAGATCAATTTGCAACAATTGAAGTTGCAGTAGATGATGATGACCTTGTACAAACAACAATAGATGGTCTTTCAGAATCACGAGAGACATTTCTCTCATCAGTAAATGGAAGATAAGTTCAACCCAACTTCGAGAGATTATGGCATGATTTCTTGGAAGAAGAGGACAAACTTAAAAACATAAATAAACCCTCAATGGTGAAAGACCATTCTCTTTCAGCCAAATACAAGAAATGGAAGAGGTTTCCTCAACACAAAGGCAAAGGTAAGAAACCTCAAGGTAAGCACTCTCATCCTCACTCTCATCTATCTAAAGTAAGATGATTTAACTGTACAAAGCTAAGTCAATATGCAAAAGACTGCAAGAACCATCCTTCAAATAAAAAATAGAAAGGAAGGCTCCATGTTTCAGTTGCAACTAAGGAAGAAGAGCCTCAAAGAAAGAGAACTGGAGCTACTACTAAAGAACAAGAACAACATAGATACATTTATCATGTTTCATCTCTCTCCGGTGTTGTCACCAAATCAAAATAAATTTGGTTAGTGGACAACGGGGCCTCCAAGTACATGACAGGCTTCAAACAGAACCTTGTGAACTACCGAGATAAGAAGTTCAATGTGAAGGTATAACTGGGTGATGATGACACTTATGCCATCAAAGGAATTGGATCAACATCTTTTCAGCTTCAGTTAGGTAATGTATTTCATATTGAAGAAATTCTTTATGTTCTTGGATTAAAGAAAAATATTATCTTAGTTGCAGTTCTAGAAAGTAAAATATACACAGTAGCCTTCTCTAAAGGAAAGGCTCGTATGTGGCCCTCAAATGAAAGTATGAGCTCAACCATGAAAATCAGAGCTCAAGAAGGTGGAATTTACAAAGTCAATGGTGAAGTTATTCAAGCATTATCTCATGAGATGATCAACCCCTACAAACTATGGCACAAAGGTTTGGAAATCTCAACTATAATGCTCTCCCAGGTTTGCAAAAGATGGTAACATGTATGCCAATATTTTCTTTTGTGCATGATAAAACTTACCCTCACAGTAATAGAAAAACTAATGGTATCTCAGATATTGTTCATTTTGATCTCTGTGGACATATGACTACTCTGTCCATGAATGGTTGTCTTTATGATGTCATTTTTATTGATGATTGTTCTTGTAAAACCTGGATTTATTTTCTGAAAACTAAAGATGAATATTTCAGTAAATTTCAGGATTTTAAGAATCTTGTTGAGAATCAGACAGGTAGATGATGGGTATTCTATATGTACTAATTCCCTCAATTAAATTGTCAACCCAAGGTAAGTAAACTTAGATTTTTGGCACAGTATGATCCAAGGCAGAAAGAAAAGATAATGGAAAGATTGACTAGCTAAGGAGATGGTTTACACTAGGGATCAACACTCTTTTTAATTTACAATTCTACTTTAGACAATGAATTTTAAAATATATTCAAACAACAGATTCTAAGATATACAGAGAAACCTTTAACTTATAAGCTTCAAGCAATTTTGGAACTATTTTATCTAAGTAGCTTTAAACAATCTAGGACTATGAACTATTGAATCTATCTCTAAATAAGAAAATAACAAGTAATGTATTTCAGATCTATTTAATCTATTCAATCTATATTTGAATAAGCAAATAACAAGTAATCTATTTCTGAGCTATTTAAGATATTCAATTTATCTTTGAATAAGCAAATAACAAGTAATCTATTTATGAGTTATTTCATCTATCCACCTCTGAATGAACAAGCAAGTAAGCAAGTAAGCAATTAATCTATCAAAACTATCTTTACAAGTGAACTCTATTCTTAATGTAAAAACTCACAATTATTTCTATCTTGCAGAGAATAAACACTAATCTACCAAACTAAAAGCAAGAGTGTTGTGATAGTATTCAAATGTGATGATTGTGTCTTCGGTGGCGAATGACATCATGATGGCATCTAACTACTAATGACAGTTCAAATGGAATTAACTCAATGCTAACTTCTACAAAGAAGTGTAAAGTATGGATAAGGCAGTCTATAGAAAGTTTTTCCATCATAAAAGAAACACTAAATGTTCTTGGAATCCATATAATCTTTAAACATTGTGCATAACAGATTCAACATCAATCATTCACTCTATAACACAACTGTTGGAAAATACTCTGTTCAAAATCACTAATTCAAAAAAATCTACAAACTCATAATTAGCACTTAATTAGAAATCCTAATTCAAATTCATTACTAAGATAACAATGAAAATACTCTGTGCAAACCTACAAACTCATAACTAGTGCTAACGAGAAATCATAATTTAAATTCATAACTGGGATTTCATTAAAAATCATAACCTAAAGTTAACTAAGCTACCTTTGAAGATCATACTCAAAATCAACTAAGATGCTACTGAAAATCATAACTCAAAATCCACTTTTATCCTATCATGTTGATGCTAACATAAAAATTAGCAAATAAAGAAAACCTACAAAGAGGATTTAAAATTACAACTTTATACATAAACACTATCTAAATTAGTACTCTACAGAGTGATTTACAGCTAGGGAGAAAAAGACATGACAATACAATTAGACAACTTCTACATAAGTGAACTACAACCTGCAAACAGAATGTTAAGAGTCTAAATATCGACAAGTAACCATGGACGCCTGCACATACTCTATGACACACACAATTCAAAAAATGATCTGCAAATTAGAGAAGATATACAGGGAGGTGAATTAAATAAGCAATCCAAAATTAAAAGATATACACAGTGAACACGCAATCTGAAATTGAAAGATATACACAATGAATGGAATTTAAACAAGCAACTTCGAAATTGAAGAAGTATGAAAAGAAATTAGACATATGAAAATATATATACTGATATAAACAATCACCTAGAACACTGGTGGGCCCCTAGAAGGTCGTGGGAATACTTCAACAGGAAAACGTAATCACTGAGTTAATGCAACATTGGCATTGATCATAAAAACCGAGTATACAAAAAAATGGAGATAATGACTGTGTATAAAATAAAATTCATGTCCTTCTTCATGGCACAAACAACGATATTTATAGATTATTACAGAGCTTGAGAGGTCAACCACTAGAAGGGTCGACACTCTCTAAAAACAATAATTTCATTAAATTCGTTTTAACAGAAGAATATTCCTTAACAGTCTTGTGCGCTCCACTTAGCGATTGCTGCAACTACCCAATCCTAGATGCGTCGAGATCCATAGCTAGAGGGAACGATTGGGCATAAAACCCATGTTCCTGATTCATCCATCAAATCCTGTTGATGTGCTAACTGCTATCTCTTGTGTGCTCCAAGTGTCAGATGGAGTGCCAGATTGAGTGCCAGACAGAGGTATGGACGAGAGATTGGATGGAAAACTAGATCACGATTTCGACTTGTTGCAAGCATACAAGAAACATTAGATCACTATAATCAATCAACTGAAGACGAATTAATCAAAAAATCATTGAAAAACGATGATTATACATACCTTGTGCGATTCCATGGCGAATTGATGCATAAAGATTGATAATACCTTTAAAAATGGCTAAATGAGAGAATAGAATATATTGGAAAAATAGTCAAAACACCAAACCAACATTTCTCCCACACTTAAGGATTTATAGGTCCCTTTGCAAACAAAAATGGATCACCTGACATAACTGTAGTCGTGAAGGAGGGGGTGGATTAGCTTTAGAAGCTTCTCCCTCATGCCCCGGGGACTTTGTCGTAGGACCTTTTCGATGTTTCAATTGCATCTGGAGACTGTGATTGGTGGTGGTCATATGATCAACCAATCACTGAAGAGAGTTTACTTTTTCTTGCAGAACATATTTTTCATGATGCGAATGCCTATCCACAGTTTCTCGTTTTGCCAATTGTTGAAGAAGATGAGAATTTTCTTGTTGCAATTTCTCAATAGTTGGGGTTTGATTAGATGGCTCAAGAGAGGAAGGCTTGGGCTCCTTGATAGATGTAGAAGGTATATCAACTTTAGAAGACGGTGTAGGAATTTGGGAGGAAGGAGCAACAATGTTTTTGTGAGGGAGACTTGGTGTAATAGGTTCATATTTGACCTCTTTATCAAGCTCAGACTCCTCTTCAGAAACTTCTCTGAGTCTTTTATTGGGGCTCTCATGATCGAAAGACAATTGAATAGGATCTGAAGTTCTTGGAGGTTTTATATTGGGCTTGCCACTCATACCTCAGGTGCTTCTTCGAAAGGTTTCCCCTTGAATCGATTAGATCCTCTCCTCTTTGTAGGAACCAAAGGAAAATATTGATGGAATGCATCTTGCAGCTTCTTCGGTTTAGAATAAATAGGTGTTGAAGGAAATGGGGAATTATTAGCAGGATTTTTTATTTTCTTCCCAGATGAGGTTGCAGGGGAATCAATAATTTTCTTGGCCTTTGTATCAGACAAGGAGATTTAACTCGAGGGTTTGGAGTTTTTGGAGAATGAGGCTTAGGTGGGGTGATAGCCCCCAAATTAACCAATATCTTTCTTTTCTTAACTATGAGATGGGGATTAAATATATCATCCCATGTCTTACTCTGTTTTGTCAATTCGGATATAATAAACAATTCAATGAGGCCATGGTGGAATAAACTGTTGTGAGGGTTAACCAAATTTTTATGGATCTGGGAAGACATTTTCTCAAGTATTTTCAGGAAGTAGAAAGGAAAATTCAGGGGTTTGTTGAATTGAAAATGGGATAATAGACAAAAATGAAAATCTTTAAAAACATAGTACCTACCTTCACAAGTGATTAGCCTGGTAATTATGATCAGGCAGTTAATCAATTCGTCTTTGATCCATTCTTTTGAATACCCTTTGTCTCTAGAGACATTTTGAAATTGAGTCTTGAACACTCTATTATAGCTTGGACGTGGAAATTGATGGTGTTTGAACCAATGATCCCCAACCCGTGGCAATTTCGTGGTTGAGGTAATGGATTCCTTAGAGACCAAGAAGAACAAAGATCCCATGTGAGCCAGTCTCCCATTGAACCCAAGAGAGAATTGGAGAGAGACACCATCGTCATGGCCCTACATATTGGCCAGGAACGGTCCCCAACCCATGTGGAGGAAGATCTCTCTACACGCTGCGAATTATAGAATGGTTAGTAGCTTGGTGTAGTAGGATGGTTCATAGTAGTTGGGAATAGTTACAGAGTGAGGAATGATCAAGAGAAACAAATCGAGCATAGGGTGAGCATGAAACAACAAAGAAAGGATGATCAAAATGACAATTGGGGCAAAGTACCCAGTTTTTAATGCAATTGTGGTGGAAACGGTTGAATTTGTGGGCGAATTCATCCTACACGATCACCATGTGTGACCATAAATGCTATGTGTTTGAATTTGAATGGTGTATACTTTGGAGGAAAACAAAATCATGTAAGAATTAGATCAATGTCCAAGTATTCGACTTGGGGATTTGATCAAAAAATGCATTTAAAAGTTTAATTCGATTACCAACATGAATTTTGAAAAATATACCATCAATTCATCTAACTTACCATTGCAACGAGTGTAATTAATTTGAGCGATCATACCTGCATGCAGTCATGATCATTTACAGTATATAAATACCTCACCCGATCCTCCATATGGCACTTCATCCAATCTTCCATATGGCACTCCATCCGGTCCTCCAGATAGCACTCCATTCGGTCCTCCTATATAAGTGAAAATTATCCCATCATAAATGGACGTTCACCCATAACACTCAGCTTGGACAATTTATGGTAGACATGGTGAACATGAGCATGGATCATGGATAGGATGAGTATGGATAGGATTATCCATTGTCGATTTCCTTGTCATCGATCTTGTAACAATATAAAACAACTTGTTCCTCTTTATGGATAGGATTATCCATTTTCGATTTCTTTGTCATCGATCTTGTAACAATATAAAACAACTTGTTCCTCTTTTCATAGGCTTTTAATACATACGATAGAAATCATTTAACAATTTGTTATTGATCTGTAATTGTCACAAAGAACCAATTAAGCAATATTCCATTATATAAACATAAAAATAAAAATGCACATCAGGCTTATAACACACACAATGATGTCAGCAGTATAGAATTTAACATACCAATACAAACAACTGTTGATATAATAGCCCAGGGTATTGTAGAAACAATATGACATAATTTTTGACAGAGATTCTACTTCCTCTTCTCATGGATTCTAATATAGATGGAAGTATTTATCATTTGTCAGCTCAGGAAACCCCTCCCCCACTCCTAAGTATTATGACACCTCACAATCAAAGATATAGGGAGCCAATCAATTCTCTCAATAGCCTAAGATTTACAGTTTTCCAAGTGTAGAGATAAATTTCACACATTAGTCTGACAAGACGGTTAAAATATGGCCCCACCTGTAGGACAAAACATACTACATATAGTTAAGAAGAGGTAGGTGAGAGAGTCTTAGGATTGTATTAAAGTTAGTTCCCAATGGAATATTGATGGAGTTCATTGACCTTTGCTTAATCATGCATACTTCTTTCCAAGTTTGCCTACAAGTAATGCCGTACATCAGGACAAGTGTCAAGATTTAGGAATTTTATTTATTGTTTGTCAGATCATCACCCTCACTAGGTAGAATACCCCGCTGCCAGCAAGCCTATTCAGTACTCCGACGAGTTTACCTAGTCATATTATAGGTCGGTACCCGCTGCCATCATACCTGTTGTTGGGCCTCATAAATGTCGTATTTTCATCCACCTTTTCCTTCATTATTCATTACATTCCATCGTCCCATTAACCTTTTATTATACCATTTCCATACATACATTTGGGTTTCACCTTATTATTTTCGACTTTATTCATTTTAGTATTATAAGTGAATTTATGATTAAATATTATAAATTAACATATTTTCATTATATATCAAGGTTGGATGAGTTTGATGATGTGTGCAAGCATATTTGAAGATTTCAACAAAGTCAAAATTCACCACCTATCCTCAAATTCGAATTACATCTTTGAATATTTGAAAAAGATTTGAAGATAATCATTTAAGCTAACTTCAAGGAGAAGATCATGGAGATCTGGATAGGATATCTTATCCAAGATATTTATGGAGGATTTGAAGGAATAAGTTGAGAGAATAGTGGATCTGTAATTATGAGAATCTCATGTATAAAAGAGAGTGTTCTCTCTTCATTTTGGGGGGTTAGAAGAAGCATGTAATTCATAATTTAGTCTTGTAATTAGGAGAAGGGGGTTCTTAGCTTTGATTATTTCATTGTTATTCTTTCATGCTTTGTCATTTGATTGTTGTAATATAATTTGAGATTGATTTATTGTGTGAGCTCACATATGTCTTTTTTCATTCAACTCTTCACATGTTGTATTTTTTTCCTAGATTAATTTCCTGCTTTCCTAGTTAGTCTTTCAATGCTTTCCTAGATTAATTTCATTTCAGCAATTTAGATTAGATTACTTCTACTTTAGTCATGCATATATAGTGTGTGTGATTCGTAAGCCTACGAACCTCAGATTGAAAAATTAAATAGTTGGGCAAGTACTACAACGGAATTAAACGACAATATTTCCACCTAAAATTTTGGCGTCGTTGTTGGGGAAGCATGCTGGATTGAAGTTTAGTTTGAATTTTCATGCAAGTGTGATTAGTCATGCTCCTAACTCCGAGGTGACATATGGGTAAGGGCATGTAGGGAGTGTTTCAATTCCTGCAAGCATAAGTGTAGATTTCAATTCCTGCAAGTGTGTCAGTATGTGTTGGTAAGGGATCATAGTAGTTACTTGAGTGGAGACTCCTCATGTTCTCCCTGCCAACGTATTCCTAAATCTGAGGTAAGACGTCGACCTCATTTGGGACAAAGCATGTAGAATGTGACTTTCAATTTTTGCAATTTTAATTCCAGCAATTCACATTTCTGCAATTCCAATTTTTGCAACTATGAAGAGGTTTTCATGTGTTTCAGCAAATGTGATTTTCAGTTTTTTTTTTTTTTTTTTTTTTTTGGGTGCCGTAAGAACCCCCTTTTCAATATGATTTAACTATGAGTTTAATCTTGGAACAACTCACTCAGATCCTTGCAAAAGTCGAGATCTCCTCTTCTCACGAAGATGAGATATTGACAACAACCACGAGCTTAATTACTCCTCCAATAGCGAACGAGGAATCAATATTCGAGGGATCCCGCACATTTAATAAAGAAAAATTATGCGAGCAAGAGATACAGGAGGACAATGAGGAGCTGAAGCATGATATGAAGGAGGGAAATTTCACCTACGGAATATTTATCTAGAAATGGTTCTGTTAAGCCCTAATATTGGCTCATTACCCCTTAATTGGGGCATATTACATTAGTAATGTTATTTTATTTATGTCGGATTTATTCCATTAGTTGTAATTATACCTCCTAGTCTCCTATATATACCGAGGAGACATTTTCATTTGGAATCATCTTGTACTTGAACATTTATGTGGAGTAAAAGGAGGTTTCCCCCTCGAAGAGGCTTATTATCTGAAATTCTCTCTTTTTCAAGGTGTTGAGTACTTATTCTGAGGTTTTTCTATGCTATATTGATATTTGGTTCACATTGACTTGGGATGGATAATGGTTGTAAAAGACCTGGGGTATTAATTGTTTCCACCTTATTTTGTTGGCAAACCGAACATTCTGCCACAAGCCTTTGCACATAAGTTTTAAGGCCATCCCAAAAAACATCCTTCTTGAATCTATGGTAGGTTTTCAAAAATCCTTAGTGTCCTCCTACTAGAGAGGTGTGCAATTATAATAGTACCTTTTATTTGAGTTGGGAGTTCTTACATAAATATAAGCGATCTTTGTACCATAGTGAATCATTTTTCCATGTAAATGTATTTGATGCACTGGGATCCTACTGCAACCTTTGAATGAGATTCCACACTTTTTCGTCATTCTTCCATTCATCCCTTGCTTCTATTATCCAATCGGGTTGGATAAATGAGATAGCATAGAGAAAGGCCTCAACATATTCATCCTTTCTTGAGAGTGCATCCACCACAACATTTTGCTTCCCCTTTTTATAGACGATTTCAAAATCATAACCCAATATCTTGGTTACCCATTTTTGGTGTTCTTTTGAAGATAGTCTTTATTCCAAGAAGTATTTAAGACTATCATGATCTGTTTTGACCTTGAAGTGCCTACCTATTAGGTAAGGACACCATTTATTCAATGCATGTAGTATTGCCATCTTTTCCTTCTCATAAATGGGTTTGTGTAAGTCCTTTCCCTTGAGTGGTCGACTTTCAAAAGCCAGGGGCCTTCCTTCTTGCATTATGACAACACCAATTCCATTTCCTGAGGCATCAAATTCCACAATAAATGTTTTTGTGAAGTCTGGAGTGGTCAAGACATGAGATTTTCACATCACCTCTTTAAGTTTTTCAAAAGCTACATGGCAGCCCAAATATTATTATAAGTGACAGAGATCCCATCTTCACTGGACATTTTTGGACAAAAATATTTTCTTGTTTGGGTACTCAATTGGATCATAGCTCATCCTATCATCCTCAATTTGATGGACAAACCGAGATAGTGAACAAATGTCTGGAAGGATACCTTCATTGCTTTGTCTCTGATAAACAAACACAATGGTTCAAATGGTTACCCTTGACAGAGTGGTGGTATAACACTTCCTTTCATACTGCAACAAAAATGACACCCTTTATAGCACTCTATGGATACCACCCTCCTTCCATCACTTCTTCTCTAAAATAAAAATCTAAGGTTCAAGCAGTGGAAGATCACA
The DNA here is from genome assembly GCA_009831015.1 of Picea engelmannii. Classification (NCBI taxonomy): domain Eukaryota; kingdom Viridiplantae; phylum Streptophyta; class Pinopsida; order Pinales; family Pinaceae; genus Picea; species Picea engelmannii. The sequence goes on from ML776736.1 coordinate 1,967,387, forward strand.
TCGAGCATCAACAACAAGTTCTCCAAATCTTAAAGGACAACCTGACCATGGCACATAATCGCGTGAAACAAAAAGCAGATCAACATCGTAGTGAAAGAAGTTTTGAAGTAGGGGATTGGGTGTTTTTAAGACTACAACCATACAAACAGATGTCCCTTAAGCAATCCAAGAAGGATAATAAATTATCACCAAATTACTATGGCCCTTATAAGGTGTTTCAAAAGATTGGAACTATGGCATACAAATTGGAGTTGCCTGCATCTTCACAAGTAGACCCAGTTTTCCATGTTTCATGCTTAAAGAAGGTTATAGGTGACAAGATCCTAGTTCAAACTATATTTCCAGAACTTGACGAGGAAGGAAAAATCATATTGGATCCTGAAGCCATCACTGATACAAGAATTCGCCAGCTGAGGAATAGATCCATTTCAGAGTATCTCATTAAATGGAGGAAACTATCGGCTGAAGATTCCACTTGGGAAGATAAGTCTTTTATACATAAGCATCCA
>ML776736.1:1967945-2046264 GCA_009831015.1 Picea engelmannii
AATCATCTTGTACTTGAACATTTATGTGGGGTAAAAGGAGGTTTCCCCCTCAAAGAGGCTTATTATCTGAAATTCTCTCTTTTTCAAGGCGTTGAGTACTTATTCTGAGGTTTTTCTATGCTATATTGATATTTGGTTCTTAATAGGTTCCAAGTAAGTACTCATTTAGATAAATTTCGTTTTTATTTTTATTTAGTTAGTTTGTCGTTACAACAACAAAATTCGTTTATTTTTGTAAATTTCCATTTTTCATTCAAAAAATTTCCATTGAACCTATTGTTGTTACTGTTACGTGAATGGCTCCATTGGAAATTTGCCTACACTTAACTAATTTTTAATTCTAATTAGTATAGAGTAGGTAGGCTTTCATTTTCAGTTTTTGTTTTCATTTTCCGATTTTGCTTTTACCTAGAATAAGTATGCTCTCCTCTGCGCTTCGTGCGATTGCGAGGATCAAAAAATAGGGATGATTTTGATTTTAGGAATGAATTTTTTTGCGTCCATCCTTTGACTTGCAAATAAACACAATAAACAATTTTTTTAGACGAATAAAAACAAAACCAAATTTTACATGCTGTTACAGTGAAAATTTTCGCTGTTGCAGCATGCTGATACATCGAAAATTTTACATGATGTTACAGCATGCCAAAATAGTGAAATTTCTACATGCTGATACAACAAAATTTTACATGCTGAAACAATGACATTTTTGTTGTAACCGTGATTGAACTATGTCTTCTTGGTTTGGTTTATTTCTAGTTTTGAGTCACATCAACGCTGCCTTGTCCTCCATCTTTATCCTGTAACCTGGAATAAACCCTACAAACAAAACAATATATCATAAATTTGAAATGCACAGGACAAAGGAAGGTCTAAGGTTCTATTTTTCTGACCATCATGTCCTCATTAGGAAATCAAATATGAAGGTAGTCAATCAATACCTCAATAACTCGGTTTCAACTAGCCTTCACTAGCACTGAACTCTAATTTATCTGATCAAAATGAAATTGTTTATCACTATTCGCTATTTCCACTGTGCATGAACATCTTCTTGCATATTACTCATGAGCTATAATTAAAATGAGAGAACAATGCTGAAGAATATATGTAGCGGTCACCAAGCCAAATAAATCCACACCTGGAATTGGAGTTGCTTCTTAAACTCGGTCAAATGCAATTTCATGGTACACATTAAAGATGCTAGGCAATATGTGGTCGGGTCTAGTGTGATGGTTGTTGAAATTGCTTGGACTGCCCTGGTCTAGCGATTGGTATGCAGATTGAATGGTAGATATGGACGAGATGGAGGTGCACACTCTAGCAGCCTTGCTGAAATAACTGCCTAAAGGAATGCACAGGTAAGTGCATGACGAGAGGGATCGATGATGTAAGAAGATCCATTTTTTTTTTCATATCCCATATTCTCAATATACCCCCGAAATCCGGTTTTAGATTGTTTATCTCCTCGTTCAACAACATTCAAAGTTTTTTTTTCTGCCGGAGGTTGTAAGACTAGATCTGATTTGATTAATTTGCAACAATCTTATTTGATTATTTTTAATGGTGCACCGATTTCATTGTATTTGATTTGATTTGTAACGATCTTATTTCCACCATCAGCCTCCACGAATTTTCCATGAGGGAACACAAACCCAGCTTTATGAATGACACTTTGATTGAGACACATGGTCACTGGGTGAATGCCAATTATTTCCCAGTATGGAAAATCGAAGAGTAGACGTATCAGTTGGAACTTGCCTCTAGAAAATGCTCATCAGTTGGACCGCCTAACATGCAGACAGTCAACTTCAGCTACAATTTGTGAGAAAACCATGATGAATTTCAAAAATCCAGGACATGGGTTTTGTACAGAAGGGTCCTATTTAGTTGAATCATGAGTGGTTTTTTAAAATTCCACTCGGTTTGAGAGTAGTTCACATTTTTCTGAACATGAAAATACATATTTTTGGATGGTTGGTTTTCCAATGTGGCACACAAACACAGGCAACATGAACATCAGTGGGATTGATTGATAGAGCTTTGATTGCATGCACGACAAAGAAATATAAAGAGAATAAATCAGAACTATGGGCAGAATGTATCAATTTAGGAGGGTAGAGTCAATAAAATTTTAATAAAATATTTTTGCTCTCGGCATCAATGACTGATGTATTTTTGCAGGCATTATGTTACTTTCTTTAGGATTGATGTTTGCGTCTGCCTACAGGTTGATATTTGTCACAGAGACTTGTATGCTCTGGAGGTTCAATATATTTGATGACGTACATGTTTGATTATGCATAAAACAATCAAAATCAATGGAGCAACTTGACTAATTTCTTGGGTAAATTTGACAAGCAACGTATTTAATATTCCAGGACTTTAGTGACAATTCTCAACAACTGGTTATTATGCACATGGGAGGATATGACAAGCCTAGTGATTTTGTCACGTTTGATTTTCTTTTTATTTTGTTGTAATATAGAGATAAAACAAAAACAATAAAGTACATATATATAAAAACCAAAAAATATATATAAAAAATAAAATAAAACAACATTTCATTTGTTTGTTTGTTTTTGTTTATAATAATAATAATAAAAACAAACAAAAATAAAATTACAAATGGACACTTTAAATCATTCTGAAAACAATAATCATTACATGTTTTTATGTTTAACGTTTCTTTGTTTTTCTTAAGTCACTTTGGCGGAATCAATGATAAAACTAACAAGTGCGAACAACAGGTATAACTGCATTTATTTTCTATTTTGAATTTGTTTGCATTTGTACTTAATCTTGCATTTCACATCTTACGTTTCTCTCACAAGTTTGATTGCAGGATTAGTATTAAAATAGATTGCAGGAACAAGACGCTCATAATTCATGCCGCAATGATCTTCGAGAATCACAAACATTTTTCAAAAAAACATGTTTGTTAACAGTTTGAAGGAGTCGATCTTCATTATACATTTAATGACATATGTTGTTACACATGAATTTTACATGCTGTTACCCATGTATTTTACATGATGTTACTCCTGTATTTTCAACATGTTGTTACTACACCTATTCATAAACCATTCTGCGTCATGATATGCTTACCTAAATTACTCCTTGTCAGTACATTGATCATCCCTGTGTTGAAGCCATCTTTCATTGCCTTATCCATCATGACTTCGCACATCCCTATATTTCTGATATGCATACATCATTTCCTTTATCTTTTTAAGTTCATTTTTTCCTTTCTAGTTTTCCTTCTGAATAAAACAAACTCCCTTTCCATGATTACATTGCCTTGCCATACACATTGTTGCTACTAAGATCTATCTTTTAGTCCTACCAATATTTTTATACAAACTCACGTTGAATGATGTGGGATTCCTTAAGGCCCACCTTTCAACAGTCTTGCCCCATCGACCTCAACACCTTATTTGGGAAATAGACCAGAGTCCATTTTGAGTACCTAGAGGCTTGCATGCCTTAATGGAAATTTCTCTCACTGATGATCATGGGAATACATCAATGTCCCTTGATCATCAAATCTTGCTAGTAGATCAACCTCAGCACATCCATTCGCAAATCGCAAGATGTACTCGGGTACCTTGGCTCTCATTGACATCAATGGTGATTTGCCTCACATTGGTTAACGACATTCATCAATGGTCGGTAATCCAATGATTTCTCTTCATGATCGACACCGACACATTCATTCACATGATTAGAATTGTACCATTAGTTTGTAGCGGGTGAAGACTATACACTTTTTCATGATCCCCTCAACAGTTGCAACAGTTTGATTTCATATCTATAAGAGTACCACATTTCCATATTCTCTACTTTCAACATTTCTTATGATTTAGTAGTAGTAGTTCATATTCTTTCACTTCCATGATCCAGTTACAACAACAACAACATTAACAGTTCCATTTTCATGATTCTGCAACAATGACATCTTCCATGCTCTAGCACCAGCCATATTTCGATTGCATCGTTCATCATCATTATTGGGTAAGTGAAGGTATGTTCTTTTCTAATCTTTAGTCATGTAATTCCTTATTTGCTAGTAATGAATAACTTTGGAAAATTCCCTCACCATGCTCTATTTCCTTTTTCACTTTCATAACCTATGCCAAGTTTCATAAGGATATGCAACCACTTCAGTTGCAGGGGGAGGGAACCTATATTCACTACATATTCATTACCATTATTCCATTTTACCATCTCATCATTCCATTTATGATTCACTAACATTTATTTTCCAACGACACTTTGTTGCATTTCGATTGATATACATATTAGCATGATTCATAAAGATAAAGAAAATGCTTTCTTATACACAGTGATGCTTTCTTATTCACATTGAGAGATTATTATTATTTCTAGTGAGTATATGACTAAATTATTGCAGCAAGAAAATAAATAAAGTGAATTTTGTTAACACAAGAACCAACATTCTTTGTATTCATGGTTGTCACACAAGAACCAACCATAAGAAAATTTAAGTTGTTATTCATGTATTTCACATGTTGTTAGTCTTGTATTTCATACCCTAGAAACATTCATTGTTAAAAGGACATCATCAATCAAAGCCATAGTTTGAATGCCAAAAGTTCTTAAGAAGATCCATGCATGGTTGCATGAGGACATGCAACAAGTTGAGTTGGGGGACATGTTGAGCCTTAGAAATGTCGTATTTTCATCCACCTTTTCCTTCATTATTCATTACATTCCATCGCCACATTAACCTTTTGATGCAGGAGCATCTCCCACATCAAGCGAGCCAGCGCGAAAGCGGAAAGACAGCTGGACAAGCCAACACAAATTTTGAAAAACGCTTTGGAATTGTTGCATGATCTTAAATGTAACAATTTAATGAAGCGCACTTTGTATATTGTAAATGGACCTTGAGCGGATTGCTCTCGTACTTAGTAGGTAGGAGGCATTTAAAATAGTTAATGCAAGTAGGTAGAATTTAATTCTAGATTAGACTGTTTGAGAGCGCAGGAGGGAAACGGGATATAGACACCCTCATTGTGCATTGTAACATTATTCAGAAAGATGATGAAGCAACATTGTTGAAGAGAGCATGCAGAGAGCTGTGTAAGAACACCCATGTACAGACATTTGAATTAATAGAAAGCTTGGATTCAAATTCATGCTTTGTGTTGTTCTCCATGTATTGATGTTGATATCCTCATGAATGTTTGCTCCAGTTATACATTTTCTTGTATATGCTGTGTATATGATTTTCATGTGTGAATGGAATTTTGAGAGAGAGAAGGAATGAGTTTCAATTGTTTCTCTATTTAAGCCAGAGAATTCCTGCAAGGAGTGCAGTTGAAGTGTCCGCAAGGAGTGCGTTGACAGAGGGTTCAGATAGAGATAAATTTTGTTCTCATTCATCCCAAAGGTGCAGTTGGACACAGGAGCCGTGCAAGGAGTGCGCAGGCCAAGGGAAGCTTCAGGGTAGTGAACTTGAGTAAAGAATTGAGAGACTGTTGTTGCAGGCATGCGCAGAGTCGAAGACTTCAACACTTAGACGTGGTTGAAGGGTTGCCGCAAGGAGTGCATGCACGAGGTTTTCTAAAGGACTTGAAAATCGTGGAAAAGCTCAGGAGGGATAGGCCTTCAAAATTCGTTGAAGGACAGCGCAGAGGAAGGTTGTGCCTTGAAGATTCAAGAAGCGTCGCAAGTTTTCATGCAGGCAAACAAGTTTTCATGGAAGAGCATTTCGTCATTTCGTAGAATTCATCTAGAAGGATGAACGGACAGTATTCTCAAGGAGAATCCACGAATTCCCGTGGGCCGTTAGATCTCAAGAAGGTGCAGGTCAGATACGACAAAGTATTTCCAAAGTTAAAATATCAGGAGGGGCGGAGCCATTGATTAGGGACACGAAGATCGTTGGATCTACTCGTGGATCGGCATATCGGGGTTTCGTGAATTGAAACTCCAAAAAAACATTGCAACAAGAAATTGTGATATTGCGATACGCGATATTCCAGTGGGTGCGTAAACAGTGTGGGCCACAGCTGAGTTGGCGAGTCGAGGACAAGTGGCACAAGCTATCGGGGTTTCGTGGTGAGAAGTCCCGATACAATAGCATCAAGATTCACGAAATCGCGAACCCTGAATTTCCTATAGAGGTGACAGGACGTTGAAAAGTCAACTCGCACGCGTGTCGGACAATCGGTATATCGAAAGTCGGGAGTTGGTAAAAAAAAGTGTTCGACATCGCAATAAGAGAAATCATGATAGGAGAAAGTTCCAACAGGGTAAAAGGAAAGGGTCAGCGTTGACTGAGGTATCGGGCCTCGAGGATTCGAGAAGTGCAGCGCTCTACCTTTGGACTCGTGAAGTTGCGAGTTATGATTCCCCGATAAGAAAAGAGAGGGGGATCGCGGGAAGAGATCTGTGGGTGCAGATTTCACGATAGGGAAATAGAAGGACCTTGGTGTTCTTCGGGCCGAGGAATGAGAAGATCCTGTGTGTGTGCGTGGACCTTCCAACCTGTGGGTGGTGAAGGGGCCGCGTTGCTGTCAGTTTATGGTATCAGAGAACAGAAAGGTTCTTTGCTTTCTATAGCAGAGAAGAGAAAGACAGTCACCCGATCTAGAAGATAGGGAGATGTCGCGGAGAAGAGGCAGGCAGATGGCAGATCCAGAAATGGAGAGGCAAATGCGTGATCTCCGAGAAAGACTCGAAGACATGGAGACAGCACAAAGACACACAACTAGTGCAGGGGATCTCAGTGATTCCGAGAGAGAAGTCGAGGCTGAACATGAAGAGGAAGTTGCAGCCGAAGATGCATCAAATGAGCGTTTGATCAAAGCTATTTCCAGGATGGGTGCAAGAGTGAAGATGGACATTCCAGTTTATGAGGGAAACTTGGATGCAGAGGAGCTTCTAGATTAGATTAGATCTCTAGATACTTTCTTTGACTACGAAGATGTCGAAGAGGACAAGAAAGTCAAGCATGTTGTCACACACTTGAAAGGACATGCAACATTGTGGTGGGATGAGCTACAAGCTGACAGACGCTGCAAGGGCAAGAAAAAGATAAAGAGCTGGGATAGGATGATCACGAAGATGAAGGCGAAATTCATCCCAAGAGATTATCAAATTACTCTATTCAGGAGGATGCAGAACCTGAGACAAAAGCTAATGACAGTGAAAGAATACACTGAGGAATTCTACAGACTGAACATCAGGGCAAGTCATCGGGAGAGCGATGATGAAAAATTTTCCAGATATATGAATGGCATGAGATATGATATCCAGGACGAGATGAGCATGGTAACCATCCAAACGGTGGAAGATGCTTACCAGATGGCTCTGAAAGCAGAAGAGAAGATGATCCAAAAGCAGAGTCAGAGGGGCAGAGGCAGAAGTCAGCCCAGAGGCAAAGAATTTGCCCAGGACAAATTCCAGAAGCCCAAGGAGGAATGGAAGAAACCTCAGGGTAAAGTTGAGAGAGGTGGAACCTCACAGTGAGGGAAACAATATGCTGAGCATAGAGGGTAGCATAATGAGCAGAGAGGAGATTATGCTGACAATAACAACACTTTTCCTCGTACTAGAGGTAGAGGAAGAGGAAGAGGTGGAGTAATCACATGTTTCACATGTGGGAAGAATGGGCACAAGTCATTCGAGTGTCCAGAGAAAAAGAAGGAGACTGGGGAAGCTCACATCACTGAAGCGCAGAGGTGGGATGTTGAGGTAGAAGATGCAGAAGGAAGAAGATCGCTGATGATGTGAAAAGTCCTTTTGACACCTAAGAAAGAGGTGGAAAGTTCAGTCCAAAGGACCAGACTTTTTAGGACTTCTTGCAAGAGAGATGGTAGAGAAGCTGGAGCTGGAGACGACTGATCATCCAAGCCCATATAAAGTTTCATGGCTACAGAAAGGACACCAGGTAACTGTCACTAAACAATGCTTGGTTGAATTCAAGATAGGAGGATATAATGATAAGATCTTATGTGATGTCATTCCTATGGATGTTTGTCATCTATTGCTGGGTAGACCATGGAAATATGATAGAAATATGATTCATGATGGGAGAATGAACACATACACCCTGGAGAAGAATGGGAGGACAGACATGTTGCTTCCGATAAAGGATAAGGACATGAAGTCGGAAGTAAGCAACACAGTACTTCTCATGAGTGGGAAGGAACTTCTTACAGAGGTTAAGAAGAAGGAAGATCCACAATTCTTTGTGGTTAGGAAACCAAGGACTATTCTGACTAGCACGAGAGTGGATGATTTACTAGATGAAGTTCAAGAACTGCTAGAAGAGTTCGTTGGCATAATAGTGGATGAACTACCTCATTCGTTGCCACTGATAAGAAGTGTGAGTAATCATATTGATCTCATACCAGGAGCCAGTTTTCCAAACAAATCCGCGTATAGATTGACGCCGCAGGAGAATGAGGAAGTTAAAAGGCAAGTCCAAGAGTTATTGGACAAAGGGTTGGTCAGGGAGAGATTGAGTCCATCTGTTGTTCCAACAGTACTCAGTCTGAAGAAAGACGGAGGCTGGAGGATGTGTACTGACTCAAGGGAGATCAATAAGATAACCATTAGGTACAGATTTCCATTGCCGATGATGGATGATTTAATGAATTTCTTAAGTGGAGAAAAATATTTTTCAAAGATTGATCTGAAAAGCGGATATCACCAGATTCGCATGAGAGAAGGTGATGAGTGGAAGACAACCTTCAAAAGAAACGAAGGGTTGTATGAATGGCTTGTTATGCCGTTTGGCTTAACAAATGCACCAAGTACCTTCATGAGGTTGATGAACGAAGTCCTGAGGGAGTTCATCGAGAAATTTTTCATTGTGTATTTAGATGATATACTGGTTTACAGTAAGACAGTGGCAGAGCATTTGAAGCATTTGGCTACAGTGATGTAGAAGTTACAGCAAGAGAAGCTGTTGATAAACATGAAGAAATCTTCATTCATGAAGACATAGCTCATTTACTTGGGGTTTGTTATTTTGGAGAATGAGTTGAGGATGGATCCAGATAAGGTGGAAGTGATCAAGAATTGGCCATCACCGAGGAATATATTTGAGGTGAGAAGTTTTCATGGATTGGCTAGTTTCTACCGAAAGTTCATCAGGAATTTCAGTGGAATTAGTGCAGCAATGATGGATACAGTGAAGAAGCGACATAAGTATTTTCACTGGACAACAGAGGCTGAGAAAATTTTTAATTTATTGAAAAGGAATATTACGGAACAACCAGTTCTGGTGTTGCCAGATTTCCAGAAGACATTTCAGGTGAAATGCAATGCAAGCGGATTTGCGATAGGGGTAGTCTTGAGTCAAGAAGACATGCCAATCACGTATTTTAGCAAGAAGCYGAATGAGGCAAAATTGAAGTACTCCACGTATGATAAGGAGTTTTATGCTATCATACAAGCATTAAAGAAATGGAGGCATTACTTGATACCCAAAGAATTTGTTCTATACAATGATAATCATGCACTGCAGTTTGTGACTCAATAGGAGAAGTTGAATCAGAAACATGTCAAATGGGTTGAGTATATGTAGAATTTCACTTTTGTGATTAAGCATATTTTTGGTACTGCTAACAAAGTTGTTGATGCTTTGAGCAGGAAGTGTTTGTTGTTGCAGGAGTTCAGAGTCAAGACCTTAGGTTTTGATGATCTCAGGAATATGTACGTCGTTGATCCAGATTTTGGAGAGGCGTATGAAGCAGCTRAGAATCCAGTTCTCAGAGACAGAAGCCCTTGGATAGATTATATGAACTAGGAAGGATTGTTGTTCAGAGGCAATCAACTGTGTATTCCAAAATGCTCCATGAGGGAGAACTTATTAAAGGAGAAACATAGTGGAGGATTGGCAGGACATTTTGGCCATGAAAAGACATTCACGAAGCTGAATGAGTCCTATTTTTGGCCGGGAATGTGAGCATATGTCAAGATATTTGTAGACAGATGCAAACTTTTCCAGCATTCGAAGGGGAAGAAGTAGAATGCAGGTTTTTATCAACCATTTCCCATACCAAAGAAGCCATGGGATGCAATTAGCATGGATTTTGTATTGTGGTTGCCAAGAACACAAAGAGGTGTTGATTCGATCTTTGTGGTGGTGGATAGATTTTCCAAGATGGCACACTTCATTCCGTGTCAGAAGACCAACGATGCAACTCACATCGCGGACCTATTTTTCAAAGAGGTCATTCGACTTCATGGGTTTCCGAAGAGTATAGTTTCAGATAGAGATACGAAATTCATAGGGTATTTTTGGAGGACCTTATGGAAGAAGCTGGGAACTAACCTGTTGTTTAGCTCAGCATATCATCCACAGATGGATGGACAGACATAAGTGGTCAACAAAAGTCTGGGAGACTTGCTGAGAAGCTTGGTGAAAGAGCACCATAGCCAGTGGGATAGCATATTACCACAGGTAGAGTTCGCATACAATGACTCAGTGAATTGGAGCACAGGCCAGAGTCCATTTCAGGTTGTTTATGGTATGCAGCCGAGAGGGATTTCTGAACTGAGGGATTCAAAACAGACTGTGACTAGGAGCACTAGTGCAGAAGAGTTCGCAGAAGCAATGAAGGAACTTCACAGCCAAGTGAAGCAGTGACTGCTGGAATCAAATCAGGAGTATAAATGCAGAGAAGATCATCATAGGAGACAACTTCAGTTTGAAGTTGGTGATCTAGTTCTGGCACATTTGAGAAAAGAAAGGTTCTCGAGAGGAACATACAATATATTGAAGATGAAGAAAATCGGTTCATGTAGGGTCTTAAGGAAGTTTGGTAGGAATGATTATGAGATTGAATTACCCGATGGGATCGAAATTTCTCCGATATTCAATGTCTCAGATTTGTACCCATATAGAGCTGGAGAAGCAGAGACTGAAAATGAACAGCCAGTGATCCAGTGGATGAAACAAATGCCAGTTGCAAACAAACCACAAATGGAGCGCATACTAGATAAGAGAGTGAGCAAAAGGACCAAGCGTAAGGAATACTTCGAGTATCTGGTCAAATGGAAGAATCATCCAGTTGAAGATGCCAGCTAGGAGACTGAAGCTGAGATCTAGAAGCATGGACAAACTGTGTAGGAGCTCATGGACAGGAGCCCATGAATTTTTTCAAGTGAGGGAGTTTGATGCAGGAGCATCTCCCACATCAAGCGAGCCAGTGCGGAAGCGGAAATACAACTGGACAAGCCAACACAAATTTTGAAAAACGCTTTGGAATTGTTGTGCGATCTTAAATGTAACAATTTAATGAAGCGCACTTTGTATATTGTAAATGGACCTTGAGCGGATTGCTCTCATCCTTAGTAGGTAGGAGGCATTTAAAATAGTTAATGCAAGTAGGTAGAATTTAATTCTAGATTAGACTGTTTGAGAGCGCAGGAGGGAAATGGGATATAGACACCCTCATTGTGCATTTTAACATTATTCAGAAAGATGATGAAGCAACATTGTTGAAGAGAGCATGCAGAGAGCTATGTAAGAACACCCATGTACAGACATTTGAATTAATAGAAAGCTTGGATTCAAATTCATGCTTTGTGTTGTTCTCTGTGTATTGATGTTGATATGCTCATGAATGTTTGCTCTAGTTATACATTTGCTTGTATATGATGTGTATATGATTTTCATGTGTGAATGGAAGTCTGAGGGAGAGAAGGAATGAGTTTCAATTGTTTCTCTATTTAAGCCAGAGAATTCCTGCAAGGAGTGAAGTTGAAGTGTCCGCAAGGAGTGTGTTGATAGAGGGTTCAGATAGAGATAAATTTTGTTCTCATTCATCCCAAAGGTGTAGTTGGACACATGAGCCGTGCAAGGAGTGCACAGGCCAAGGGAAGCTTCAGGGTAGCAAACCTAAGTAAAGCATTGAGAGACTGTTGTTACAGGCGTGCGCAGAGTTGAATACTTCAACACTTAGACGTGGTTGAAGGGTTTCCGCAAGGAGTGCGTGCACGAGGTTTTCTAAAGGACTTGAAAATTTTGGAAAAGCTCAGGAGGGATAGGCCTTCAAAATTCCTTGAAGGACAACGTAGAGGAAGGTTGTGCCTTGAATATTCAAGAAGCGTCGCAAGTTTTCACGCAGGCGAACAAGTTTTTGTGCAAGAGCACTTCGTCATTACATAGAATTCATGCAGAAGGATGGACATACAATATTCTCTAATGAGAATCCATGAATTCCCGTGGGCCGTTAGATTTCGAGAAGGTGCAGGTGAGATACGACGAAGTATTTCCAAAGTTAAAAGCTCAGGAGGGGTAGAGTCGTTGATCAGGGCCACGAAGACCATTGGATCTACTCGTAGATCGACATATCGGGGTTTCGTGAATTGAAACTACAAAAAAACATTGCAACAGGAAATCACGATATTGCGATACGCGATATTCTGGTGGGTGCGTAAACAGTGTGGGCCACAACTGAGTCGGTGAGTGGAGGACAGGTGGCACAAGCTATCGAGGTTTCGTGGTGAGAAGTCTCGATACAATAACATCAAGATTCACGAAATCGCGAACCCCGAATTTCCGATAGAGGTGATAGGACGTTGAAAAGTCAACTCGCACGCGTGTCGGACAATCGGTATATCGGAAGTCGGGAGTCGGTAAAACAAAGTGTTCGACATCGCGATAAGTGCAATCGCGATAGGAGAAAGTTCCGACAGGGTAAAAGGAAAAGGTCAGCGTTGACTAAGGTATCGGGCCTCGGGGATTCAAGAAGTGCAGCGCTCGACCTTTGGACTCGTGAAGTCGCGAGTTCTGATTCCCCGATAAGAAAAGAGAGGGGGATCGCAGGAAGAGATCTGTGGGTGCAAATTTCCCGATAGGGAAATAGAAGGACCTTGGTGTTCTTCGGGTTGAGGAAGGAGTAGATCCTGTGTGTGCGCGTGGACCTTCCGATCTGCGGGTGGTGAAGGGGCCGCGTTGTCGTTAGTTTATGGTATCAGAGCACAGAAAGATTATTTGATTTCTGTAGCAGAGAAGAGAAAGACAGTCACCCGATCCAGAATATAGGGAGATGTCGCGGAGAAGAGGTAGGCAGATGGTAGATCCAGAAATGGAGAGACAAATGCGTGATCTCTGAGCAAGACTCGAAGACATGGAGACAACGCAAAGATGCACAGCTAGTGCAGGGGATCTCAGTGATTCCGAGAGCGAAGTCGAGGCTGAACATGAAGAGGAAGTTGCAACCGAAGATGCATCAAACGAGTGTTTGATCAAAGCTATTTCCAGGATGGGTGCAAGAGCGAAGATGGACATTCCAGTTTATGAGGGAAACTTGGATGTAGAGGAGCTTCTAGATTGGATTAGAGCTCTAGATACTTAATTCGACTACGAAGATGTCGAAGAGGACAAGAAAGTCAAGCATGTTGTCACACGCTTGAAAGGACATGCATCATTGTGGTGGGATGAGCTACAAGATGACAGACACTGCAAGGGAAAGCAGAAGATAAAGAGTTGGGACAGGATGATCGCGAAGATGAAGGAGAAATTCATCCCAAGAGATTATCAAATTACTCTGTTCAGAAGGATGCAAAACCTGAGACAGAAGCTGATGACAGTGAAAGAATACACTGAGGAATTCTACAGACTGAACATCAGGGCAGGTCATCGAGAGAGCGATGATGAAAAAGTTTCCAGATATATGAATGGCCTGAGATATGATATCCAGGACGAGATGAGCATGGTAACCATCCAAACGGTGGAAGATGCTTACCAGATGGCTATGAAAGCAGAAGAGAAGCTGATCCGAAAGAAGAGTCAGAGGGGCAGAGGCAGAAGTCATCCTAGAGGCAAAGAAGTTTCCCAGGACAAATTCCAGAAGCCTAAGGAGGAATGGAAGAAATCTCAGGGTAAAGTTGAGAGAGGTGGAGCCTCACAGTGAGGGCAACAATATGTTGAGCATAGAGGGAAAAATAATGAGCAGAGAGGAGATTATGCTGACAATAAAAACACTCTTCCTCATACTAGAGGTAGAGGAAGAGGAAGAGGTGGAGTAATCACATGTTTCACATGTGGGAAGAATGGGCACAAGTCATTCGAGTGTCCAGAGAAAAAGAAGGAGACTGGGGAAGCTCACATCACTAAAGCGCAGAGGCGGGATGTTGAGGCAAAAGACGCAGAAGGCAGAAGATCGTTGATGATGCGAAAAGTCCTTTTGACACCTGAGAAAGAGGTGGAAATTTCAGTCCAAAGGACCAGACTTTTCAGGACTGCTTGCAAGAGAGATGGTAGAGAAGCTGGAGCTGGAGACGACTGATCATCCAAGCCCATATAAAGTTTCGTGGCTACAGAAAGGACACCAAGTAACTGTCACTAAACAATGCTTGGTTGAATTCAAGATAGGAGGATATGATGATAAGATCTTATGTGATGTCATTCCTATGGATGTTTGTCATCTATTGCTGGGTAGACCATGGAAATATAATAGAAATGTGATTCATGATGGGATAATGAACACATTCACCCTGGAGAAGAATGGGAGGACACACATGTTTCTTCCAATAAAGGATAAGGACGTGAAGCTAGAAGTAAGCAACACAATACTTCTCATGAGTGGGAAGGAACTTCTTACAGAGGTTAAGAAGAAGGAAGATCCACAATTCTTTGTGGTCAGGAAACCGAGGATTGTTCTGACTAGCACAAGAGTGGATGATTTACCAGATGAAGTTCAGGAACTGCTGGAAGAGTTAGCTGACATCATAGTGGACGAACTACCTCATTCGTTACCACCGATAAGAAGTGTGAGTCATCATATTGATCTCATACCAGGAGCCAATTTTCCAAACAAATCCACGTACAGATTGATGCCGAAAGAGAATGAGGAAGTTAAAAGGCAAGTCCAGGAGTTATTGGACAAAGGGTTGGTCAGGGAGAGCTTGAGTCCATGTGTTGTTCCAACGGTTCTCAGTCCGAAGAAAGATGGAGGCTAGAGGATGTGTACTGACTCAAGGGTGATCAATAACATAACCATTAGGTACAGATTTCCATTGTCGATGATGGATGATTTAATGGATTGCTTAAGTGGAGAAAAATATTTTTCAAAGATTGATCTGAAAAGCGGATATCACCAGATTCGCATGAGAGAAGGTGATGAGTGGAAGACAGCCTTCAAAACAAACGAAGGGTTGTATGAATGGCTTGTTATGCCATTTGGCTTAACAAATGCACCAAGTACCTTCATGAGGTTGATGAACAAAGTCCTGAGGGAGTTCATCGGGAAATTTGTCATTGTGTATTTAGATGACATATTGGTTTATAGTAAGATAGTGGCAGAGCATTTGAAGCATTTGGCTACAGTGATGTAGAAGTTACAACAGGAGAAGTTGTTGATAAACATGAAGAAATATTCATTCATGAAGACAAAGCTCATTTACTTGGGGTTTGTTATTTCGGCGAATGAGTTGAGGATGGATCCAGATAAGGTGGAAGTGATCAAGAATTGGCCATCACCGAGGAATATATTTGAGGTGAGAAGTTTTCATGGATTGGCTAGTTTCTACCGAAAGTTCATCAGGAATTTCAGTGGAATTAGTGCAGCAATGATGGATACAGTGAAGAAGTGGCATAAGTCTTTTCACTGGACAACAGAGGCTGAGAAAAGTTTTAATTTATTGAAAAGGAAGATTATGGAACAACCAGTTCTGATGTTGCCGGATTTCAAGAAGACATTTCAGGTGAAATGCGATGTAAGCGGATTTGCGATAGGGGTAGTCTTGAGTCAAGAAGACATGCCAATCACGTATTTTAGCGAGAAGCTGAATGAGGAAAAATTGAAGTAATCCACGTATGGTAAGGATTTTTATTCTATCATAAAAGCATTAAAGAAATGGAGGAATTACTTGATACCCAAAGAATTTGTTCTATACAGTGATAATCATGCACTGCAGTTTGTGACTCAACATGAGAAGTTGAATCAGAAACATGTCAAATGGGTTGAGTATATGCAGAATTTCACTTTTGTGATTAAGCATATTTCTGGTACTACTAACAAAGTTGTTGATGCTTTGAGAAGGAAGTGTTTTTTGTTGCAGGAGTTCAGAGTCAAGACCTTAGGTTTTGATGATCTCRGGAATATGTACGTTGTTGATCCAGATTTTGGAGAGGCGTATGAAGCAGCTGAGAATCCAATTMTCAAAGACAGAAGCCCTTGGATAGATTATATGAACTAGGAAGGATTGTTGTTCAGAGGCAATCAACTGTGTATTCCAAAATGCTCCATGAGGGAGAACTTATTAAAGGAGAAACATAGTGGAGGATTGGCAGGACATTTTGGCCATGAAAAGACATTCACAAAGCTGAATGAGTCTATTTTTGGCCAGGAATGTGAGCAGATGTCAAGAGATTTGTAGACAGATGTAGAATTTGCCAGCATTCAAAGGGGAAGAAGCAGAATGCAGGTTTTTATCAACCATTGCCCATACTAGAGAAGTCATGGGATGCGATTAGCATGGATTTTGTATTGGGGTTGCCAAGAACACAAAGAGGTGTTGATTCGATATTTGTGGTGGTGGATAGATTTTCCAAGATGGAACACTTCATTCCGTGTCATAAGACCAACGATGCAACTCACATCGCGAACTTGTTTTTCAAAGAGGTCATTCGACTTCATGGGTTGCCGAAGAGTATAGTTTTGGATAGAGATACGAAATTCATAGGGCATTTTTGGAGGACCTTATGGAAGAAGTTGGGAACTAACCTGTTGTTTAGTTCAGCATATCATCCATAGACAGATGGACAGACAGAAGTGGTCAACAAAAGTCTGGGAGACTTGCTGAGAAGCTTGGTGACAGAGCACCATAGCCAGTGGGATAGCATATTACCACAGGCAGAGTTCGCATACAATGACTCAGTGAATCGGAGCACAGTCCAAAGTCCATTTCAGGTTGTTTATGGTATGCAGCTGAGAGGGATTTCTGAACTGAGGGATTCAGAACAGACTGTGACTAGGAGCGCTAGTGCAAAAGAGTTCGCAGAAGCAATGAAGGAACTTCACAGCCAAGTGAAGTAGCGACTACTGGAATCAAATCAAGATTATAAACGCAGAGCAGATCATCATAGGAGACAACTTCAGTTTGAAGTTGGTGATCTGGTTCTGGCACATTTGAGAAAAGAAAGGTTCCCAAGAGGAACCTACAATAAATTGAAGATGAATAAAATCGGGTCATGTAGGGTCTTAAGGAAGTTTGGGACGAATGCTTATGAGATTGAATTACCCGATGGGATCAAAATTTCTCCGATATTCAATGTCTCATATTTGTACCCATATAGAGCTGGAGAAGCAGAGACTGAAAATGAACAGCCAATGATCCAGTGGATGAAACAAAAGCCAGTTGCAGACAAACCACAAATGGAGCGCATACTAGATAAGAGAGTGAGCAAAAGGATCAGGCATAAGGAATACTTTGAGTATATGGTCAAATGGAAGAATCATCCAGTTGAAGATGCCAGCTAGGAGACTGAAGCCGAGATATAGAAGCATGGACAAACTGTGTAGGAGCTCATGGACAGGAGCCCATGAATTTTTTCAAGTGAGGGAGTATGATGCAGGAGCATCTCCCACATAAAGCGAGCCAATGCGGAAGCAGAAAGACAGCTGGACAAGCCAACACAAATTTTGAAAAACGCTTTGGAATTGTTGCGCGATCTTAAATGTAACAATTTAATGAAGCGCACTTTGTATATTGTAAATGGACCTTGAGCAGATTGCTCTCGTCCTTAGTAGGTAGGAGGCATTTAAAATAGTTAATGCAAGTAGGTAGAATTTAATTCTAGATTAGACTGTTTGAGAGTGCAGGAGGGCAATGGGATATAGACACCCCCATTGTGCATTGTAACATTATTTAGAAAGATGATGAAGCAACATTGTTGAAGAGAGAATTGAGAGAACTGTGTAAGAACACCCATGTACAAACATTTGAATTAATAGAAAGCTTGGATTCAAATTCATGGTTTGTGTTGTTCTCTGTGTATTGATGTTGATATGCTCATGAATGTTTGCTCCAGTTATACATTTTCTTGTATATGCTGTGTATATGATTTTCATGTGTGAATGGAAGTCTGAGAGAGAGAAGGAATGAGTTTCAATTGTTTCTCTATTTAAGCCAAAGAATTCCTGCAAGGAGTGCAGTTGAAGTGTCCGCAAGGAGTGCATTGACAGAGGGTTCAGATAGAGATAACTTTTCTTCTCATTCATCCCAAAGGTGCAGTTGGACACAGGAGCCATGCAAGGAGTGTGCAGGCCAAGGGAAGCTTCAGGGTAGTGAACCTGATTAAAGCATTGAGAGACTGCTGCTGCTGGCGTGCGCAGAGTCGAAGACTTCAACACTTAGACGTGGTTGAAGGGTTTCCGCAAGGAGTGTGTGCACGAGGTTTTCTAAAGGACTTGAAAATCGTGGAAAAGATCAAGAGGGATAGGCCTTCAAAATTTGTTGAAGGACAACGCAGAGGAAGGTTGTGCCTTGAAGATTCAAGAAGCGTCGCAAGTTTTCATGCAGGCAAACAAGTTTTCATGGAAGAGCACTTCGTCATTTCGTAGAATTCATCCAGAAGGACGAACGGACAGTATTCTCTAAGGAGAATCCACGAATTCTCATGGGCCGTTAGATCTCGAGAAGGTGCAGGTGAGATACGGCGAAGTATTTCCAAAGTTAAAATCTCAGGAGGGGCGGAGCCGTTGATCAGAGCCACGAAGACCATTGAATCTACTCGTGGATCGACATATCGAGGTTTCATGAATTGAAACTCCAAAAAAACATTGCAACAAGAAATTGCGATATTGCGATACGCGATATTCCAGTGGGTGCGTAAACAGTGTGGGCCACAGCTAAGTCGGCGAGTGGAGGACAGGTGGCACAAGCTATCGGGGTTTCGTGGTGTGAAGTCTCGATACAATAGCATCAAGATTCATGAAATCGTGAACCCCGAATTTCCGATAGAGGTGACAGGACGTTGAAAAGTCAACTCGCACCCGTGTCGGAAAATCAGTATATCGGAAGTCGGGAGTCGGTAAAACAAAGTGTTCGACATTGCGATAGGAGAAATTTTCGACAGGGTAAAAGGAAAGGGTCAGTGTTGACTGAGGTATCAGGCCTCGAGGATTCGAGAAGTGCAGTACTCGACCTTTGGACTCGTGAAGTCGCGAGTTCTGATTCCCCGATAAGAAAAGAGAGGGGGATCGCGGGAAGAGATCTGTGGGTGCAGATTTCCTGATAGGGAAATAGAAGGACCTTAGTTTTCTTCAGGCCAGGGAAGGAGAAGATCATGTGTGTGCGCGTGGACCTTCTGACCTGCGGGTGGTGAAGGGGCTGCGTTGTAGTCAGTTTATGGTATCAGAGAACAGAAAGATTCTTTGCTTTCTGTAGTAGAGAAGAGAAAGACAGTCACCCGATCCAAAAGATAGGGAGATGTCGTGGAGAAGAGGCAGGCAGATGGTAGATCCATAAATGGAGAGACAAATGCATGATCTTCGATCAAGACTCGAAGACATGGAGACATCACAAAGACACACAGCTAGTGCAGGGGATCTCAGTGATTCTGAGAGAGAAGTCAAGGCTGAACATGAAGAGGAAGTTGTAGCCGAGGATGCATCAAACGAGCGTTTGATCAAAGCTATTGCCAGGATGGGTGCAAGAGCGAAGATGGACATTCCATTTTATGAGGGAAACTTGGATGCAGAGGAGATTCTAGATTGGATTATAGCTCTAGATACTTACTTCGACTACGAAGATGTCGAAGAGGACAAGAAAGTCAAGCATGCTGTCACACGCTTGAAAGGACATGCAACATTGTGGTGGGATGAGCTACAAGTTAACAGACGTTGTAAGGGAAAGCAGAAGATAAAGAGCTGGGACAGGATGATCGCGAAGATGAAGGCGAAATTCATCCCAAGAGATTACCAAATTACTCTGTTCAGGAGGATGAAGAACCTGAGACATAAGCTGATGACAGTGAAATAATACACTGAGGAATTCTACAGACTGAACATCAGGGCAGGTCATCGGGAGAGCGATGATGAAAAATTTGCCAGATATATGAATGGCCTGAGATATGATATCTAGGATGAGATGAACATGGTAACCATCTGAATGGTGGAAGATGCTTACCAGATGGCTCTGAAAGCAGAAGAGAAGCTGAGCCGAAAGCAGAGTCAGAGGGGCAGAGGCAGAAGTCAGCCTAGAGGCAAAGAAGTTGCCCACGACAAATTCCAGAAGCCCAAGGAGGAATGGAAGAAACCTCAGGGTAAAGTTGAGAGAGGTGGAACCTCACAGCGAGGGCAGCAATATGTTGAGCATAGAGGGCAGCATAATGAGAAGAGAGGAGATTATGCTGACAATAACAACACTTTTCCTCGTACTAGAGGTAGAGGAAGAGGAAGAGGTGGAGTAATCACATGTTTCACATGTGGGAAGAATGGGCACAAGTCATTCGAGTGTCCAGATAAAAAGAAGGATACTGGGGAAGCTCACATCACTAAAGCACAGAGGCGGGATGTTGAGGCAGAAGACGCAGAAGGCAGAAGATCGTTGATGATGCGAAAAGTCCTTTTGACACCTGAGAAAGAGGTGGAAAGTTCAGTCCAAAGGACCATACTTTTCAGGACTGCTTGTAAGAGAGATGGTAGAGAAGCTAGAGCTGGAGACGACTGATCATCCAAGCCCATATAAATTTTCGTGGCTACAGAAAGGACACCAGGTAACTGTCACAAAACAATGCTTGGTTGAATTCAAGATAGGAGGATATAATGATAAGATCTTATGTGATGTCATTCCTATGGATGTTTGTCATATATTGTTGGGTATACCATGGCAATATGATAGAAATGTGATTCATGATGGGAGAATGAACACATACACCCTGGAGAAGAATGGGAGGACACACATGTTGCTTCCGATAAAGGATAAGGGCGTGAAGCCAAAAGTAAGCAACACAGTACTTCTCTTGAGTGGGAAGGAACTTCTTACAGAGGTTAAGAAGAAGGAAGATCCACAATTATTTGTGGTCAGGAAACCGAGGATTGTTCTGACTAGCACGAAAGTGGATGATTTACCAGATGAAGTTTAGGAACTGCTGGAAGAGTTCGCTAACATCATAGTGGACGAACTACCTCATTTGTTGCCACCGATAATAAGTGTGAGTCATCATATTGATCTCATACCAGGAGCCAGTTTTCCAAACAAAGCCACGTACAGATTGACGCCGCAGGAGAATGAGGAAGTTAAAAGGAAAGTCCAGGAGTTATTGGACAAAGGGTTGGTCAAGGAGAGTTTGAGTCCATGTGTTGTTCCAATAGTACTCAGTCCAAAGAAAGACGGAGGCTGGAGGATGTGTACTGACTCAAGGGTGATCAATAAGTTAACCATTAGGTACAGATTTCCATTACCGATGATGGATGATTTAATGGATTTCTTAAGTGGAGCAAAATATTTTTCAAAGATTGATCTGAAAAGTGGATATTGCCCGATTCGCATGAGAGAAGGTGATGAGTGGAAGACAACCTTCAAAACAAATGGAGGGTTGTATGAATGGCTTGTTATGCCGTTTGGCTTAACAAATGCACCAAGTACCTTCATGAGGTTGATGAACGAAGTCCTGAGGGAGTTCATCGAGAAATTTGTCATTGTGTATTTAGATGAAATACTGGTTTACAGTAAGATAGTGGCAGAGCATTTGAAGCATTTGGCTACAGTGATGCAGAAGTTACAGCAGGAGAAGTTGTTGATAAACATGAAGAAATCTTCATTCATGAAGAAAGAGCTCATTTACTTGGGGTTTGTTATTTCAGCCAATGAGTTGAGGATGGATCTAGATAAGGTGGAAGTGATCAAGAATTGGCCATCACAGAGGAATATATTTGAGGTGAGAAGTTTTCATGGATTGGCTAGTTTCTACCGAAAGTTCATCAGGAATTTCAGTGGCATTAGTGCAGCAATGATGGATACAGTGAAGAAGCGGCATAAGTCTTTTCACTGGACAACAGAGGCTGAGAAAAGTTTTAATTTATTGAAAAGGAAGATTACGGAACAACCAGTTCTGGTGTTGCCGGATTTCTAGAAGACATTTCAGGTGAAATGCGATGCAAGCAGATTTGCAATAGGGGCAGTGTTGAGTCAAGAAGACAGGCCAATCACATATTTTAGCAAGAAGCTGAATGAGGCGAAATTGAAGTACTCCACATATGATAAGGAGTTTTATGCTATCATATAAGCATTAAATAAATGGAGGCATTACTTGATACCCAAAGAATTTGTTCTATACAGTGATAATCATGCATTGCAGTTTGTGACTCAACAGGAGAGGTTGAATCAGAAACATGTCAAATGGGTTGAGTATATGCAGAATTTCACTTTTGTGACTAAGCATATTTTTGGTACTGCTACCAAAGTTGTTGATGCTTTGAGCAGGAAGTGTTTGTTGTTGCAGGAGTTCAGAGTCAAGACCTTAGGTTTTGATGATCTCAGGAATATGTACGACGTTGATCCATATTTTGGAGAGGCGTATGAAGCAGCTGAGAATCCAGTTCTCAGAGACAGAACCCCTTGGATAGAGTATATGATCTAGGAAGGATTGTTGTTTAGAGGAAATCAACTGTGTATTCCGAAATTCTCCATGAGGGAGAACTTATTAAAGGAGAAACATAGTGGAGGATTGGCAGGACATTTTGGCCATGACAAGACATTCGCGAAGCTGAATGAGTCCTATTTTTGTCTGGGAATGTGAGCAAATTTCAAGAGATTTGTAGACAGATGCAGAATTTGCCAGCATTCGAAGGCGAGGAAGCAAAATGCAGGTTTTTATCAACCATTGCCCATACCAGAAAATCCATGGGATGCGATTAGCATGGATTTTGTATTGGGGTTGCCAAGAAGGACCTTGGTGTTCTTCGGGCTGAGGAAGGAGAAGATCCTGTGTGTGCACGTGGACCTTCCGACCTGTGGGTGGTGAAGGGGTCGTTTTTCCGTCACCTTTTATTATACCATTTTCATACATACATTTTTGTTTCACCTTATTATTTTCCACTTTATCCATTTTAGTATTATAAGTGAATTTGTGATTAAATATTATAAATTAACATATTTTCATTATATATCAAGGTTGGATAAGTTTGATGATGTGTGCAGGCATATTTGAAGATTTCAACAAAGTCAAAATTCTCCACCTATCCTCAAATTCGAATTACATCTTTGAAGATTTGAAGATAATCATTTAAGCTAACTTCAAGGAGAAGATCATGGAGATCTGGATATGATATTTTATCCAATATATTTATGGAGGATTTGAAGGAATAAGTTGAGAGAATAGTGGATCTGTAATTATGAGACTCTCATGTATAAAAGAGAGTGTTCTCTCTTCATTTTGGGGGGTTATAAGAAGCATGTAATTCATAATTTAGTCTTGTAATTAGGAGAAGGGGATTCTTAGCTTTGATTCTTTCATGCTTTGTCATTTGATTCTTGTAATATAATTTGAGTTTGATTTATTGTGTGAACTCACATATGTCTTTTGTCATTCAACTCTTCACATGTTGCATTTCTTTCTTAGATTAATTTCCTGCTTTCCTAGTTAGTCTTTCAATGCTTTCCTAGATTAATTTCATTTCAACAATTTAGATTAGATTACTTCTACTTCAGTCCTGCATATATAGTGTGTGTTCTTCGTAAGCCTACGAACCTCGGATTGACAAATTAAATAGTTGGTCAAGTACTACAACGGAATTAAACGACAATATTTCTTCCTAACACCTGTTCAGTATCCCGATAGTTTAATCTCTTACACCCTTTTACAACAGAGATTGGTCCACCATCTTTTAAGATTTTTGTATAAATATTTCTTTTTGCAAGAACATGGGGAGGCAACTCTGAAAAGTTTTTATTTAGGATTGGGATGGTATTTAAGTTAGAGGATGACTCTTCTTTATGTATTCCTTATAGATTGTCCTGATGTAAATGATACTTAAGTGGATGTAGCCTATCTAAAGATATGTTATAATCAAACATTTTAGTGTGTAGTGGATGGTACCATTGGAAAAGAATAGAAAGGTATCTTTAGGCCCTACTCACTTTCTTCTTTTTTAAAATTTATATTGATGTTTCCATGACTAACTGTTAATCAGACCTTCTTTCTACTCTTTCATAAAGATACTTTACTCTCCTACTCAAGGTTCTTGGGGAAATTGTACGAGTAACCTCTAGGTTTGATAAGATAAGGTGTCAATTCTTCATATCCTCTAATGGTGGAGGTTATGAACAACTGTCATTAAATATGCATTGAGAGAAAGGAAGATATAAATCTTGTAAAAATGGCTAATTTACAGCAAGAAATTTCTAAGCATAATAAAAAGTCATTATTTAATTGATGCTTAAGTGGACAACAAAGTTGAAATATAGAAACATCTTCTTCCGAAGTAAAATACTTCCCTTTTTGTCTCCTTGAAGTTGTCCACTTGTGGTGAAATAAATACCTGTAGAGATCTCTAAAATTGTTTATCATCAAGAACACACTTTAAATTATTTACATATGTACAATCAAAATTCAGAAAATGTTTCAAGAACAGGGGGAGGGAGAAGAAAATTCCCCATACACCAAGGCCAATGCCTTGTTGGTTGACATGACCTGTAGAAAATCTTCTTTGGAAATGGGTTTGTGGTAAAGTTTAAGTCGGTGTCCATTCACTACGAAAGAGACTTGTCCATCATCAATTGTTTTTATCTTAACAACCCCATTATCATACACAGTAAATACCTTATAAGGACCCAACCATCGAGTGGTAATTTTGTCTTTAAAAGTTTTGAATCGGGAATCAAACAACAAAGCCCAATCACCAGGTTGAAATTGTTTCTTCTTAATAAATTTTTCATGCCACTTGCTCCTCTAGTTTTGAACTAAAATTGTTCATTGGATAGCATCTTGTCTAATCTCATCTAATTCATTCAATTGTAGGGCTCATTGTTTTTGTGCCTCGTCTAGGTCTAATCCAAATTGTGCAACAATACGGAAAGTCCTTACTTGGAATTCAATTAGTAGAATTACTTGTTTTCCATAAAATAGTTTGTATGGAGTATGCCCAATGGTGTTTCTCCAGGTGGTATGATATGACCACAAAGCTTCTGGAAGTCTATCAACCCAATCTCTATGGTGTAAATGGACAATTTTGGTTAAGATAGTTTCTAAAAATTTTCTTGCTGACTCTACTTGTCCATTAGGTTGTGGGTGATATGGAGAAGACTTAGAATGCTTGATCCCATATTTTTCCGTTAATCCCTTCATCAACTTATAAGTGAATTGTGTGCCCTGGTCTGTAACAATTTCACGAGGAATTCTAAAGAGGGTAAATATGTCTTCATAAATGAATTCAATAATAGATTTTTTGGTAGCCCTAAATAAGGATTTTTCCTCTACCCACTTGGTGACATAATTTGTACAAACCAGAATATAATTATTCTTACGAGACATGGGTGAAATTGGTCCTACAAAATCAAGGGCCCATTTCTCAAAAGGTTCTATCATAACTTGGGCACGTAAGGGAATTTCATTAGCTGATGTGGGTTTTCCTATCCTTTGACATCTATTGCAACTCCTCACATATTTGGCAACATCCTTAAAAATGTTAGGCCAATAGTAACCTTAATGTATAACCTTATATGTTGTACATTTGTCGAAAAAATGTCCACCACATGGTACATTATGACAACTTCGTAGGATGTATGGTATCTCATATTCTCGGACACATCTACGAATAATCAAGTCTGGTCTAGTACAAAAAAGTTCATGGCCAACCCAGGAGTAGTTAGCACTTTGAGTTATAATTCGACGCTTTTCGTGAGGTGACAAATGAGCTGGTAACTTTCTTGTAGCCAAATAATTTTCCATGTCTGCAAACCATGGGGTATTTACGGATATGGAAAGAGATGATCACATGGAAAACTATCGTCAACAGGAATACTATCACCCTCATGATTAATGCGTGAAAGGAAATCAACTACTAAGTTCTCTTTTCCAGGTCGGTCAAGGATGGTGATATTGAAATATTGTAATAACAAGAGCCACCTAGTTACTCAACCATTGGTAATGGGTTTATTCATGAGAAATATAATGGCAGAGTGATCTCTATGTACAAATACCTCATATCCTGTGATATAATGGCAAAATTTATTGATGGCATGAACAAATGCCAAGAATTCCTTTTCGGTAACTGTATAGTTTAACTCAGCAAGGGACAAGTTCTTACTCACAAAGTAAATGGCATAGGAATGTTGTTCTTCTTTTTGTCCTAATACTCCTCCTATTACAATATCAGATGCATCAGTGGATATGTGAAATGGAAGGGCCCAATTGGGTCCCCTAAGAACTGGTGCCACAAATAATTTATCTTTTATAGTTTCAAAGGCGGTTTGACACTGGTCAGTCTAAAGAAAATCAACATCTTTTGTAAGAAATCCAAACATTGGTGCAACAATCTTTGTAAAATTCTCAATAAATCGCCGGTAGTATCCGACATGTCCAAGAAATATTCTTACCTCTTTTTGAGTCTTTGGAGGTGGATGTTTGATGATTACCTCAATCTTAGTAGGATCCACTTTAATCCCTTCAGATGAAACGTGATTCCTTAAGACTACTCCTTCAATCAACAACATTTTACACTTTTCATGACTTAAGGATAGATTCATTTATTGACATCTGATAAGGACTTTCTTTAGATTATATAGGGCTTCCTAATAAGTATTATCATATACTTTAAAATCTTCCATATACACTTCTACACAATCATGAATGAGGTTATTAAATATACCTAATACTTCTCATTGAAATGTGGTAGGAGCATTACACAAACCAAATGGTAAGACCCTATAGACATAGGTGCCACAAGGACAAGTGAAAGTAGTCTTGTCCTGATCCTCGGGTGCTATGAGAATCTGGTTGTATCTGCTATATCCATCTAGGAAGGAAAATTATCGCTTCCTTGAAAAGGTATCCAAGACTTGGTCAATGAAGGGAAGAGAAAAATAATCCTTAAGAGTGGCATTATTAAGTTCCTGGAAGTCGACACAAATTCTCCATTTTTCGGTTACTTTATTTGGAACTAATACAAGCGGGGATACCCATTTACTGTCAAAGATTGGATAAATAAAACCAACATTCAATAGCTTTTGTATTTCTTCCTTTACTATATCCTTTAGTGTTGAATTCATTCTTCTCTAGGGTTGCCTAACAAGTATTACTTCTACCTGGGTATATATGTGATGAATGCATGTGTCGGGGTGTATACCCTTCATATCGATATATTCCCAGGCGATTGCCCCTGATTGGTATTTAAGGACATTTACTAACTGTTCTTGTTAATATGCCTAGTCCAAAATTTATATGTAGGAATTTCCCAGGACTAATCTCATAGGGCATGGTATAAGATATGGAGGATTCATCTATCTCAAAAATAAAAGATGTTGAATACAAAGTTGATGGGTCCAACTATTTATGAAATTATTCACCTTGGACAAAATATGCACATTGCTGCATTATCCTCCTCCTGTTTCTTCTTAATTTTTAGGGTGTCCAACTGGGAACCTATTGTACTTAGGATATCAATTTTGAAGTTTTCTAATAGGTTTCCTATATATACCCTTGTAATGCCACCTGAACTAATTGTTTTTAGGTTTCTACTATAAGGATCCCAAACACTCTTCCCATTTTGGCCCTACTCCTCGAGTAATTTCTACACATTTCATAGATTTCAGTGAATGGTTTATGGGATATGTCACCCAATGCCATCAGGTTAAGTGTCTCTAGATATTCTTCCAAAATTCATTTAAGGAAAAGAGTCCCTACTGCATCATCTGGAAGGTCATGGTATTTCCATTTTTGTGAGGTATAAGCAAATCATTCCATGTAATATTCGAGACTCTCGTCATCTAACTGTTGAATTTTAAAAATATTATTACGAGAATCCTTGGATTTGTAGTAGTCTTGGAATTTCTTAAGAAATATAGCTTTTATGTCTTCCCAAGACCTAATACTAGACTCTCCTAACTCCATGAACCATCTTAGTGTAGAATCCTTGAGAGTGGCAGGAAAAAGTTTGAGTTTTTGGGCATCTTGCAAGTAGTTGTAGCTTCTACACAAGATGTCAAACTAAAATAGGAAGGTATCTAGGTCTTCACTTCTCTTACCATAAAAGGTGGGCAATGCAGAGAGTGGAATGTTCTTCATGTTGACATTTTGTGTGGTATCCAAAATTGGAAACCCAAAGTGTTGGATTACTGAGAGGGGGGGTGAATCAGTAATAGAGAAATTTAATCATTTTTCACCACAAAATGCAAGTGTTATATCAATGTAACATTATCATCCAATAGTTTCATAGTAAATAAATAATGAACAAATGAACAATCACACACATACATATTACACCAGTGTTTTACGTGGAAACCCAAAGTGAGATAAAACCACATAATGTTTTTTCTTATATGTATTTAAGAATTACATTCATTGGAAGCACCAACTTCCTTTGTTTTCCAGCTGCAACTGGAAGGAGGCTCCAACCCCCTAGTTTCTCAGGCTACAACCTAAGGGAAGATCCAACTTCTCAATTCTCTGGCTACAACTAGAAGGAGGATACACCACCCTATGTTCTCTGGCTACAACCTGGCTACAACCACATGTCCCTGCCCCGTCCAACAACCCTGAAATACAAGTAGAATAATGGAACCACTGTCACACTATCACAGTGAGATATACTGCTATGAACCTGTACCAATCAACCTGCACCAAACAACATGTAACAAATTGTGCCAACATGTACCATACATCAACCTGTACCTCAACTTGTACCATAGACAAATTCATCAACCATGCACCAAACCTATACAAATAACTTGCCATAATAACTTGTCCAAACAACCTATAATCAACTTGTACCATAAACAAGTGTATCAACCATGCACCAACCTATACCTCAATTTGTACCACCAATGAGTGCATCAACCATGCACCAACTACACATCAAATATGACTCATCAAGATGTACCAACATCATCAACTATACACCTCATGTATGTGTCAACTCATCAACTACTTGTCTCAACCATGTACCCAACATGTACCTCAACCATATACCAAAGACATACACCAATATAATCATCAAAAGTTATCTAACAATTCATCACTCTATCCATAAGCCAAATAACATAAACCCTTACATCAAACCATGTGCCACAACCTCATTGTTATGTAGCCTCAAACTAAACCAACAACTTCAACAACACATCACAACCAAAAGAGCAATACCCATATGCCAAATACCAACAACAAAATACTAGTTGTATCCCTCAACAAATCTGATATATGCAGTAATACTGAACATCCAAAACCATCTCAAGAGATAAAACCTAGCTCACAAAACATACCTCAAACAAGATGTGCCATATCTCTCATAAATAGACCCCAAATATGTTGTTGCCATGATTTTTCTGTCGCGATTTTTCTACCCCACTTTTTCTACCGCAATTTTTCTGTCGCGATTTTTCTTCCATGATTTTTCTGCCACACTTTTTCTGTCGCCATTTTTTTTCACTTTTTCTTCTGCAATTTTTTTTCCGCGATTTTTCTGTCGCACTTTTTCTGCTGCGATTTTTTTACTGCACTTTTTATGGTGCAATTTTTCTGTCGCACTTTTTCTGCCACAGTTTTCCTACCACACTTTTTTTGCTGCACTTTTCCTGCCACACTTTTCTACTGCAGTTTTTCTCTATCAATAATACCTGCCCAAATAACCTATCACAAAAATATATATTCAAGTGTTATTTGAATGAGAGAACCTTGCCTCTTATTTATACTTTTATGTAGCTTCCTCAAGGGGTTACCTTCTAACCATCTTAACCCACTTTCCTTATTTTAGGGTTAACCCAATTATAACCACTTGTCCACTTAACTTAACCACTTTCCATATTTAGTAAGTTCTCCATTAGCTTTATTATTTAAATAATTTCTTTTGCATCCTCTTTGATTTATAGTACACTCGTCACTTCACTTTATTATTTAAATAATTTCTTCTTTGCAAACACTTTGACCACTTTGACCTATTTGGGCTTCTAGATGACTCATGAGGGTTCTCCAACTTCACATGGCCATAAATCTCTAACCGTGAGGAGTTATGTGATGTTCCACATACCATAGAAAATGACATGACATGTACTATCCATCTAGAATAGTCTTACCTACAAATATATCAAAACTCATACCATTATCCATCAAACAAACTTGGGTCCATTACCCAAAGCTTTGTGTTATCAGAATTTGCTACCAGAATTTCTTCAAGGGTGGACATCAATGAAAAACAACCAAATTAATAAAAAATCTCCCCCCCTTTGGCATTGATGACAACATTGCACCATAAAAAGGACAATTCAGGTCGAAAGATCAACTTCAATAAGAGTTCGGTCAGGGGGAGTATCCTCGAGCAAAGTTCAGTTAGGGGGAGCATCCCCGGATGGAAAGATACATTTTCCATTGATGAAAAAGGGGGAGATATTTATCAGATGCAGAACATAGAGGCATGGTTCCAGGGGGAGCGATGGTCATAGGAAGAGAATGAGTGATATGAATTCAATATTTCATTCAATACTGAAGTCATGTCATACAATACTGAAGTAATATCACTCATGCTCTTCTTGTGACCATTTCTCCCCCTGGAACCATGCCTCTGTGCTCTGCATATGATAAATATCTCCCCCTTTGTCATTAATGGTAAAGGTCTCTTTCCATCTGGGGCTGCTCCACCTAAATAAACCGTCCTTGGGGATACTCCCCCTCACTGAACTCTTCCTGAAACTGATCTTCTGACCTGAATTGTCCTCTTTATGGTGCAATGTTGTCATCAATGCCAAAGGGGGAGATTGTTGATTAATTTGGTTGGTTTTCATTGATGTCCACCCTTGGGGATACTCCCCCTGACTGAACTCTTCCCGAAACATCCTGCTACTGCATTAATATACTCTGCTTTGGTTGTAGATAAAGATACTGATGATTGTTTCTGCTGCAATTTTTCTCTATCAATAATACCTGCCCAAATAACCTTTCACAAAAATAGATATTCAATGATATTCACGTGTTATTTGAATGAGAGACCCTTTCCTCTTATTTATACTTTTATGTAGCTTCCTCAAGGGGTTACCTTCTAACCATATTAACCCACTTTCCTTATTTTAGGGTTAACCCAATTATAACCACTTGTCCACTTAACTTAACCACTTTCCATATTTAGTAACTTTTCCATTAACTTTATTATTTAAATAATTTCTTTTGCATCCTCTTTGACTTATAGTACACTCATCACTTCACTTTATTATTTAAATAATTTCTTCTTTGCAAACAGTTTGACTACTTTGACCTTTTGGGGCTTCTAGATGACTCATGAGGGTTCTCCAACTTCACATGGCCATAACTCTCTAACCGTGACGAGTTATGTGATGTTCCACATACCACCAAAAATGGCATGACATGTTCTATACATATAGAATAGTCTTACCAGCAAATATATCAAAACTCATACCATTATCCATCAAACAAACTTGGGTCAATTACCCAAACCTTTGTGCTACCAAAATTCGCTACCATTATTTCTTCAAGGGTTGACATCAATGAAAACCAACCAAATTAATCAATACAAAGGTGGTTTATGTTTGGTTTCCAACTTCTTCTCCCTCAACATGTCTCACATGGTTTTGATTCTCCTAATCATCCATACTTATTTGATTCCCAAAGAGAGAATACATGAATGGTTTTATCCTTGAAGATAACAAAGTGTCCTAAGGTTCTTTTATAGGAAAGGTGTCCCTTCGATAAAAATATTTGTCTACTATTTGGATGTCCGGGACTTTACTCAAGCCTGTTGAAACTATTGGTCCCAATATTGTTGTTTCAACTTGGGATACAATTATATTGGTTGAACTGCCAAAAAGAGCATTCACCTGTTCAGGATCAATGATATCTACAAAGTTGGAGTCCCCTGATGGTGGTGAAAAGGATAAGGTTATGTTGGTTGGTTATGATGAAGGATCGAGTGGTATTTCCTCCTGTCCCAATATTGTTGATGTTTCAATTTCCTGCTCTATAGTTTCCCGGGTTTTTGTCTCTTCAGAGACTTATTTATCTCTTTGGGTTGAGCTATCCCCTACTTTCCGGTATTGTTCTGTGGAGTTTATGGGTGGAGTGTTCCTTCCTCCAAAAATTTTAGAAGGAATCTTCATTGGAATTTTTGGTTTGGTTTTGATGTATCTGCCCTTTCGGTCCCTAGGTTTTTTTATGAAATAAATACAAAAATAAAAACTACCATTGGGTTTGGGGGAACCTATTATAACAGATGCACAGGTTCTTACCTATCGTCTTAAAGTTCCCCCGCCACCAAACTAGTGCTAATGTTCAAAAATGATCTACTTTCTAACTATTTTCTATCTTAATACAACTCCCTGACAACGACGCCAAAAATTATGGGTATTCTATATGTACTAATTCCCTTAATTAAATTTTCAACCCGGGATAAGTAAACTTAGAGTTGTGGCATAGTATGAGCCAAGGCAGAAAGAAAAGCTAATGGAAAGATTGACTAGCTAAGGAGATGGTTTACCCTAGGGATCAACACTCTTTTCAATTTACAATTCTACTTTAGACAATGAATTTTAAAATCTATTCAAACAACAGATTCTAAGATATACATAACAACCTTTAACTAATAAGCTTCAAGTAAGTATGGAACTATTTGATCTAAGTAGCTTTAAACAATCTAGGACTATGAACTGTTTAATCTATCTCTAAATAAGCAAATAACAAGTAATCTATTTCAAAGCTATTTAATCTATTCAATCTATCTTTGTATAAGCAAATAACAAGTAATCTATTTCAGAGCTATTTAAGCTATTCAATCTATCTTTGAATAAGCAAATAACAAGTAATATATTTCTGATCTATTTGATCTATCCACCTCTGAATGAACAAGCAAGTAAGCAAGTAAGCAATTAATCTATAAAACTATCTTTACAAGTGAACTCTATTCTTAAAGTAAAAACTCACAATTATTTCTATCTTGCAGAGAATAAATACTAATCTACCTAACTAAAAACAAGAGTGTTGTGATAGTATTCAAATGTGATGATTGTGTCTTCAGTGGCGAATGACATCACGATGGCATCTAACTACTAATGACAATTCAAGTGGAATTAACTCAATGCTAACTTCTACAAAGAAGTGTAAAGTATGGATAAGGCATTCTATAGAAAGTTTTTCCATCATAAAAGCAACACTAAATGTTCTTGGAATACATATAATCTTTAAACATTGTGCAGAAGAGATTCAACATCAATCGTTCACTCTATCACACAACTGCTGGAAAATACTCTATTCAAAATCACTAATTCAAGCAAATCTACAAACTCATAATTAGCACTTATCAGAAATCCTAATTGAAATTCATTACTAAGATAAAAATGAAAATACTTTGTGCAAACCTACAAACTCATAAATAGTGCTAATGAGGAATCATAATTCAAATTCATAACTGGGATTTCATTAAAAATCATAACCTAAAGTTAACTAAGTTACCATTGAAGATCATACTCAAAATCAACAAAGATGCTACTGAAAATCATAACTCAAAATCCACTTCTATCCTATCATGTTGATGCTAAAAGAAAAATTAGCAAATAAAACAAACCTACAGAGAGGATTTAAAATTACAACTTAATACATAAACACTATCCTAATTAGTACTCTGCGGAGTGATTTACAACTAGGGAGAAAAAGACATGACAATACAATTAGACAACTTCTACACAAGTGAACTACAACCTACAAACAAAATGTTAAGAGTCTAAATATCGACAAGTAACCATGGACGTTCGCACATACTTTGTGACACACACAATTCAGAAAATGATCTGCAAATTAGAGAAGATATACAGGGAGGTGAATTAAACAAGCAATCTGAAATTAAAAGAGATACAAAGTGAACAAGCAATCTGAAATTGAAAGATATATGAAATGAATGGATTTTAAACAAACAACTTCGAAATTGAAGAAGTATGAAAAAAAATTAGATAGATGAAAATACATATATTGATATAAACAATCACTCAGACCATTGATGTCCCCCCCAGAAGTTCGTGGCAATAATTCAACAAGAAAACACAATCACTGAGTTAACGCAACATTGACATTGATCATAAAAACAAAGTATACAACAAAATGGAGATAATGTTTGTGTATAAAATAAAATTCATGTCCTTCTTCATGGAATAGACAATGATATTTATAGATTATTACAGAGCTTGAGAGGTCAACCACTCGAAGGGTCGACACTCTCTAAAAACAATAATTTCATTAAATTCATTTTATCATAAGCATCTTCCTTAACAGTCTTGTGCGTTCCACTTAGCGGCCGCTGCAACTACCCAATCCTAAAGGCGTAGAGCTCCATAGCTGAAGGGCATGAGTGGGCATAAAACCCATGTTCATGATTCATCCATCAAATCCCTTCGATGTGCTAACCACGAGCTCCTGTGCGCTCCGAGTGCCAGATCGAGTGTCAGATGGAGTGCCAGACAGAGGTTTGGACGAGGGACTGGATGGAAGACCGGATCGATATTTTGACCTGTTTCAAGAAAACAAAAAACATTAGATCACTATAATTAATCAACTGAAGATGAATTAATCATAAAATCATTGAAAAAAATGATGATTATACATACCTTGTGTGATTCCATGGCGAATTGATGCATAAATCTTGATAATATCTTTAAAAATGGCTAAATGAGAGCATATAATATATAATTGTTGTATGCAGAAATGATTTGGCCATTGGAAAATTAGTCAAAACACCAAACCATCAGTAGAAATATCTATTTTTTTAGAACAAACAATGGAAAATAGTCTGACTCCCAAAAGTATGATGATCTCTATCGGGCTTCTAGGATTAAGAGGGAGCTAACCGTGCCTTATAATCCCCAACAAAATGGGGTTGCAAAAATAAATAACATGACAAT
Source organism: Picea engelmannii (assembly GCA_009831015.1). Lineage (NCBI taxonomy): Eukaryota > Viridiplantae > Streptophyta > Pinopsida > Pinales > Pinaceae > Picea > Picea engelmannii. The sequence continues at coordinate 2,002,986 of ML776736.1, forward strand.
TTGTGAAGCAACCAAAGCTATGATGTATGATTCAAATCTTCCATTGTCTCTTTGGGTCGAAGATACAAGTACTACAGTCTATATTCAGAACACATTCCCTCATAAATCCCTGGAAGAGAAAACTACAGAAAAAGTCATCACGGGTAAGAAGCCTTCAATTGATCATTTGATAATTTTTTGTAGTCCTGTCTACATTCATGTACCAAAAGAAAAGAGGACTAAGTTAGAGCCCTTGGGAAAGAAAGGGACTTTTGTGGGGTACAGTGAGACCTCAAAATCATATCGAATCTATGTACTAGGGAAAAATTACATAGAGGTCAGTAGAGATGTGACCTTCCACAAGGAAGCTACTTTTCATCATTGTAGAGAAATTTCCTATGATACAGAGGAGGATGAAGCTCCATCTACAGAACCTTCAAATTCACAACTTTCATATGAGCAGAGGGAGGAGGCCAGAGAGCCTTCAATGGAACCCATAAGGGATTCTATTGAGTTTCCTTTAGATAAACCTCCTACCAAAAAGAAGCCATCTTGGTGTCATGAAATTTTAAAGGAATAAGAAAAACATGCAACACCTAAAGGAACTTTTAGAGAAAACAAGAAACTAGATAAGTACTCAGGGTTGATAGCTCAATTAAATATTGTGATTGATTCTAAACCTTCCACTTTTGACAAGGCTATCAAACATAAGTGTGGAAGGATGCCATGATAGAAGAATATGAGTCAATATTGAATAATGATGTATGGGAAGTGGTCTCAAGACCTCAAGGAAAATTAGTAGCAACCTCTAAATGGATTTACAAAATAAAGCATGAAACATATGACAATGTTGAAAAATTCAAATCTAGATTTGTGGCTCGTGGTTTCTCTCAGAAAGAGGGAACTGATTATGATGAGATTTTTTCTCTTGTTTCCAGTTATACTTCTATCAGATTCATCATTTTTCTTGCTTCAATCTTTAATTGCAAACTTCACCAAATAGATGTTAAGATTGCTTTTCTTAATGGTGAAGTTGAACAAGAGGTTTATATCTAGCAACCAGAGGGTTTTGTGATCCATGGGAAAGAATTGCATGTCTTCAAACTTAAGAAAACCTTGTATGGATTGAAACAAGCTCCAAGAGATTTGTATGGAAGAATTGACATTTTTCTTCAGAGTCTTGGGTTCTCCAAGAGTATAGCAGATCCTAATATTTACATAAAGATTGTAAAGAATCATCCTGTTATCTTGGTTCTATATGTGGATGTTTTGTTCCTTACTGGGGAGGAACATATGATAGCTTAGTTTAAGAGATAGCTATCAAAAGAATTCTAAATGAAGGACTTGGGTCTTATGCATTACTTTATTGGTTTTGAAGTGTGGCAGAAACATGGTGAGATATTTCTCTCACAAAGTGAGTATGTAGTTGATGTGCTTCGTAGATTTGGGATGTTGGACTGTAAGTCCATGACCACACCTATGATTTATAACCTGAAGAAGTTACATGATCAAGCTACAGGTTCATATCCAGAAGACCCTACAATATATCGTCAAATTATTGGGTCCTTGATGTATCTAGTACACACTAGACCAGACATTTGTTACGCAGTGAATTCCCTCATCCAGTTCATGTGTGAGTAAAAAAAAATTCATATGGTTGTTGCTAAACATATGCTCATATATGTCAGGGGGACTATAGCTTATGGGATCATATACACCTCTAGTGGAGGTGTAATGCTTCATGGCTATACATATTCATATTAGATGGGAAATATAGTGGACCGGAAGAGCACTTCTAGATATTGTTTCAGTTTGGGTTCAACTATGATCTCTCAATCTAGTAGGAAGCAAGTCTCCATATCCCAAAGCACTGCAAAGGCATAATACATTGTTGCAAGTGTTTCTAGTACAGAATTAGTGTGGCTCGGAAAGATACTCTCATATTTGTTCAGTGCTGAGCTGGATTCCACACTAATTCATTGTGATAACCAGAGCTGTATAAAGCTCTCCAAGAATATTGTGTGTTGAGGAAAATGTATAGAACACCTTACTCAATCATTTTCAGATCTTTCTTGGCTAGGACAAGATAGTTTGGAATGTCACCCGAGATTTATAGCCTCAAAAACATTCACTCAATCTGTGAGTATTAAATACAAGGATTAAGCTTGATTTTATAATTTGTATATGTTGCAATGTAAAATAAAATTTATACAAAGCTACTAAAATGTATACATATTTTACAATAAAGTAAACATGGATACCAAAAGAGAAAAAGTAAACAAGTCATGAAAACACATGTATGAGATAGAAAAAAAAATATGATTTTATTTCATTTTGAGATACCGAAAGTGTATTTCTCTTTACAAACCCCTGCGAGGGTATGGACCAAATTCAAATTTATATATCTCTGATGGACACCATACAAAAAGACTCTGACAATAAGATAAAACTGAAATCAATGATTTGAATCATCTTGCCACAAACTGCTTCCATTTTGACTCTGCAAGATATTCTATATCAGCCATGAAAATTAATTCACAAATAGACAAGAATACACAGACTATCAAGGATGAATCAACATCTCTAAAACAAGTGGGTGAAAAGTATAATTTAGTCCTGAACCTTGTTATCTAGAATGAGACCCTCCTATCAACAAGAGGATTAGGCTTTCAAGTAAACTCATAAATAAATGAAAACGGAAACTATCTCATTTAACTAAAGAGCAAACCTCAGTCTTGTATCTCTCTCCTTCTATTCTCCCTTTTGTCTCTTCATCCAATTGTTCTTTTATTCTTTCCAAATCGGTTGTAGTAGTTCAACTACTTTCTTTAGTTAAGACAAATTGACTTAAAAAAATAGTTTAGGAGAAATAAATAATAATAATAATATATAAATAAGGGTCTTAATTAATAATGACTAAATAGGTAGGACCCATTGTGACTCCCATTATTTCGCTAGGCCCCCTTTGGGGGTTGCATGGGTGAGAAATCCCTCGCGTGGGGGTTCGAGGGTAGTGTCCCTGAGAAAAACAAATTCCTTAGAAAACGTGTCACATTTTTGCCTCGATTTTCGTGTCCATTGTTGGGCGATTTTTCGGCACATGGTTTTTTTCGATGGTTTTCTATTTTTAGTTAAGGAATTAAGGTTGTTGATTAATATAGTTCATTGGGTTAGGGTTTTGGATTCCACTGGCTCCTATATGTATATTGTATTGTAAACAATGTATCACTATGAATAAATATAGAATATGTTGGTTTTCCTAGTTTTGGTTTCTAGGGGAAAAATCTTTGTGTAATGTTTGTATTTGTCATTGTATCGTTTCTGTTCTTTCACTGAAAATCTATTTACAGTAAATATTGTACAAGGTTAAAATTTACATTTACTATCAGAGCTTTGTTGGCTTCATGGGGACACCTTTGTGGTCAAGGGTTTGCCTTGGGACTGTGATAAGCCTTGTTACAGTGGGAGATCTGTGGTATTGATTTTTCAGGTGAAAATAAATGGCAAGCAATTCGAAAATGGATATCGATAAGTTTTATGGGAAAAGTTTTGAGTTGTGGAAGCTCAATATGGAAGATCTGTTGGTGGACAAAGATCAGTGGATTGCGGTAGATCCAGGTACTTCACGTACATGAACTTCAACAAATGACTGGAAAAAGTTGGATCGGAAGACAAAGAGCACAATCTGATTATGTCTCTCAGATTCAGTATTATTGAATATGTCAGAGGAAGCTATATCCAAGGATTTATGGGATAAATTGGGGAAGTTGTATCAGTCTAAGTCCCTAGTAAATAAACTATTCTTGAGAAAGAAGCTGCATAAATTGAGGATGAGAGATGGAGACTCGGTGGCAGAGCATTTGAACGCCTTCAATACTGTGGTAAGTCAATTAGTATATGTTGAGATTAAAATTTCATATGAAGATAAATATATCATTTTATTGTGTTCTTTACCAGACTCCCGAGATAGTCCGACTGTGGCCATAGGCAGTAATACAATTTCCTTTAATTTTGATGAAGTGGTCTCATCCTTGTTGTCGGAGGAGATGAGATAGAAGAATATGGAAGGACAAAACACATACGCATTATTTGCAAGAGGATGTTCCTAGGAAAGAAATAGATCTAAGTTATCAAGTGGGAGATCTAAGTCTAAGGGTAGATCTAAATCTCCCAGAAATTTTGTAAAGGTATGTTGGAGATGTGGAAAAGAGGGGCACTATAAGAAGCAGTGTAGATCCAAAGTTGAGAAAAAGAAGGGATTTGAAGAATCTCCTTCTACAAAAGAAAATGCCTCCAAGGAATAAGGAGGGGATGTGTACTTGGCTTCTTCAATCACACATGCAAATCATGAGGCATGGTTGGTTGCCTTAGGTGCATCCTTTCATATGACTCCACACATGGAGTGGTTTTGTGAATATGAAGGTATGATGGAGGTAATTTTTTCCTAGGTGATGACTCGACAACTAGAATCATAGGTCCAAAAAAATTCAAGTTGAGGCTCATAAATGGAAGGATTAGAACACTGCTTGGTGTTCTTCACATCCCAAGTTTGGCCAGAAATTTGATTTCTGTAAGAAAAATGGATGAGGTAAGGGTAAAAACAATATTTGAAAAGGAAACCTGCAGGATGGTTCGAGGAGCAATGGTGTTGTTGAAAGGAGTTCGGTTTGTAACTCTGTATAAGTTGCAAGGAAGAACTATTAGTGATGGGTGTAATAGTTCCATTGTTCCTGATATTGGAGTTGAAGAAGAAAGAACTCCTACAGTCTCTGGAGAAAAGGTTATGTTTTGGCATCAAAGACCGGGGAATATCAGAGAGAAGGGTCTTTGACTACTACACGGTAAAGGTATGGTTGAAGGTATGTGGTATTTAGAGAAATGAAGGATGTTTTTAAACATGAAATCCTACCAAGTAAGGAAGAACCATAGAAAATAGAGTTTGATATAAAGGATGATGAATCAAACTTTACAAAAAAAAAAAAATCAGAAGAAGAAGATCATCATACTCTAGTATTGAGGAGATTGGTTCGAGAAACAAGGCTACTAGGAATGTATACTCCATCTTATTTTTGTTCAAATTTTGCTTTGTCTATTACTGATGATGATCCTATAAATGTCAAGGAGGGAGTGGATTTAGAGGATGAAAATCTCTGTAAAAAGGCCATGGACGAAGAAATGGCAGCCTTGGATAAGAATGAGGCTTGGGATCTAGTGGAGTTGCCAACTGGAAGAAATCTCATTGATAACAAATGGGTATTTAAAAGGAAGCTAAATGAAGAAGAAAAAGTGGAGAAATACAAAGCTCGGTTAGTAGTAAAGGGTTATTCCCAGGTTGAGGGAATTGATTTTGGTGAGATTTTTTCTCCTGTTGCCAAGTTAACCTCTATAGGATTTATGTTATCTGTTGTTGCTGCATTTGACTTTGAAGTAGAACAAATGGATATGAAGACAACATTCCTACATGGGGATTTGGAAGAAGAAATCTATATGAAACAACCAAAAGGTAATGGTGTGAAGGGAAAGAAGGAGTTGGTATGCAAACTAAAAACGTTCTTGTATGGTTTAAAACAATAACCAAGGATGTGGTATCAAAATTTTGATACGTATATGTTGGGACTTGGCTTTACAAGAAGAAAATATGATCATTGTATGTATTTTAAAATAATTGGTGATCATTTGATTTATTTGGTCTTGTATGTGGATCACATGTTGTTGATAGGAAACAACAAGGAGATTATGAAGGATGTGAAAACTCAGTTGTCTTCTAAATTTGACATGAAGGATCTTAGTGCTTCAAATTTCATTTTGGGCATGGAAATTAAAAGAGATAGGAAAATGATGAAACTATGGTTAAATCAGAGAAAATAAGTCGGGACAATATTGCAGAGGTTTAATATGTAGGAATGTAAACTGATCAAGGTCCCTATTCCTGTTGGTGTAAAGTTATCTGTGGATCAGTGTCCCAAGACACATAAAGAGGAGGATGACATGTCTCGTGTTCCATATGCGAGTGCATTTGGCATATTGATGTATGCAATGGTCTATACTAGACCAGACATTGCACATGCAGTGGGAGTTTTGAGCAAGTATATGTCAAAACCAGGGAAGGACCATTGGACAACAATAAAAAGGGTTTTCAGGTATTTGCGTGGCACTGCTAGCTATGAATTGTGCTACTACGGAATTCCAAGATTGGACAGAGTGGTGGATATACATGGGTTTGTGGATGTAGACTGGGTTGGAGATCTATTTTATAGGAGATATACAAGTGAGTATGTGTTTAACTTGTTTGGAGGAGCAATAAGTTGGATGATCAAAAGGCAGGTTGTAGTGTCACTTTCAACTACAAAAGATGAATACATGGCAGCCACTCATGCAAGTAAGGAAGTAGTATGGTTATAAATATTATGTTCAGGTACTGGGTTGGTACATCAAGCTGTAAGGATAGATTTTGATAGTCAAAGTGCAATTTTTCTGGCGAAGAACCTGACTTTTCATTCAAAGACAAAGCATATTGATATTCAATATCACTTTGTGAGAGACATGGTTGAAGAAAATAAAGTATTGTTGATGAAGGTGGAAACTTTGAAGAATGTTGCAGATTCATTAACAAAATATGTGAGCACTAAGAAGTTCTCTTGGTGTAGATGATCCATGGGCATTGTTGCCCTAGATTGTTGACTATGTAACCTTGTAACCCCCTGTATGAAAATAAAACAAGTGGGAGAATGTTGGGTATGTGTTATATTCTTTCAACGAGTAGTAGTGTCTGCGTTGCGTCGGGCGTGCACGTGGGTTTGGAGGCAATGACCCAGAGGATTTTTTTTCCTCGAGAAATGTGTCACATTTTTGCCTCGTTTTACATGTTGCCTCGATTTTTGTGACCATTGTTGGGCGGTTTTTCGCCACATGGTTTTTGTCAATGGTTTTCTATTTCCGATTAAGAAATTAGGGTTGTTGACTAATCCAGGTCATTGGTTTAGGGTTTTGGATGTTGATTAATTGGGTTGGTTGTCATTGATGTCAACCCTTGAATAAAGTATGGTAGCAAATTTCGGTAGCACAAAGGTTTGGGTAATGGAACCAAGTTTTTTTTATGAATAATGGTATGAATTTTGATATATTTGCAGGTAAAACTATTCTAGATGGATAGTACATGTCATTCCATTTTCGGTGGTATGTGGAACATCACACAAGTCCTCACGATTAGAGATTTATGACCATGTGAAGTTGGAAAACCCTCATGAGTCATCTAGAAGCCCCAAAAGGTCAAAGTAATCAAAATGTTTGCAAAGAAAAAATTATTTAAATAATAAAGTGAAGTGATGAGTGTACTATAAGTCAAAGAGGATGCAAAATAAATTATTTAAATAATAAATTTAATGGAGAACTTACTAATTATGGAAAGTGGTTAAGTTAAGTGGACAAGTGGTTATAAGTGGGTTAACCCTAAAATAAGGAAAGTGGGTTAAGATGGTTAGAAGGTAACCCCTTGAGGAAGCTACATAAAAGTATAGATAAGAGGCAAGGGTTTCTCATTCAAATCACACTTGAATATCATTGAATATCTATTTTTGTGAAAGGTTATTTGGGTAGGTATTATTAATAGAGAAAAATTGCAGCAGAAAAAGTGCGGCAGGAAAACTAGGGAAGAAAAAGTGCGACAGAAAAATCGCAGCAGGAAAAGTGCGGCATAAAAACCACAGCAGAAAAAGTGCGGCAGAAAAATTGCGACAGAAAAATCGCAACAATGGATTTGCAACAACAAAACCACGGCAACAGAACGCTACAAGAAGGGGAAAAAAAAGGTATGGTTCTCATATGTATAGTGTTGAATTTATGAATCAAGTTGAGGGTTTGCCTTGTAGATATGTTGGATTCCCTCTTGGGATTTTATGGCTTGTTGTAGAGTTGATCTGAGGAAGATCTACTGAAGTTTAATATTGATTCATGTTTGAGGGATTTTGGTTGAGGTATGTTGTTGAAGTTATTGGTATAGATAGAATTTGTATAACAGTGAGGTTCTAGCACATGGTTTGAGGTACAGACTTGTGGTATAGTGTTTGAGGTATATGTGATCAGATCAGATTTGGATGATGAAATTGATGAGGAATTTTGGTTGAGGTACATGTTGGGTACATGGCTGAGACAAGTAGTTGATGAGTTGGCACATACACGAGGTGTATAGTTTATGATGTTGGTACATCTAGATGACTCATAGTTGATGTGTAGTTGATGCATGATTGGTACATACTTGTTACATGGTTGGAGGTACTTGTTAGTAGTATTGTTGACACATGGTTTATGGATGATGTAGCATACTTGTCTTGGTATATTATTAGAAGCACATATTGATCTTGGTAATGATTATGAGTTGTTGTGTTATGCTTGGATGATGCACATATTGGTGATATTGTGCATATGGACGAGAGTTGTCCTCGTGAGTATATCTGATTTGGTTGATAAGATAGATGAGACAGGTTGTTGTGATAGGTTGTTTGGACACGTTATTGTGATAGGTTATTTGTACAGGTTTGGTGCATGGTTGATGCAATTGTTCATGGTGCAGGTTTAGGTACAGTTTGGTGCATGGTTGATGCACTTGTTTATGGTACAGGATGATGTATGGTACATGTTGGAATAGGTTATTGGTACAGGTTGTTTGGTGCAGCTTGATTGGTACATGTTTACAATAGTATATCTCACAGTGATAGTGTGACAATGGTTCCATCATTCTACTTATATTTCAGGGTGGTTGGACGGGGAAAGTACATGTGGTTGTAGCCAATTTTCGGTTGTAGACGGAGAACATAGGGGGTTGTAGTCTCCTTCTGGTTGTAGCCAGAGAATTGGGGAGTTGGAGCTTCCCTTAGGTTGCAGCCTGAGAAACTAGGGGGTTTGAGCCTCCTTCCAATTACAGCTGGAAAACAAAGGAAGTTGGTGCTTCCAATGAATTTAATTCTTAAAGACATATAAGAAAAAGCATTATGTGGTTTTCTCCCGCTTTCCGTTTCCACGTAAAACATTGGTGTATTGTGTATGTGTGTAATTCCTCATTTTTTCATTGTTTATTTACTCTAAAACTATTGGATAATAATGCTACGTTGATATAACACTTGCATTTTATGGTGAACAATGATTAAATTTCTCTATTATTGATTCACCCCCCCTCTCAGTAATCCAACAATTGGTTTCAGAGTCAATTCCTTCAGGAAACAATTTAACCACTAGAAGGAGATCATGGATTATTTTGAGAATGGAGTACCAATGTTTAATGGTCATAATGGTTTTAAGTGTGATATGTGGAGCATAAGGACGAAAGTATTTTTACAAGCACAAAAACATTATATTTGGTTATCAGTTGTTACAGGATATGATAGTTCAAAAAGGGAAAAGACTGCAGTCAAGAAGGAGTTGAAGAAGAATAAAAAAATAACAAGGGATTTCATCTCGGAAGGATTACCTAATCCGATAAGAGAAAAGTTTGGTAAATGTTCATCAGCCAAAGAAATTTGGGATAAGTTACATGACATATATTCTTCACTCATCACAGATTCATAAAATGTCAAAGAAGATGCAGATACAGATCAAGAAGAATTATGTTCACCATGTCAAACAAATTCAAAAGATGAAAAGTAAATAATCATCAGAGGTATGTTGTTTTTCTTTAATTGTGAAAAACACAGACATCTTGAAATAGAATTCCATGAAAGAAATGAGACTGAAAAATTGTTATGTTATATTATAACATAACATATGTTATGTTAATGTTATGTTAATATAAAATAACATATGTTATGTTATTAAGAAAATTATGAAACATAATTGATTAGTGCTTTAGATGAACTAAGAGAATAAAATGAAAGTGTTCACTAAAGAAAGAATTGAAGAATCCCAACAAGTCATCGAGAACTTAAGAAATCAGCTAGAAGAATCCAGAAAGATCAAAGAAAATATCGAATATCAAAAGCAATATTTGGAAGCCAACATAGAAGTAGAGAAGGAAGAAACAAAAATGAGAGAGAAGATATTGACAGATCATCTTAAGGAAATAACTAATTATCTAAACCAACTTGAGGTAGAGTTTGTTCAAGAAGAGAAAGGACTTGAAGAATAAATAATCACATTAAAAATTCATCGTGAAGAAGCGAAAACGAACAGAAGAAGTCATGAAGTCTTAGATAATGAAGAAAGAAGAAGAGGTTGAGAAGCTTGAAGAAGAAGTTGTCACATTGAGAAGTAAAATCATCAAGCTCAACAAGAATGTTGAAGAGACAGAAACATCCACATCAGTTATAGAGAATGAAGAGAAACACTCTAGGTTTCTAGAAAAGAGGAATGAAGAAAATAGAAAGATTTGTGCAGAAGTATTCAAAGGAAGGAATCATGGTCAACCATAATTTAAGAAAAATATTGAAGATACATCTTCAAGAAGACCATCCATGTTCAAGCCACAAGGAAGCTTCAATCATGATCATGATCATGATCAGTCAAGGAAAAAATTCAGAAGGGCTATGCCACAAAAGATATCATTCACTCCTAGCTATGCAAATTTCTTTAATGGTCATTGTTTTTATTGTACTAACTTTGGACATAAGGTTGCAGATTGCAGGGATTATAAAAGAAATGTTCAAGCAAGAAATGCCTATGTGGCCCCACGTAACATTGAATGTTACAAGTGTCATAACTATGGACACATAGATAGTGATTGTAGAAGCATGATTGATACTTCCATGAAAGAGAACATTGATATCAGATGTAAGAAAATATGGATAAGAAAACATGAAGAACAACTGAACAAAGACCAGGTCCCAGAGATCGCAAGATTGACAATAAAACGAGATGAAGAAAATTCTATAGAGAAAAAGAAAGATGTCAAAGACAGAAAGGTTTGGAAAAAAATGAAATAAAATGACATGTAAATAAGGAACATGTTCAAGAGATTGTACTTTTAGGCATTGTAGTGTGTTATCCCCCACTTTTAGGGATAACTAGGAGATCATGTATCGAGGCCCACATGTCCTAGACATGGAGTACCGAGAGGCGGATTGACTTTGGCATGGCCCTGGAGGGCCCATATTTTCTCCCTTTCAGTGCCTCTACTTTGTCAGTAACAACAACATCCATCACCATTGGCTTGGTCTTATGTCAGAGATGGTTCTTGCTCCATGAGGTAATGAGTCCAGGTATCATGGTATGTGTCACTTTGATCATCAAAACCCTTGAATATGTGCATTTAATTCTTTTTGTTTCTAATTTTTTTTTGGATCTTATACTTTCCCACTTGACCATGTCTGGGGGGATTGACATGATGCCCTAGTAAGCCTGTGTCCGTAGGCTTTGGTTTGCCACTAGGGGGATTTATGAAAATCCATCACCACTTTTTCATCTTGCTTCCCGCTCATCTATCCCTTTACACTTGTCCAAGCACTGGGTTGACCTATTTTCATATTTGCACCTTACCTCGTGGGAAGAAGGGGATAAAGGCTTAGAAGGTAAAAAACAAGCTAGAAAAAATCTTAAGAATAAAACCTTGAGATTCTTCGCCCACAGATCCCTGAGAAAAAAATAAAAGGATTCTCAGCAAGAAACAAGAGGGACCCGTAAAAATAACAAAACAAGACCTAGTCAGAGGATAGGGGGTCTCATCACGAGCCAACCTATTAGGTCCATGGGTACCTAGCAGTATGACATTACCACCATTTGGTTACCATGCCAGGCTAGTGACTCTTGGTTTCATGGCCAAGGGAAAGGGGGTCTCATCACGAGCCAACCTTCTCATTTTTGCAAAAGTACTTGTGGATAATGTTGTCACCATTGGTCACCACACCAGGGCAGTGTCCCCTAATTATCCTCTTGAAGAAAAAGCAATAAAAAAGAAAAGAAGAAAAAAATAAAAGAAGAAAGGCATGGGCTTGGAAAGATTTGCATCCAGGACAAGTGCAACTTTCCATCTACAAAGGCACCCATAGGTAAAGCCTTGCATCCTCTGCTCCCACTACACCCACTTGCCAGTAAATCCCTTGACCACCTCACCCCCTTACATGGATCTGATGATCTCTCTTCCAGAAACTTTCCTTTTCCAGTGGACACTAGCCCAATAGGACGCCCTATCATTTTCTCTAAACTTGTATTGCAGGCTAGTGCAATGTCTTTGAGATTTTAACTGATGTATTAGGGATTTTATGCACGTGTTTAATAATATTTATGATGAGATGTGATTGAAATTTTTATGATCCCTGTGACTTATGAGCCCGTGGAGGGTGTAGTTATTGATGTGCAGAATCATGTCCAATGGATAGGTACCATTTTGGACTGATACACATGGGGAGATGATTAGTTTGGACCTCCATGGGGCTGAAGAGCCCATCAGATGGATGCTGACACCCCATCAGGGGGCAGATATAGGACAAAGATGGATCAGGGGATTTGCACCGGAGAAGAGGAGGATGTTCCACCAGAGGCACCCTGGAAGAGATTGACCCAGGGGGATTGTGCCCTTTTCAGTGGAATGTTGGCCTTGGAAGGCCTAGGACGTCACCCATGATGATTATGATGTCATCCAACCTTATGGATGTCTTGGGAGGTAGTGTTGGCACATGTGGCGGGCTGGAGAAGCTCAAGGAGGGCTAACGTTTTGCTTCAGGATGCTGCATCTTCCCTAGAAGGGGATAACGTCTCCCTTAAAGGGGCATGATGTCTCTCTTTAGCTTGATTAGGGTTTAATTTTGAACATTTAATGTAAAACAATATGATTTTTAGTATTTTGGCCTTGTTAGCCTTTTTATGACCTAAAAGTGAAATTAGGTCATGGTACAGTATAAATTGATGTTTTTCACTCTCATTTTTCATCATCTTTCACTCACTCATTATTGAGGTCTAAAATTTGCACTACACTTGAGGTTATTGGCTGAAATTGTGAGGCACACTTATTGAAGAAAGTCTTTATTTGGCATTTTTGGCATTTATCTTGGTCGAAGGTGTTACAACTAGGGTTTGCTACTTGATCTATTGGTTAAATGTAAGTAAATTTATGCAAAACTTCTTGAATGAATGGTTGTAGTGTTATTTCTCCTGCATTTATGGTTATAATTTTGTTGATTCAAACCCTGGGGGACAAGCACACATAGAAGGTCCTTGTCTCATGTCCCCATTGAGATTTTTGGCCATTTCATTTGCTGAAGTGAGGTAGAGCCTTACCCTAGCAATACTCTACTCTTTCATGCTGAAGAGGATTGAGCCTTTCCTTAGCAACACTCAAATTTATCTTCTCCTATGTTAGTCGTTTTATTTTTCTGAAACTAAGAAGGAGAAAATGCCTCAAGGCCTATTTCCCCTACACTTTGATGAGTCAATTTTCCTAGGGTTTGTTTGGTGAAGCCTTGCCATAGAAACACATTGCCTTGCAAATCCTCATGTCTTAGTTCTATGTGATTTTCTATGCTAGTCATTTTTTCCATTGAGTTAAGAAAGGAGGAGAGAGCACTAAGGCCTAGTTCCCCTACACCAAAGTGAGCCTCTCTCCCCTAGGGTTTTGACTTTGAGGCCTTGCCATAGCAACACCTCAAAGCTTCACCTTCCAGTCCTTAGCCTTACTATCTTCTTGATCCTTCAGCTCCCGCGTCCTCCTTTTGACTCCATTAACCCTGGAAACACATTGATCTAATACCAATCTTGTGAATGTTATGATCAAAACAACTCTTAATACTTTGAATGAAACCCTAACTACTAACCCTAGCTTAAAAAACTAACCTTGTTAATCTACTATTGTCATCATCTCTTGCTATTAATATCATTTGTGCAGCTATCGTTTTACTTTTGAGAAATTGAATGGTTGACTTAAGGGAATTACTTGAATGAAGTGTTGATTGTTACATTGAATGCCACATTTTCTTAGCATTTATTGAAGAAGTGACATTATATATCATTGCTATTTCATAAACATTGACTTCGTCAATATTTATTATTGAATTTCTTATATATATCAGATAGACATTAATGAAGTACTAACCAAGCGAGCAAGCTTTCATATATCAGTTGCTTCATCTCGGGCAGGTGTATCTCTCTTTTTGGTTATACTTTATTATTGGTTGTTAGTCGGACTACTTGCTCGGTGCTGACTTGTGAGGGTGGAAACTTATCTTTACCTTATAATCCTTTTCCTTCTCAAAACCCTAGGTCATCAGGGATGTCTCCCCTGGGCCTTACCTCCCTAAATAGAAACAACCATCCTATCGAGGTGACATTGGGTGGGATTGGTTCTAGTTACACCAGTTTGCCTCTTCAATCTTTAGCCCTTATCTTAACTACAAACTGTGTGATAACATAGTGAAAGATGAATCCACGGACATAAAGAAAGAAGTCAGAGCTCAGAGAGATGATGAATCTACCAATGAAGATGATGATGAATACACATCGGAGAAATAATTGTTCTAATCCATCCGACTTAGAGACTCCTAGGTAACATGAATATTAGATAGGAGGAATCTATGCGATAGTTGTGACAGACCAAAGAACCATCCTTCGATCAGCTTGCAGAGTTTGAATAGACATATTCAGAGTAGTCAGTTAGCAAAAGAACAATCATTTGTAGTAGTTAATACTTCATGATAGTATAGTAATAAATGGGTCAACAATATGGACAGTGTGCATTAGAGTCTTGGAAAGTATGGACATGATGAATTATGGAATAAGGCCATGGATGAAGAATTGGATCAAATGGAGAATAATGACACTTGGGAATTGGTTCCAAGACTAAAGAATAAGAATTTGATTGACACAAAGTGGGTATTCGGAAATAAATTGAATGAAGACGGACAGGTTATAAGGAACAAAGCCAGATTGGTATGTAAAGGATACACACAGGTTGAAGGAATCGAATTTGAAGAGACATTTGCTCCAGTTTCCATAATGGAAGCAATCTAATTTCTTTTAGCTTATGCATTCTCCAAGAATATTAAAGTGTATCATATGAACGTGAAATCTACTTTTTTGAATGGGGAACTTGAAGAAGAAGTCTACATTGAACAATCAAAAGGATTTCAATTATTAGAGAATGCAGATTATGTGTGTAAATTGAAGAAGGCATTGTTGTTGGGTATGTGTTATATTATTTGCACGAGTATTAGTGTCTATGTTGTGTTGGGTGTGTAGGGGGGCGAATGCCCTCGAGAAAAAAAAATCTGCCTCGGGAAACATCTCACATATATAGGTGTTTTTTCGGCACATGGTTTCTTTGTCGATGGTTTTTTATTTCTAGTTAAGGAATTAGGGTTGTTGACTAATACAGGTCATTGAGTTAGGGTTTTGGATGTCGTTGGCTCCTATATGTATATTGTATTGTAAACAATGTAACACTATGAATGAATATACAATATGTTGGTTTTCCCGGTTTGGGTTTCCAGAGGAAAAATATTTGTGTAATGTTTGTATTTTCCATTGTATCCTTTCTGTTCATTTACTGAAAATATGTTTGTAGTAAATATTGTACAAGGTTAAAATCTACATTAGGTATCAAAGCTTTGTTGGCTTCAGAGGGATGCCTTTGTGGTCAAGGGTTTGGCTTGAGATTGTGATAAGTCTTGTTACAGTGGGAGATCTATGGTATTGATTTTTCAAGTGAAAAGAAATGACAAACAATTCGAAGATGGAGATCTAGAAGTTTAATGGGAAATTTTTTTAGCTGTGGAAGCTCAATATGGAAGATCTGTTGGTGGATAGATATCAGTGGATCATGGTAGATCCAGGTATTGCACCTATAGGAACTTCAACAAATGACTGAAAAAAGTTGGATCGGAAGGCAAAGAGCATAATCCAACTATGTCTCTCCGATTCAATATTTCTGAATGTGTCAGAGGAAGCTACAACCTAGGATTTATGGGAAAAGTTGGGGAATTTGTATTAGTCTAAGTCCCTAGTAAATAAGTTGTTCCTAAGAAAGAAGTTGTATAACCTGAGGATGAGATATGGAGACTTGGTGGCAAAGCATTTGAACGCCTTCAATACCGTGGTAAGTCAGTTAGTATCTATTGAGATTAAATTTCAGATGAAGATAAATGTATCAGTTTATTGTGTTATTTACCAAACGCATGGGATAGTCTGGTTGTGGCCATAGGTAGTAATACAAATGCCTTGAAGTTTGATGAAGTGGTCTCATCCTTTTTGTCACAGAAGATGAGACAAATGAATATGGAAGGACAGAGCACAGACACGTTATTTGCAAGAGGACATTCCTAGGAAAGAAATAGATCTAATTTCTTAAGTGGGAGATCTAAGTCTAAGGGTGGATATAAATATCCCAAATTTTTTGTAAAGGTATGTTGGAGATGTGGAAAACAAGGGCACTACAAGAAGTAGTGTAGATCCAAAGTTGAGAAAAAAAAGGGATTTGAAGAATCTCCTTCAACAGAAGAGAAGACCTCCAAGGAAGAAGGAGGGGATGTGTACTTGGCTTCTTCAAGCACACATGCAGATCATGAGGAATGGTTGGTTGACTCAAGTGCATCATTTCATATGACTCCCCACAGGGAGTGGTTCTATGAATCTAAAAGGTATGGTGGAGGTAATGTTTTCTTAGGTGATGAATCGACAACCAAAATCATAGTTCGAGGAAAATTCAAGTTGAGACTCATAGATTGAAGGATTAGAACATTGCCTGGTGTTTTTCACATCCCAGGTTTAGCCAGAAATTTGATTTCTATAAGCAAAATGGATGATATAGGGGTAACACCAATATTTGAAAAGGAAACTTGCAGGATGGTTCGAGGAGCAATGGTGTTGTTGAAGGGAGTTTGGTTTGGAACTCTGTATAATCTGAAAGGAAGCATTATTAGTGATGAGTGTAATAGTTCCATTATTCCTGATATTGGATTTGAAGAAGAAATAAATCCTACAGTCTCTGGAGAAAAGGTTGTTTTGTGGCATCAAAGACTGGGGCATATCGAAGAAAAGAGTCTTCGACTACAATATGGTCAAGGTATGGTTGAAGGTATGTCTAATTGCTCTCTGGATTTTGATTTCTGTGAACATTTTCTATATGGGAAGCAGAATTGGGTAAGATTCCCCTCTAGTGCAACGAGGGTAGAAGAAATTTTACAACTAGTTCACAGTGATGTTTTTAGACCTGTGTCAATGCCATCATTGGGAAAATCTGTGTACTATGTCTCATTTATAGATGAATTTTCAAGGAATACTTGGATATATTTCCTCGAAAAGAAATCCAAAGTCTTTGACAGGTTTAAAGAGTTTAAGGCTCTTGTTGAGAATCAAACAGAGAAAAGAATTAAGGTGTTGATAACAGATAATGGCAGAGAGTTCTGCGGGAATGAATTTGAAGAATTATGTAAGAAGTACATTATAGTAAGGCATAAGACTACTCCATATACACCTCAGAATAATGGAGTTGCAGAAAGGATGAACATGACGCTAATGGAAAAATAAAGGTGCATGCTCAGTGGTGTCGGGTTAGGGCAAGAATTCTGAGCAGAGGCAGTGGGTACTGCATGTTACCTAGTCAACATATTACCCTCATCAACGTTGGATGACAAGACTCCGCAAGAGGTATGGACTGGTAAGAAACCTTCTCTCACACATATCAAGGTATTTGGTTTTGATGCATATGTTCATGTTCCAAAGGAAAACAGGAGTAAGCTAGATAAGAAGGATGAAAAGTGTACCTGTATTGGATATAAATATGGTCTCAAAGGTTGTAAGCTTTGGAACCCAGAAACTAAGAAAGTAGTGTATAGCCGAGATGTGGTATTTAGAGAAATGAAGGATGTTGTTAAACAGGAAGTCTTACCAAGGAAGAACCAGAGAAAATCGAGTTTGATTTAAAGGATGATGAATCAGACTCTACAAAAGAACAAGAATAAGAATAAGAATATCCTTATACTCCAGTATTGAGAAGATCGGTTCGAGAAAGAAGACTACCGAAAAGGTATACTCCATCTGATTTCTATTCAGATTTTTCTTTTTCTATTACTGATGATGATCCTAGAACGGTCAGGGAGGCAGTGTATTCAGAGGATGGAAATCTCTAGAAAAGGGCCATGGACGAAGAAATGACAACTTTGGATAAGAATGAGGCTTGGGATCTATTGGAGTTGTCGACTGAAAGAAATCATATTGGCAACACATGGGTATTTAAAAAGAAGCTTAATGCAAAAGGAAAAGTGGAGAAATACAAATCTCGGTTAGTAGCAAAGGGTTATTCCCAGGTTAAGGGAATTGACTTTGGTGATATTTTTCTCCTGTTTCCAAGTTAACATATATAAGATTTCTATTATCTGTTGCTCTTGCATTTGATTTTGAAGTAGAACAGATGGATGTGAAGACAAGATTCCTACATGGAGATCTGGAAGAAGAAATCTATATGAAACAACTAGAAGGTTATGTTGTGAAGGAAAAGAAGGAGTTGGTATGCAAGCTGAAAAATTCCCTATATGGTTTAAAACAATCACCAAGGATGTGGTTTCAAAAATTTGATACTTATATGCTAGGACTTGGCTTCACAAGAAGTAAAGAGGATTATTGTGTGTATTTTCAATTAATTGGTGATCATTTGATTTATTTGGTCTTGTATATGGATGACATGTTGTTGATAGGAAACAACAAAGAGATTATCTAGGATGTGAAAACTCAGTTGTCCTCTAAATTTGACATGAAGGATCTCGATGCTTCAAATTTCATTTTGGGCATGGAAATTAAAAGAGATCGGAAAAAGAGGAAACTCTAGTTAAATCAGAGAAAATATGTCGAGACAATATTGCAGAGGTTTAATATGCATGAATGTAAACCGGTTAAGGTTCCTATTCCTGTTGGGGTAAATTTATCTGCGGATCAGTGTCCCAAGACACAAGAAGAGTAGGAGGACATGTCTCGTGTTCCATATGCGAGTGCAGTTGGAAGTTTGTGTATGCATTGGTCTGTACTAGACCGTACATTGCACATGCAGTGGGAGTTTTGAGCAGGTATATGTCAAAACTAGTGAAGGAACATTGGAAAGCAGTAAAGAAGGTTTTCAAGTATTTGCGTGGCACTGATAGTTATGGATTGTGCTATGAAGGAAGACCAGGATTGGAAAGAGGGGTGGATATACATGGCTTTGTGGATGCAGACTGGGTTGGAGATCTGGATCGTAGGAGATATACAAGTGGGTGTGTGTTTAACCTGTTTGGAGGAGCAATAAGTTGGATGAGAAAAAGACAGACTGTAGTGGCACTTTCAACTACAGAAGTTGAATACATGGCAGCCACTCATGCAAGTAAGGAAGAAATATGGTTACAAAGATTGTGTTTAAGTATTGGGTTGGTACAACAAGCTGTAAGGATAGATTGTGACAGTCAGAGTGCAATTTTGCGGGTGAAGAACCCGACTTATCATTCAAATACAAAGCATATTGATATTCAATATTACTTTGTGAGAGATATGATTGAAGAAAATAAAGTATTGTTGATAAAGGTGGACACTTTGAATAATGTTGCAGATTCATTAACAAAATCTGTAAGCACTGAGAAGTTCTCTTGGTGTAGAGGATCCATGGGCATTGCTTCCTTGGATTGTTGACTATGTAACCATGTAACCCCCTGTATGCAAAGAAAACAATGAGTGGAAGAATGTTGGGTATGTGTTATATTCTTTTCACAAGTAGTAGTGTTTGTGTTGCGTCGAGTGCACACAAGGGTGTTATATTCTTTGCATGAGTAGTAGTGTCTTCCTTGGGAAAAATGTCACATATATAGGTGGTTTTTCGGCACATGGTTTCTTTGTCAATGGTTTTCTATTTCCAGTTAAGGAATTAGGGTTGTTGACTAATCCAGGTCATTGGGTTAGGGTTTTGTATGTCATTGGCTCCTATATGTGTATTGTATTGTAAACAATGTAACACTATGAATGAATATAAAATATGTTGGTTTTCCCAGTTTGGGTTTCCAGGGGAAAATTCTCTGTGTAATGTTTGTATTTTCCATTGTATCGTTTATGTTCTTTTACTGAAAATCTGTTTGCAGTAAATATTGTAAAAGGTTAAAATCTACACTTGTTTGGTTTAAAATAGCCTCCTAGAGCATGGTACTCTAGACTAAATAAATATCTACAATAGGAAGGGTTCAGAAAAGGAAGTGAAGACAACAACCTCTACATCAAGATAACTCAAGATAGTATTTTATTAATTGAAATTTATGTTGATAATATTATTTTTGGAAGTACTGATGACAGGTTAAACCAAAAATTTGCAAATGATATGCAAAATGAATTTGAAATGTCATTACTTGGAGAACTATCCTTCTTTCTGGGTCTTCAGATACGTCAAAGCAACCAATCAATTTTTATTTCTCAAACTAAGTATAATAGAGAAATGATAAAGAGGTTCGGAACTGAAGATTTCAAACCAGTTATCAATCCTATGCAAACCAGTTGCAAGTTGAGAAAATATGATAATTCAAATTCTACAGACCAGATGCAATACAGGTCAATGATTTGTAGCTTACTATATGTGACAACATCCAGACCAGATGTAATGCAGGTAGTTGGACATGTGGCACAATTTCAAGAAGCACCAAAGGATTCACATGTATTAGCAGTGAAGAGGATTTTCATATATCTCAAAGGAACATAAGAGTTTGGATTATGGTATCCAAAAGGAAAATATCTATCACGTATTACCTACACAGATGCATATTGGGCAGGTTGCATTGATGACCAACAAAGCACCAGTGGGGCATCGTTCTACTTGGGTGAGTGTTTAGTATCATGGCTAAGCAAGAAACAATCATCAGTATCTTTATCTACAGCCGAAACATAGTATATTGCAGCAATAGGATGTTGTACACAGGTTCTATGGATGAAACAAACTTTGACAGATATATAGGTTGAGTATGATGAGCCCATTCCAATCTATTGTGACAATACAAGTGCCATTACTATCTCAAAAAACCCGATGATGCACTCCAAGATGAAGAATATTCCAATCAAGTATCACTTTCTACGGGAACGTGTTGTAGAGAAAAAAATAAGAGTTGAATATGTGGGCATAAAAGAACAAATGGTAGACATCTTTACAAAACCGCTTCCAAGGGAAGCCTTTGAGTATCTCCGCCAGAGACTTGGAGTAATTTATACTCCAAAATGAATACTGTTGAATGCTTATCTTATATGTCTTAGATTTAGATGAGGAAGCACCATAAAGAGGATAGTTCAGGTTGGGAGATCAGTTTAAGGAATAATTTAGTCAGGGGAAGCAGTCTCAGATGGAAAGATACATTTTCCATTGATGACAAAGGGGGAGAGATTTATCAGATGCAAAGGTAAATGCTTGGAGAAAGATCACAGGGGGAGTGATGGTCACGGGTGGAGCATGAGTGATATGACTTCAGTATTGCATCAGAGTGTTGCCATCAATTTCAAAGGGGGAGATTGTTGATTAATTGGTTTGGTTGTCATTGATGTCAACCCTTGAATAAATTCTGGTAGCAAACTCCGGTAGCATAAAGGTTTGGGTAATGGACCCAAGTTAGTTTTATGGATAATGGTATGAGTTTTGATATATTTATAGGTAAAACTATTTTATATGGATAGTACATGTCGTGCCATTTCCAGTGGTATGTGGAACGTCACATAACTCCTCACGATTAGAGAGTTATGGCCATGTGAAGTTGGAGAACCCTCATGAGTCATCTAGAAGCCCCAAAAGGTCAAAGTAGTCAAAGTTTTTGCAAAGAAGAAATTATTTAAATAATAAAGTGAAGTGATGAGTGTACTATACGTCAAAGAGGATGCAAAGTAAATTATTTAAATAATAAAGTTAATGGAGAACTTACTAATTATGGAAAGTGGTTAAGTTAAGTGAACAAGTGGCTATAAGTGGGTTAACCCTAAAAGTATAAATAAGAGGCAAGGGTATATCATTCAAATCACACTTGAATATCATTGAATTTCTATTTTTGTGAAATGTTATTTGGGAAGGTATCATTGATAGAGAAAAAGTGCGGCAGAAAAAGTGCAACAAAAAAAGTGAGGCGGAAAAATTGCAACAGAAAAAGTGTGCTAGGAAAAATACGGAAGAAAAAGTGTGTCAGGTAAAGTGCGGCAGAAGAACCATAGCAAAAAAAGTGCCGCAAAAAAATTGCGGCAGTGGATTTACGGCAACAGAACGCTACAAGAAGAAGAAAAAAAAGGTATGGTTCTCATATGTGTAGTGTTGAATTTATGAATCAAGTTGAGGGTTTTCCTTATAAATATGTTGGATGCCCTCTTGAGAGTTTATGGCTTGTTGTAGAGTTGATCTAAGGCAGATCTACTAAAGTTTAATATTGGTTCATGTTTGAGGGATTTTGGTTGAGGTATGTTGTTGAAGTTATTGGTACAGATAGAGGTTGTATAACAGTGAGGTTCTAGCACATGGTTTGAGGTACATACTTGTGGTATAGTGTTTGAGGTATATACAATCAGATCAGATTTGGATGATGAAATTGATGAGGGATTTTGTTTGAAGTACATGGTTGAGACAAGCAGTTGATGAGTTGGCACATACATGAGGTGTATAGTTGATGATGTTGGTAGATATTGATGAGTCATAGTTGATGTGTAGTTGATGCATGATTGGTACATATTTGGTACATGGTTGGAGGTACTTGTTAGTAGTATTATTGACACATGGTTTATGGATGATGTAGCATACTTGTCTTGGTATATTATTATAAGAACATATTGATCTTGGTGAAGATTATGAGTTGTTGTGTTATGCTTGGTTGAAGCATATCTTGGTGATATTGTGCATATGGTTGAGAGTTGTTCTGGTGAGTAGATTTGATTTTGTTGATAATATTGATGAGACAAGTTGTTGTGTTAGGTTGTTTGGACAGGTTATTGTGACAGATTGTTTGGACAGGTTTGGTGCATGGTTGATGCACTTGTTCATGCTACAAGTTGGTGCATGGTTGATGCACATGTTTATGGTACAAGTTGATGTATGGTACATGTTGGCACAAGATATTGGTACAAGTTGTTTGGTGTAGGTTGATTGGTACAGGTTTACAACAATATATCTCACTGTGATAGTGTGACAGTGGTTCCATCATTCTACTTATATTTCACAGCAGTTGGATGGGGCAAGGAAAGGTGGTTGTAGCCACCTTCCGGTTGTAGCCGAAGAATATAGGGGGTTGTAGCCTCCTTTTGGTTGTAGCCGGAGAATTGGGGAGTTGGAGCTTCCTTTAGGTTGTAGCCTAAGAAACTAGGGGGTTGGAGTCTCCTTCCAGTTGCAGCTGAAAAATAAAGGAATTTGGTGCTTCCAATAAATGTAATTCTTAAAGACATGTAAGAAAAAACATTATGTGGTTTTCTCCTTCTTTGGGTTTCCACATAAAACACTGGTGTACTATGTATGTGTGCAATTTCTCATTTGTTCATTGTTTATTTACTCTGCAACTATTGGATAATAATGCTACATTGATATAACACTTGCATTTTATGGTGAAAAATGATTAAATTTCTCTATTACTAATTCACCCCCCCTCTCAGTAATCCAACTTTGGATGTCATTGTCTCCTATATGTATATTGTATTGTAAACAATGTATCACTATGAATGAATATAGAATATGTTGGTTTTCCCGGTTTGGATTTCTAGGGGAAAAAACTCTGTGTAATGTTTGTATTTGCCATTGTATCTTTTCTATTCTTTTACTGAAAATCTATTTGCAATAAATATTGTACAAGGTTAAAATCTACAATGCAAAGTATATAAAAAAATAATAATTATTTAGACCATATAACACCCTTGTAACTCCTGTGGATATCACTTAAACTAAATATTAAATATCAGCCGTAATTTATATCATATCCCCAAAAAATATATATATTCACATTATCCACAAAATATCCAAAAATAAGGCTTGCTGTCCAAAACATACTAAAAACCATAAAATGTTGTCCTTATCACTGAAAATCATAAAAAAAAGGCATTTAAAAACCATATTTGTTGCTTTGCGAGACATATTTCCTCTTCTCACTAATGTCCCCAAATGACTTCACTTGAGTGGGCTTTGGTTGGATAGACCTTTGAGGCTGTATTTCACTGATCACATGGGAGCAGACATCATTGAGGCGGAGGCGGGAAGACACAAATTTAGTGGAGTCAATGGATGGACTAGAGGGGGAGGCTATTGATTTTTCCTTTGTCTTGTACATGTTGCAGAATGTCAGTTTTTAATATATTTCTATCCTGAGAGGATTGTACTAGCAAAACAGTAGGAGAAATTTGAACATTGGAGTTAATGGGTGGTGATAAATGAAATGACACAGTGGGCCATCCATGGTGGTGGGAGACATGCTGGTGGAAAATTTCTTGCCAATCGTCATTTGCGGGGACTTCAGGCTGCAAAGACACATGTGGGGGTAAAAGGATTCCAAGAAAATCTGGAGGTTGCTGGAAATGGGGTATTTTTGGTCGAGGGTATAGTATCCCATGGCCAACCCAGTTAAAGAACCCAACTTGGAAAAACTGGTTCAATTCTTGCGGGTCAGCGTGAAAATAGATAGAAAATCTAGGCCTCCTGTGGCCTCAATTCCAATTTCCCCTGCCTCTGTTATTTTGACCATTGCTACCTCTACTGAAAAAGCTCATCCTGTAGCAATAGTTTGTTAGTAATGAATATGTTAATAAACCATGCATGAAACTTTGCTTACATGAATCAAAAGTTGGCTCTAAAATTAACACAAGATACATGCAAATCCATCCATAACACATGATTTATTAATTGCCATGTGAACAGGGAATGATAGGGTTCATGGGAAATATGGAGGGAGTGTAATTAACATAAAATGGTATCATGGAGGGGATCAATATACGAATATTGTTCAACAATTAATAAAACAATTAATTGTTTATATAAAAATATCAAGAATATCAGTCCTCAACCCTTTCTATATTAACTTCCCTTTATTTCCACACAAACTCCTCTTTAAAATTAATATCACAGAACATGGATGAATAAGTGAAATCATGATCGTGGAGGGAGTGTAATTAGCGAAAAATGATAGAATGGTGGGGAAAACTTATAAATATTGTTCAAATGAAAAATCAAACCATGTTATCTCTGATGTAAACTTGCAAACAAAATATCCTTTTGTTCAAAATTTTAAAGTTTAAACAATACTATGTTTCCAAACAATAACACAAAGCTAATGCATGCTTAACAATATTGTTCACTGGCCTTCGAAACTGTATTACATAGTAACTGTCACATACCCACTAAAGAAAACAAAATTTTTCATCGAATTCGCGAGGATCAGAATCCCCGAAATACCTACGGGGGTCTTAGCATAGTCTAGTTCCTTCCTTGTCCATCTCCATGTGATCATGGGTCATGACCACAGGCCGAACAAGTATGGCGTTCTTTCGCTCGTCGTGACTCAGCACTACCAGAGCGTCGAGTCTTTCGACTCTACAAACCCCGATACGGTGAAATGTCGAACCCTGACAGGGCTAGCAAGTGGCAGGTTTCCCCCTTGGGGTCTTGTCAACATGACCTTGTCCCATGTCTACACGCTTAAGCCAGCCAAGCGCTTATTGACTTGTTGTGATTCATGGAAATGCGATGCATGACTTCCCTTTGACACTTTTCGCTACTCGCAACCTCGTAGATTGAAGCGTCGAGCTCTCGTGCTCTTCTTCTCCGAAATTCCGAGACGTGAAAGTCAGCAATGGTTGACTTCCTCTTCGCACTTCTCGCAACTCGCAACCTCATGAGTTGGAGAATTGAGCCTTCATTCTCCTATCTCGTGAATCCTCGAGACGTGAGAAGTCAACAGAGTGTTGACTCCTTTCCGGGTGATGTGTGCCTAGCTGTCAATCATGCGGGTCCCACCTGATGGATGTGCCACGTGTTCTCATGAGCCTCGGCTCTCAGCACTTCGCGACTTCTACGGTCGAAAGTGACCCCTTCCAACCTCCGAACCCCCGAACTCCTAATATACGATATCTCCATGAAGTTCTGATCCAACGGTCCTCCCGTTCCTAGATCCAACGATTCAGATTTTTCTCCTCGCCACTTCGCACTTCGTGACTTCATGAGTTGGAGCACCCAACTCTTGCACTCTCTTCTTGCGAAACCCCGAGATGCAAGATCCCAAACTCAGACCTCTTCGAGACTGCACCGACCCTAACCACCTTGCAACTCTACAAGATCCAATGGCTATCGGTTGTTCGCCACTTCTATCTCGAAGTGTCTCCACCGTCCATACAGCTTCTCCCATGGCTGCTTCTACGGCTTAACTCCCTCACAAATTAGTGCGATCCAACGGCCCATGACATTTCGGCAATTCTCCATGAAGTCTCTCTGTCGTCCGTTTCTGCTCTCTTCTGCACGTGTCTGGACGTACTTTTTCGACGACCCGGATCTATTTCGCTCCAGCTGATCTAACGACAGTTGTAGCTCC
The DNA here is from genome assembly GCA_009831015.1 of Picea engelmannii. Classification (NCBI taxonomy): domain Eukaryota; kingdom Viridiplantae; phylum Streptophyta; class Pinopsida; order Pinales; family Pinaceae; genus Picea; species Picea engelmannii. Next base: position 2,029,403 of record ML776736.1, read on the forward strand.
TCCTTGAACATTCACTTCTCTTCCTTCTCCTTGGAAGATTTATTAAGTATCAAAGGTCTTGGACTTTGCTTCTCCTCTGTGACCTTTACAGCTAAGGCTCTGTATACAAAATGGCACTATCCCTCCCGAGCTTCTCTTCTCTGAAACCGTGAAATATTTCCTCGACCTCTGTGATTCCTATAGGGTCTATGTACATGACAAGGTGATGTCTGTCCTCCTCAAATGGACAACTACGATTCTCTCACGACTTCGCCACCCGTGAAGTCGAAATACTTCCCTCTATGACTCCCAATGTCTGAATCCAAGATATGGGTGATTTCGCGACACGTGTCCTCCCTCCAACGGATGGCTCAGGTTCTTTTTCTATTTTGGGACTTCTGATGTTGAGTGCTCGGACTCTCATCCTCCGAACTCCCGAACTCCCGAATGCCGAAATCCCGATACGAACTCCTTCTCGGGAATTTCGCTTATGTTGTTCCTTGTGTGAGGTTTAAACCTCATGCAACTCTCGACAGATCCAACATCTGTCAGTTGTTTAGTTTAAGATCTAACGGTTCAGACTTGTCTCTCCATTGCATCGTTCCTAAGCTGCCTGGACACAAATCCACGGTCCAGATTCTTTCACGGACCTTGGGGATCTACGGTCTCGATTTCTTCGCTACTCGCGAAGATAAAGGAAAAAGGGTTAAGGCATTTAATGCCCTCATTTATTCCTTCAATCTAACAGTCGTGAATGACCACAGATCTTCCGACAGGATCTCATCCGTTGATCGATACTTATTCTTTGAATCCTCAAGGGATTCTGCGACTTCTGCGCCTCTGCAGAGTCTTTGCACACAAAGTGCTACCTCTTCTAAGCTTTTCCAAAAGGGTGTCTCTATGGGGAGATTTATCCAGGGTATCACCTGAGACAGATAAGGGTATAGATGTCCCGAGAAATTACTTGAATTCTGAATTGATTCAATGTGCGTATATACAGATAAATCTATTTATAAACATAATCCATATGTGGCCCTTCCATTATAAGCATGCAACCACCATTTCTGAATCAAAACACTACACAGGTAGTCTTATACTCAAACCATTCATAAAAATGCACAGACTATGAGCATATATGTCAGCATATAAATTTCAAGATGCAAGATGTAAAATACTTATCAGAAATAACACCAGAAGTGAGTGCAACTGCTGAGAGGGGTGCTTGTTTCCACCCAACCGTAGGCTCAATGATTCCGATAGGATTTACCACTAGCCACCCCTGAGCTGAGACCACGATGTTGCGAGACTGCATCTCTGTTTTCCAGTGACCGAGAATGAGGGTTACTCTCCCCCTTCTTTTCTATCACTCACTCTGTATTTTCCATAGTTCTCTTCCTTCCCTCGCGTCTGCCCCCTCCTCGCTTCTCCCTCACGCCTTCTTCCTCTTGCTAGGTTACGTGTGGCGCGATTTCCCTCACACTGGTTAGGCCTGACGGCTCTACGGATGGGCATTTCACCCCCCCCCCCATCCCTCATTACTCATGAGGATCCATTTACCTACCAATCCTAGCGATTCATTTAATTCGGGGCCAGTGAGCCGCTTTTGGTTCTCTGGGCCAGTGAAGTCCAAATACGGTATTGGTTTCGGTGGAAGTTAATGCCACCTTTCCAGGTGCCTTCCACCACCTTTCTTCAGCCATCATGGTCTCTTTTCCGGCATATCCCCTCTCAGCAGTCCTGCAATATATATACATAATATTATTCACATTTTTGGGTTTGCCACAGTTCTTGGCCAGTATAGTTATTTTTACTAACTGAGGGAAACAGGGTGTTACAATTCCCTCCCCCTTAAAGGAACATCATCCTCGATGTTCTTATCTATCAACATGACATGCATGTACATAAGTAAACAAAATTGGATATGTCTGTCTCATGGCATCCTCCATTTCCCATGTAGCCTCATCTGGGCCAAAATGTTTCCACTGCACCTTGACTTGTGCAATGGTTCGGTTTCGGAGTGGGGTTTCCTTTCTATCTAGTATGCATTGGGGTTCTGGTAGAAATTCTCCCTTTGGTTCCACCTGAATCATAGACCAATCAATTATATGGTTAGCATCATGTACATATTTCTTCAATAATGAGACATGGAAAACATTATGTGCTTTGACTGTGGGAGGAAGTGCTAGCCTATAGGCTATAGGTCCCACTCTATCTATAACCTCAAAGGGTCCACAGTACCGAGGTGCCAACTTGGCACAAGCTCCCATTTTCAGGGAACTCTTCCTGGGCCTAACTCTGAGATACACATGGTCTCCTGCTTTGAACTCTCTTGGAGTTCTCTTTTGGTCGACATAACTTTTCTGTCGGTTCTGAGCAACCTTCAGGTTTTGTTTTATCTGGGTCACTTGTTGTTCCATTTATTTCAACATGTCAGGTCCAAAATAAATCCTGTTTATGGGATTATTCCAACTGACAGGAGTGTTACACAGTCTACCATAGAGGACTTCAAAGGGACTCATCTTTAAGGATGCTTGGTAGCTGTTTTTGTAGGCAAATTCTACCAGTGGCAGGTAGTCTTCCCATTTCTTGGGTTGATGCATTACATGCATCCTTAACATGTATTCTAATATTTGATTCACTCTTTCTATCTGTCCATCGGTTTGAGGGTGATAGGCGGTGCTAAACAACAACTTGGTCTCTAAACCAGCCATTAGTGATTTCCAAAAGTTGGAAGTAAATTTTGTGTCTCTGTCAGACATGATCTCTTTCGGCATACCATGCAGTCTGAATATCTCTTTCATGAATACCTGGGCAATATCGATTGCCTTGCAGGTCGAATTGACGGGGATGAAGTGAGCAGACTTGCTCAATTTATCCACCACCACCATAATGGCGTCATTTTGTTTGGTTGAGGTTGGTAATCCAGTGATGAAATCCATGGAGATGGTTTCCCATTTCCATTCTGAGACTGGTAAAGGTTGCAATAATCCTGATGGGTGTCGATGTTCTGCTTTAACCTATTGGCACTCTATGCATTTGGCTAAGTACTCGGCTATGTCTTTCTTCAATCCAGGCCAATAAAATTGTTTCCTGGTGGAAGTGATCATCTTCTGGTATCCTAGATGACCAGTATAGGATCTTTTATGTAGTTCATCCATAATGAACCTCTTCAAGTTGTCACACGCTAGAATATAAAATATGTTTATGTAAGTGAGCAAACCTCCTTCGGTCATCTGATAGCCTTCATATTTTACTCTGGCGGGTTCTTGCTGTAGGTACATGGTCACGGTCTGGACGAAGGGATCTGTTTCTTGTGCATTTCTGATTCTTTCCTTGACATCTGTCTCGCAGGTGCTCACCGCTGCCAGGTGAATTGTTTTCATACTTCTGTTGAGGGCATCAACCACCCTATTTTCCTTTCCTTTAATGTGTTTGATTTCAAAATCAAACTCGCTAAGGAGGTCCATCCACCTAGCTTGTCTAGCATTGAGATTTGGTTGATCAAACAGGTATCACAATCCACAGTGATATGTTATAAGTACAAATTTTCTTCCCAGGAGGTAATGCCTCCACATTTTCAAGGCATGCACTATGGCAGCCAGTTCTAGATCATGGATCACATAGTTGACTTCATGCTCATTCAATTTTTGGGATTCATAGAAGATCACACTTCCTTTCTACATAAGGACTCCTCCGAGCCCTTCCTTACAGGCATTTGTGCACATGAGGAAGTCAGCTTCTGGGTCGGCAATTTTCAGCACGGATGCATGGGTCAGTAGATGTTTCAGGGTTTGAAATCTTTCTTCACATTTCTTTGTTCACGGGAATTTTGTCCCCTTCTTCTGGAGGGCAGTGATTGGACAACCAATATTGGAGAATCCTTTTATAAATCTCCTATAGTATCCTGCTAATCCCATAAAGGATCTGATATTCGAAACATCCTTTGGGGTAGGCCATTCCATGATAGACCTGATTTTGTCAAGGTCTACCGCTACTCCTTCTTCGGAGAGAACATGGCCTAAGTAATGTATTTGCTTCTACAAGAATTCACATTTGCTGAATTTGGCATAGAGCTGATGTTTTCTTAGCACTTGCAGCACAAGTCTAAGATGCTCTTCATGTTCTTTTCTGTTCTTGGAGTAAATTAATATATCGTCAATAAATACAAGCACAAATTTGTCTAGGAACTTGCTGAGTACATTGTTCATCAAGCACATAAAAGTGGCAGGGGCATTAGTCAACCCAAATGGCACCACCACAAACTCATAATGACCTTTCCAGCTAAGGCTCTGTACACAAAATGGCACTATCCCTCTCGAGCTTCTCTTCTCTGAAACCGTGAAAGATTTCCTTGACCTCTATGATTCCTATAGGGTCTGTGTACACGAAAAGGTGATGCCTGTCCTCCTCAGATGGACGACTGCAATTCTCTCGCGACTTCACCACCCGCGAAGTCAAAAGACTTCCCTCTATGACTCCCGATGTATGAATCCATGATATGGGTGATTTTGCGACACATGTCCTCCCTCCAATGGACGGCTCAGGTTCTTTCGCTATTTCGGGACTTCTGATGTCGAGTGCCCAGACTCTCATCCTCCGGACTCCCGAACTCCTGAATGCCGAAATCCCGATACAAACTCCTTCTCGAGACTTTCACTTCTGTTTTTCTTCGCATGAGGTTTAAACTTCGTGCAACTCTTGATAGATCCAACGTCTGTCGGTTGTTTAGTCCAAGATCTGACGGCTCAGACCTGTCTCTCCATTGCGTCGTTCCTAAGATGCCTGGACATGAATCCATGGTCCATATTCTTTCACAGACCTTGGGCATCTACGGTCCCGATTTCTTCGCTACTCGCGAAGATAAAGGAAAAAGGGTTAAGGCATTTAATGCCCTCATTTATTCCTTCAATCTAACGGTCGTGAATGACCGCAAATATTCCGACAGGATCTCATCCATTGATCGATACTTATTCTTCGAATCCTTAAGGGATTATGTACCTCTGCAGAGTCTTTGCACACAAAGTGCTACCTCTTCTGAGATTTTCAAAAAGGGTGTCTCTATGGGGAGATTTATCCAAGGTATCACTTGAGACAGATAAGGGTATAGATGTCCTGAGAAACGGATTGAATTATGAATTGAATTAATGTGCATATATACAAATAAATCTATTTATAAACATAAGCCATATGTGGCCCTTCCATTATAAGCATGCAACCACCATTTCTGAATCAAAACACTACACAGGCAGTCTTATACTCAAACCATTCATAAAGCTGCATAGACTATGAGCATATATGTCAACATATAAATTTCAAGATGCAAGATGTAAAACACTTATCAGAAATAACACTAGAAGTGAGTGAAACTGCTGAGAGGGGTGCTCGTTTCCACCCAACCGTAGGCTCAGCGATTCCGATAGGATTTACCACTAGCCACCCCCAAGATGAGACCATGATGCTACAAGACTGCGTCTCTATTTTCCAGTGACCAAGAATTAGGGTTACTCTCCCCCTGCTCTGCTATCACTCACTCTGTATTTTCCAAAGTTCTCTTCCTTCCCTCGCGTCTCCCCCCTCCTTGCTTCTCCCTCATGCCCTTTTCCTCTTGCGAGGTTGTGTGTGGTGTGATTTACCTTGCACTGGTCAGGCCTAACGGCTCTACGACTAGGCAGTTCACCCCCCCATCCCTCATTACTCATGAGSAGCCATTTACCTACCAATCCTGGCGAGTCATTTAATTCGGGGCCAGCGAGCCGCTCTTGGTTCTCTGGGCCAGTGAAGTCCAAATACGGTATTGGTTTCGGTGGAAGTTAACGCCACCTTTCTAGGTGCCTTCCACCACCTTTCTTTAGCCATCGTGGTCTCTTTTTCAGCATATCCCCTCTCATCAGTCCTGCAATATATATACATAATATTATTCACATTTTTGGGTTTGCCACAGTTCTTGGCTAGTATAGTTATTTTTACAAACTGGGGGAAACAGGGTGTTACAGTAACCGATGTGATATGCCCAAAATTTTATTTAACCAAAATAACCATAATAACAATAGTGCCATTATATAATAGAATCAAAACGAGCAACATCATAATCGCTACATGAAATACCACAACAATCTTGGATTGGACAAGTCATAACTCATAATACCAACCCACAACAAAGTTCTCAAATCCCATAGGGTCCTGTGAAATTCCCCAAAACAAATCTCTGTTCATAATCACCGTTTAATCAAGCCAATCATTCATCACAATTCCTTATCCATTTCATTCTGGTTCGTATTATTGAATTCAAACATCAGACATCTTATACACAGGTGTTTTCGCAAATTTGATAAACATGGCAAGTTTATTTTTAAACAAGGATATGCAACATTTGTTATTGAACTCATAAGATGCATAAGGAAAGACTATAACTTCCAGTGAATAGGTGAGTGCAACACTTCTTCCATAATTGCCAAGAAATTAACGAATTAAACCCATGCCCAAGTAAAAGAGCAAGAACAATACTCCCATCACATTCTGGGTAAGCAATGTTTTCACAATAGTGCATAGGGTTTGACGTATAACAGTGACAGTAAGTGGTAGAAGAGAGTGGGATAAACAACCTCAAGGTTTGGTTGGTACAAAGAACGAAAGTTTTACTGCACAGGTGCCTCACATTAATAGTCGCAGAGTCAAGGTTATAGCACGGGTGTATTGGCATACATGAGTGTTCACAAAAACCCATAGGTAAGGCATGGAAAACCCATTTTCAAATAGGGAGGAAAACCCAAATGAATAATTAGAGGCAAAGCGGGCCCAACAACACTCCTTTCCTGATCAAAGATCACGAACAATTACACACAACAAAGACACCCATGACCTTTCTTTTTTTAAATGCCAATAGTCTCAGAACAACCACCACAGGAAATCGAAGTTTGTAAACAACCAATACACAGTCCGAAAACATCATGACAGCTTGAGAAATACATAGACCACGAGCAACAAGAGCCAACACTTGATTTAAGAGCATATTGATGTTCATGGATAGAGAAGTAAGAAAAACCCCATACCTGTAAAATATTGTGTAAGGAAAAATGACCAGGTTGTATACCTCCTCCACGTCCGAGCAAGGCGGAGCAACAACAACTAGCAGAGTGCAATACAAATGACTAGGGTGGTAGGCTCGAGGTGAGTAAGAGTGATGTTCATTTACTACACGTTGCTTCTCCTTTGGAATTCATTCATAGCTAGTACGATCCAAGTGCACTATATAACTCACATTCCATTAGCATCCCCATTTATTAATGCAAACCCACTATCCCAAAGTTTGCATACACTCCAATTTAAAAATGCACCAACATTTGCCAACATCCCATTTGACATATGACTATTTTCTAGGAAACAACTAATATTGACATCAAAACAATGCACACCACAATTGTAGCAAGAGTTGGGGTGGTCACCCATATACAATATAGTCCATATAAAATCAAAATCAAACTAGAATGTTATTCCTTCACCCATTAAAGAAGCATATCACATTTTGCAAGAGGTAATCATGACCACATTTTTTCATGTTTTAACCATCTTGCTCAAAATTTCTTATCATAATCATTTTAACCATGTTTTGAAGGGAATAAGCTATAGAATCTGTGTCACAACCAACACATAGGAAAACAAAATATAGGTGTCGCTTCTCCATCATAGTGCCATAAGTAAAACAAGGGGTCCCACCTACTATTATATTATCAATATAATTAAATAATAAAGCTTGGCAATAATTTGCGAGCATGGTATCCAATGTTGTGCTTTTAAGCATCAACAAACTGACGACTCCACAGGGAAATCTGTTTCCCACAGATTAAGAGCTTAGAATGTATGGTTTCGCAGACCGTTGAATCATAGATCAAGGAATCATTTACCAAAATAATTATGCAATAGGGGGAGCGAGGCGGCTTGAGGGAAATAATGATACAGGATTTTGGGAATAACTCATGAAAATTGGTATGTATGAGGGGGTTTGGCCTTGTATGCATAACATTCGATCAGTCATAGTAAAAGTGTTTCTTGTTTTAAGGAGAAATTCTCTGGTATGCTCTTTTGAATCTCAGGATGGAGGGAAGAAAGGGATAGAAGAAAGTAGGGACGAAAATAAAATCATCTATCTAACAACAGTAATGGAAGCATAAAGAAATTTCAACGATGTCTACAAGGAGGACATCATGATAGTTGTGTAACTTAATTGTTATTGATCAAAAATACGTACAGAATGGCCTTGTTGTGGAGAAACTTATCCAAAACTTACTTCTAATAAACAAAAGAAAACAACAAAAGGAAAACAATAGATATAAAAAAATAAGAAATGAAACAACAAAAAATGAACAACCAATTAAACAAAGCAAAACAAAACAACGAAACAGAAAAATATATACAGTAGTGACTTCCATGCAGTGTTTATCATTCAAGTTGGTTCCACATAAAGTTTCAAGTGGGAACCGTTGGTACTATAGGAAAACAATTGCTCTTCCAAGTCTTTTAGAAGATAAGAATTTGCGCCTAGGACAAAAACGATTTTCAAAGGACCTACCCATAATTTCTAAAACTTCGTATGTCTTCCTCTGTCAGCATGGGTTGAGTCCCAAAGAAAGAATTTATCATTTACTTTAAATTTGACAGCTTTTGCGCGTTTGCTGAAATATTTCTTCACAATTTGTTGTCTTCTCTTTATTTTTTCCATGGAAAACATTATTTGTTCTTCTAAGTCTAATAGTGCATTTATCCTTTGAGGGACATTGGAAGAATTTAATTCTTTGCTCTATAGCATCATCCCTAGAGAAGAAATTTCTAGCTCAGTGGGCAGAATGACTTCTTGACCATAAACAAGATGAAAGGGAGTGCAACATGTGCTTACCTTGGTGGTAGTTCGATTTTCCCAAAGGGCATAAGTGAGGAGGGTGTGCCATTGACGAGGTTTATCTTCAATGAGGCTCTTTATGATCCTAACCAGATTTTTTTTAGTAGACTCAGCTTGCCCATTTCCTTGAGCGTAATAAGCTGATGAGGTGAAATGTTTGATCCCCAATTTAGCTAAAAACTGAGTCAATTTAGTGGAAATGAAAGTGATACCATTGTTTGTAATAATCTCTAAAGGAATGCCAAATTTGGAGAAGATATTAGTTTCCAATAAATAAATTATATGTTCGTCCTGTGAGTGTCTAAGTGGGACAACTTCAGTACACTTAGTGAAATATTCTGTGGTTGTCGGGATAAAAACCTGCCCTGCTGAAGAAAAAAGATTAATAGGACCAATAAAGTCTAGACCCCATTTAGAAAAAGGAAAATCAGGGAGGACGGGTTGCAAAGGCATAGAAGAAAGACATTCTTTCCTAGCGAATTTTTGGCACTTGTCACAAGACATTGCGAATTTATAAGAATCTTAAAAAATTGAAGGCCAATAATAACCTTTTCTTATGATTTTAAAAGCAATGGATTTAGTATAAAAGTGGCCACCAACGTGAATAACAAAATTTGAAGATCCATGAGTTTCCTGTAACAATTTTTGTGCCTCCTCATTATTCACACATCAAAGTAATATACCATCAACATACCTCCTAAACAAAAACTCTCCCAAAATAATATACCTGGAAGACTCAAGACAAAGCCTTCTCCTTTGATGAGTATCTAAGTCATTTGGGCATTTATGATATTGCAAGTAATACATCAGATTTTTATACCAGGGATGTTAATTTATGGAAAGGGTTTGACTCTCAATATAAAACAATGTTGAAAGAGGATTATCCTGATTGTCAATTTCTTCACTTGCTTCATCATGTTGAGATAAGTGAAGGGATAAGTCTTGTCCCTTAATTGTTTTCACAGTCATGATAGTTAAATCATGCTCTTGAATTTTGGCAAGCCAATTTGCAAGTTTCCCTGAAAGATAAATTTGTGAAAGTAAAAACTTGACAGTAGAAAAAGGGACTTTTACCTACATGTGCTTGCCTAGGATAGAGTGGTGAAATTTCTCTACAACTTTAACAAGAGAAAATGAATGTTTCTCAATACAAGAGTATTTAAATTCATCATCTGATAAACTTTGTCTCATGTCAGCTACAGTTTTTTCATTATTATGGTTATCATATTGTAAGAGAATAGTAGAAATTGCTTCCTTAGTGGCATGTGTGTATATGAAAAAATCTTTCTCAAAGCCCGGTTTCACCAGAACCGATGCAGAACTAATTTCCTTCTTAATCGTTACAAAAGCCTTTTTGACATCATTTTTCCAAGAAAAATAATGATCTTGCTTTAGAATATTATGGATTGTTTTAACCATTAAGGAAAAATCTGTAACAAACCTACGAACGAAGTCGATAATGCCCATAAAGGCTTGAACCTCCTTTTTTAAAGGGGGGGGCATGAAGTTTCAGGATAGCAACAATCCTTTCGGGATCTATGCTTATTCCTGAATAAAAAATGATATGTCCAAGGAGCTTTCCCTTGGTGATGCCAAAAATAGATTTAGAAGGATTTAAAGAAATGTCAAATTTTTTGCATCGCATGAGAAATTTTCTGAGATGACCAAAGTGATCCAATCGATTCTTTGAATAGAAGGTCAAATCATCAAGATAAACCTAGATAAACTTACCAATTATATCATCAAAAACTATTTGCATAGCTCTCTTGAAAGTGGCACCTGCATTAGACAATCCAAAAGGCATGCATTTGTAAGCAAATGTTCCCCAACGTGTAGTAAAAGTGGTTTTGTATTTGTCAATCCTTTTTACTTTAATCTGATTATAACCATAGAAATTATCAAGGACATCATTTGTGACCCTGCAACTTGTTGCAAAATCAATTTCATATTAGGGAGAGGAAAATGATATTTAACACTTTCTCTATTCAATGCGCGAAAATCAACACATAATCAAATATGACCAGTTGTCTTCCTAATAAGAACTAAATTTGAAACCCACTCAGAATACTTAACTGGAAATATTATACCAGCTTTCAAAAGTTTTTCCAACTCCTTTCTAATAGTAGCTTCAAGTGCGGGGTTAATGGGACTTTGTTTTTGCCTAACTAGTTTTATCCCTTCCTTGATAGGAATGACATGTTGTATGAGAGAAGGATCAAAACCATGAAGATCCTCGTATGACCAAGCAAAAACATCTTGAAATTCATATAATAGTTCTACGAATTTTGTCTTTTCTTCATCAGAATATTGGGCACCTCGTTTAACCATCTTTGGAGATTCGGAGGTCCCAAGGTTCAAGGAAATGGTATCACCCACTTTCCTTTTAGACTCCTCTTCCTTACATGTTTCTTTGTTTCTCACATCACTCGATGAAAATGAACTCTCAAGAGGAGTCAAGCCCTTTGGAAATTTATCATTTTCCATAGATATGATTTCCTTAGGCTTAAACGGTTCATTTTGTATGAATGTAAAGATTCCTTCATCATTAGGGAAAACCTGCCATGATTCTAAATTATCTAAAATGTGAGGACAATATAAAGATTGAAAAGTACAATCAGGTCTTTGAGGTAGAATATGTCGAGTAGGGGATGCCAAAAATACAACTAACCTATCAGCGATTGAATTAAGTTCCCTCTTAACATCAGTGATGTAAATGATATCAGGTTCGAGATAAGCACCCAAACAACTTGGGTATAATGTTTTATCAACTTATTGCTAGGAGAGTAGATTTTACGCACAAGGTTTACAACAAGTTCAGAAACACCAAAAACTGTAAAGTGGCTGCAGCCAAGGTTATAATAATTTTCGATGCCTAGCAGTAAGGATTCAAATTCAGTGACATTGTTTGTGCAAGCAAACTCTAACCTATAAGAAAAATTGTGGATTTTACCTATAGGTGAGTACAAGATAATGCTAGCTCCATTACCTTCATTTGATCATGAGCTATCGAAATGCATGTGCCACATATCATCTTCTAAATCAATTTGTTCTAAATTTGTGTCACCCTCATCAACAAAGATAGAATATAACCCTAAGTCTTCCTCCACAGATAATTCACATTCGTTTGAGGAATAATCTCTATGTATGGTGAAATTCCTCCTTCTCTTAGGCCTATGATATTCTTTTAATTCCAAGGAACGGATAAGTGTGTCCCATCAAGCGAAAGATATCCAATTGTTAGGGCTTTCTAGTCTCTTCCTAGGATAATAGAATAGTTTCTTACCGACATGTCGATTACTTGGATGTTAAGGGTTGTCCTTATCTCATGATGTGCACATAGAACTAACATCACGTCTTTGATTTCACCTATTGTTGACTGTTGCAGACTATTATATGAGAGCATGTTTCTAGAATTTTCATTGGTACATGATGAACCTAACTCTTCCATAATAATTTTTGACATTACGCTTAGACCCGAACCGCTATCAATTAGGCAACAATGGGCTATCTTTTCCATAATTTTTACAGAAATGAAAAATAGAGGGTTTTTTACAGGGTGTCTAAAATTATTTACACCTATTTTATTTATAGTGGAATCCTCTTTTTTTGCTTCTTTAGAAATATTGGCTATGGTGGAAGATTTTCCTTCCGTAAAATTATTGAGATTTTTTTGTTGTTCAGGGATGACAAACATGTCCAAAAGAGTAGCATCGACCTTGATGTTAGCCAATTGGTTAAGAATGTTATAGTTGGAAGGGGGAAGAAGGGAAGGAACTCCTTGAATCTCAGGAAATTTGACAGCTTGTACATTAGTACCTTGTGAAGATGAGGCTGGAGTGGAAGAAGCACGAGGAGGGCCATATTTTCCTTTAGGAGCATAAGTTTTGTTCCTAGTATTTATAATCATGACATCTTCCGGTTCTGCCCAGTCTAGAAAAACAATAGTAGTTTTGGGCTTCTTGCCAAAGATTTTATCTTTGGCACTCTTCTTAACCTCACAATTACTTTATTTGTGATTTTCTTCACGAAATTTACACCAACTGTGAGACACAATGGCTTTGGGATGAAAGTTATTTTCATTGGTATTCCTAAAAGGCGTCGAGGAAGAAGATGATGCCTCAGGAGTAAGTGAGGGAACATTCCCTTTTCATTCATAGGCTATCACTCGGTTGTTCATATCTTGTACAAGTTTTAATACAACAGACATGTATGTTTGTTTGACTGAGTCTCCTTTAAGGAGACCTGTTCTTTTAAGTTGTTCTTCGTACTCCAAGCAAGTGTGGAAAGCAGAGCCATGATTGTTAATAGCTTTTTCTTTGAGCCTATGATGATAAGGAGAGGGAAGCACATTATAGTAATGCATGAAGGTGGCTTGGTTTTGGGGGAAAATTAGTTCAGGTATTTGATTGTACAGTTTGGTGAAGCAGAGGTTAAAGGACTTGATAGTCTCACCATATTTGTAAGAAATATTGTTATATTCTCTTAACTAATCGGTCTGGCTCTTAGATTGTCCATAAGTGGACTTGAACCAATAAACCAACTCTTCCCAAGTGGAAAGGATCTTTGGAGGGAGATCAAAGAAATCAATTATTGCTTTTCCTTCAAGGGAGTTGACAAATAAGCGCATGCATGTATCGTTATTGTTAGCTCCGATATTATGACAAGAATTAGAAAATGCCACTAGATATTTGTTTTTAGAGACAATGTTATTTCCTGAGAACCTAGGAATATGCTCCTTAAACTTGGGTAACATGCGAGTAGAGGATGCTAGATTCAAGGGAGAAGATACATGCCATGGGGTGGTCATAGCATCTTCCTCAAACTGAAAAAGCATGTATTTCTTTATAACTTTAGTAGAGTTGGTAGTAGATTGGATAGGAACTCCATGGCTATATAAACTACCAATTACCAATGCGGCCGAAGGTTGGGATGATGAAGCACCTCCAACACCACTAGCACCACCTATGGATGCCATTTTGGGAGTGATGGGTAAAAGAGAAAAGGATAAACTGGTAGAGTTAGACAAAGTCCCCCTTAGAGTGTTTTCTTGGGTCAAAAAAATGGCTTTCCTCCTTCCTATTTCAATGATAGGAATAGCTTCAGGGGACAATCCTCTTCTTCTTCTAGAAATGTGAGGATTCGAGGACATGAAAACAAAAACCAAAGACTTAGAAAAATGGAGGTTACTGTTGATTTCTAGGATGCCTTTGCCTGGCTTCCCAATGCTCACAGATACTTATATATTGTTCCACTACTTCCCAAGAGCATTCAAGTTCGGGTTGGGTATTAACAGTTTCTAGAATGGTATTGAATAAATTCAAGGCAATGCTAGTTTTGTCCTTAAGACCATGTTCAATATTAGGTTGTCTTGTAGAAGGTATTATCATGAGAAAAATCAATCAAAGAGCATATGAAAAAAAAACGAAAAGATTCAAAGATAATCGTGAATATAATTAACCAGAGAGATATGGAAGATCTCCTCAGTATGGTCGCCAAATAAATGGTGAGGAAAAGGTATAGAACACCTTTCTCAATCATTTTCAGATATTGCCTAGCTAGGATAAGATAGTTGAGAATGTCACCCGGGATTTATAGCCTAAAAAACATTCACTCAATCTGCAAGTATTAATTACAAGGATTAAGGTTGATTTTATAATTCGTATGTGTTGCAATGTAAAATAAAATTTATAAAAAGCTATTGAAATGTATACAGATTTTAAAATAAAGTAAACATGGAAACCAAAATCGAAAAAATAACCAAGTCATGAAAACACATGTATGAGACAGAACAACAATCTAATTTTATTTTATTCTAAGATATTGAAAGTGTATTTCTCTTTACAAACCCCTGGGAGAGTATGGACCAAAGTCAAATTTAGATATCTCCAATGGGAACCATACAAAAAGACTCTGACAGTAAGATAAAACTGAAATCAATGATCTAAATCAGCTTGCCACAAATTGTTGTCATTTTGATTCTTCAATATATTCTTTATCATCCATGAAAATTAATTCATAAACATACAAGAATACACAGACTATCAAGGATGAATCAACACCTCTAAAACAAGCGGCTGAAAAGTATAATTCATTTATGAACCTTGTTGTCTACAATGAGACCCTGATGTCAGTAAGAGGATTAAGCTTTCAAGTAAACTCAGAAATGAATAAAAATTGAAACTATCTCATTTAACTAAAGAGAAAACCTTAGTCTTGTATCTCTCTCCTTCTATTCTCCCATTTGTCTCTTCATCCAATTGAGCTTTTATTCTTTCCCAATCAATTGAATTAGTTCAACTACTTTATTTAGTTAAGTCAAATTGACTTAACAAATTAGTTTAGGAGAAACAAATAATAATAATATATAAATAAGGGCCTTAATTAATAAGGATTAAATAAGTGGGACCCCTTGTGACTCCCATTATTTCTTCTTGTTGCCATCAAATGAGAAGTACATAAAAAAAATCATTTAGACCATATAACACCCTTGTAACTCCTATGGATATCACTTAAACTAAATATTAAATATCATCCATACTTTATATCATATCCAAAAAAAAATTATATTCACATTATCCACAAAATATCGAAAAATAAGGCTTGCTATCCAAAACATACTGAAAACAATTAAGAGTTCTCCTTATTACTGAAAATCATAAAAAAAATCATTCAGAACCCATATTTGTTGTTTTGTGAGGCATATTTCCTCTTCTCACTGTTGTCCCCAACTGACTTCTCTTGAGTGGCCTTTGGTTGGTTAGACCTTTGAGGTTATATTTCATTAATCACATGAGAGAAATCATCCTTGAGGTGGAGGCGGGAAGACACATATTTAGAGGAGTCGGTGGATGGAATAGAAGGGGAGGTTGTTGTTTTTCCTTTGTCTTGCACAGGTTGCAGAATGTCAGTTTTTAATATCTTGCTAGCGTGTGAGAATTGTACTGGCGAAACAACAATAGCAATTTGAACATTAGGGTTAATGGGTGGTGGGAAAGACAATGACACAGTGGGCCATCCAAGGTGGTGGGAGACAGGTTGGTGGAAAATTTCTTGCCAACCGTCATTTGCAGGGACTTTGGATTGCAAAGACGCAAGTGGGGGTACAAGGATTCCGGGAAAATCTGGAGGTTGCTAGAAATGGGGTCCTTCTGATGGAGGGTGCAGTATCACATGGCCAACCCAGTTAAAGAACCCAACTTATAACAACTGGTTCAATTCTTATGGGTCAACGTCAAAATGGATAGAAAATCTATACCTCTTATGGTCTCGATTCCAATTTCCCATGCCTCTATTATTTTGACCATTGTTACCTCTACTGAAAAAGCTCATCCTGTAGCAATAGTTTGTCATTAATGAAGCTCTTAATAAATCATCAATGAAACTCTGCTTACATGAATCAAAATCTGGTTCTAAAATTAACACGAGATACATGCAAATCCATCCATAACACATTATTTATTAATTGACATGTGAACATGGAATGATAGGTGTTATCACTGAAATTTCGTCCGCACATGGCGACAAGAACTCAGCATCATCAAAACAGGAATGAAGTCATTCATGGCATAGGATTAATTCCACATCATTGCAAAAGGGTCAAAAACTATACAAAGTAACCAAAAATTGAAGGGCGCTTTACAGAATCTGGGTGCGCGCGCACATGCGCGGAACAACAACGTACCATTAGCGCATGCACGCACGACACGCGGCTGTTGGCACAAAAACTCGTGCACCTGCTAAACAACGCATTTATTGAAATTGGTCAGCCTCCCAACCACTAATGGATCAACTCCCAAGCCGATTTGACATCAAATCTGAGCTGAATCCGCATGGTAGGCTAGTCAAAGACCTAATTGAGCCCTAAAGAGCCCCTCTTCACACTTCAAAGGGGTTACATAATCACCCAATGCTATGCTATAAAAATCCATGAAGAAACATCATTTTCTCAAGGAATTCCATGTATTGTTATGCTGCTAAGATTGTTAAGGAC